>CANTUR010001308.1:0-335526 GCA_947683625.1 Mallotus nudiflorus | reverse complement strand
ATTACAAGATTGCCATTGAACCTTCTCCTTCTTCCCCGATCATTTCTTCCCCATTTTTTACGTCTGTCATGCCATTTTCTTGCCGTCACTGTGCTTCCAGCGAGCCACCTTCCCTTCTAAGCTTGCTTCGTCGCCCCCTAGCCTCTTTCTCCGGCACCGTTTGGCTTGATTTTGGCCGGAAACCCGAAAACTCATCTTCAACTTCGTTCTCCTTCCTCTGGCCATCATTCTTCTCGATTCCAATGTCCCTGAGCTCCTCAAGCTTCGGTGAACTCGATCAAAGCTCCGGTTTGAGCTCTAACTTCTCCATTTTCGCTGTTTTTCAATTTCTTCATTTCGCCCATTTTTGGTTTTTTGATTTTTTTGAGATTTTCCTTGTGATTCATGAAAATTTCCTTAACATATGTTGTTCCCCTTAGCTTAATCTACCTTTGTGAATTTTTGTGGAATATTTGGGAATTATTTTGATTTTGTGAATTTTGATTATTTTATTAATATTTTCTAATTTTCGTAAATTAATTAATCAAATTATGAAATTGTGATTTATGGTGTTTATAGGTATTGAAATTCATTTATAAATTTATTTGTAATTTTTATGATTTTTTATATAATTATTATGAATTTATTTAGTTTATGTGATTTTTAGAAAATTAGGTTAATTATGTGTTTTTATTGAAATTAATGGGTTAATTGAGTGTAATTATGTGTTTTATTGAATTATATGTTTAGAAATTAATTTTGAGTAATTATACTATTTTTGGTGAATTTTTGAATAATTATAGTGAATTTATATATAGTAGGGGGTATTTTAGTAATTTAGCACTCACTAAATTGGCTAAAAATATAATTAAATTAGTTTTAATAGTTATTTGAGGTATAAAAATTATTTCTAAAAATTATTTAGCATTTTTAACTAATTAAAACTATTTTTCATATATTATTTTCAAATTATATATAATATACTATTTTTCTAAATACAATGAGTTTTTATCGATTTTTAATATATTTTAGGGTTAATTATGTAATTTGGATTTATAAAATGTATTTTGGTCCAATATTTATGAATTTAATGAGAATTATCAATTTTTAATAATATTTTATTTTAATTAGGCTTTTATTGTAATTATCAGATAAATAATTATTTTCAGTGTTTTAAATACCCTAGTTTGCTATACTTTGATATATAAAGGGTATTTTTGGTATTTCTGGCATTTTCATGTGATCTGTAATTATCTTGTAAATTATGAACCTCGGTCGGTAGAATTGTAGTTTGAAAGTGCCGACCAAGAGATTTTTGTGGCTGTATATTTTTAAAAGTGTGTTTCTTTACATGACCGGCTCTACTCTTTGATTAGCAGATGTCCATTTTTATAAGAGAGGTTCTGCCATATTTTCAGTAGAATTCTCATATAATATGATGTCCGATCGAATTCCTATCCTTATCTGTGTCCGTATTTTTTAGATCGAGTCTCTAGAATTACATTAGATTTATTCTGATTCCGTATTGTCATTTGTTTGTTTAGTTGCGCTGAGACCGAGGACCTAGTGGGACCAGGCCCGTCGGGACTTGTCTCGAGGAGTGCAATAACTGTGAGTTGTTATTCTATATATACTTGTATTAGGATTGCATGTTTTAGAAATGTATGAGTTATTTTATAAATTATGCATAAATGGTTTAATTATTGCTTAGGTTTATTTTGGTATATTTTGGTATATCCTTGGTATATTTTAAATTATATGCATGTTTAATTATGAATTTATACTTAAAATGTTTTTAAGTATATTTATAGTTTATTTCTAATTTATTTTATAATTAAATTGAATTTATTCGACATATATATACTCGAAATATACCTGATTTATTTTTGGTATATTTCTAGTATATATATGGTTTATATTGTTACTTTATTTAAAGTCATGCATCATTTAATTATGAATGTATGAATTTATTTTTAAATGAAGGATATTAATAAAACGTGCTACCTAGTGGGCGGCACTAGAATTGAGTACGTACCGGTACGATGATAGAATTTAGATTATATTACTAACCTATTTGTGGATATTGATTGGATTGATTTTTATGATGTGAGATGTGATTTGAGAGTGTGATTGTTGGAGCTCAGTTGACCAAGTGTCTTGGGGCCAATCACATTGATGGTCAGACTGCTGGAGCTCGGTCGACTTAGTGTCTCGAGGCCAGTCTACTGTCCAAATGGAACAAGTGAATTATTTGGAATAAGTGAGCCTGCATGGCTTGAGTATTGTCTAACACTGTTTAAGGTTGCGATCATTTAGGGTTCTATTTGATCCTTTATATTCGGATATTATTTTCAGTATTTATATAAAATGATTTTGCTACATATGTGTGATTTTTCCTATATATATATTTATTAGATATATTTTTGAATGTGTGCATTGTCATTTAGTTATGCATGTATATATATTGTAACAATTCACTCAGTGAGGTCTGACTCCCCTCCGTTGATTATTTTTCAGGAAAGTCTTCGTCTTCAGACCTCAGTAGCATACCTTTAGGCCAGATTTCTTCTGCCCCGGCTTTACTATGTAATTTGCTCACTTGATGTTATTTTATAATCTAGACATTGCAGTAGTTGTAGTCAGTTGTGAGATTTATGTATTATGTTTGTGTGAGTTATGTATTTTAAAGATTTGTATTAAAAGATTATCTATATATGAGATGAGTTTGTTTATTTAAATCTATTGGCGGATTATTATTTTATTTTATTTATGAGATTTATTTCTGCTGCGAGATATTTTATTTATGTTATTATTATTATTGCATATTTTATTTATTTTAAGGCTTGTTACGGGTTCTGGATTCGAAAGAATTCCCTTTTCCTAGCGCCGGTCATGACCCCTATTTTGGGTCGTGACATCAACTTACAAAGAACAACAAACATTAAGCACCTATTAAAAACAATAATAATTAAACCTTAAATTATAAATTGTCTTCCCAGAATTAATGTTAACCAAAATTCCATGACCTGTTTGGCCTTTCTAATATGTCATTCTTGGCAATGGAACTGATGTAGATGGAGTTAGGGCCTTATGTCTAGGCTATATGACTTCACCTAAGGCAGCTTAACTTTCTCCCTGTTGTATGGATTGTAGGAATGGACTTGATGTAATAACTCTACTTTTTAAATTATTTTATTAAATAATAAAATATGCAGTGTTAATAAAATTTAAAAGTTATATTTAATTATTTTACTATTTTGTGATTAATTATTATTATTTTATGTTTAATTGAATTTCTACATACATATATTATTCTGGAACTTATTATTTTAGACGTTTAAATTCTATTATGTATATTTATTATTTTTGAATACTATTATTTTAATAACATTAATTTAGTGCCTGATTATTTTAATATTATTTTTAAGTACATTATTATAATTTTATTTTTATTGGTTAACATTATGTGCATTAGTATTTCTATTATTTTTATTTTATTAAATATACATTATTTGTATTATTAATTATTTAATAATTATGGTTTTTATTATTATTACTTTTAAATGATATTCTATGTGTTATTATATATATATGCACATATATATATATTAGGATTTATTATTTTAATTGTGTGTGTTATTTATTATTATGTGAGTCTATATATATGTGTGTGTATATATATATATATATTAATGTATATACTTGTGGTAGAGATTAATTGTAATATCCCGAGTTTTTAAATATTTTTATATTGTATTGGGATATGCAGTGTTAATAATTTTTGTATATATATTTATGATATTTTATGAGTTTGTTGTTTATTTAAAGCTAATTTTAATTATTTTATATTATTTTAAGTACTTTACGTAAAATTTTCCCGAAAATTATATTTTCGGGAAAATTGACATGTAAATAATTTAATACTATTTATTTTGACTAGTTTTATGAATTTGCATGAACTCATATATAATTTTAAAGTTCTAAAATAAATTGTATATATGCGTACTTATTTAACTTAATTAGAGCTTAATTAATTTCCTTAATTTTATTATTTAATTTTTGTATTAATTAATTAATTAATTTTAAGTGTATAGATTATTAAATATATTAAAATATTTGTGTGGTGAGTATTATTTGTGTGTGGGAATATATATATTACTATAATATAGTGTGGACATAAATATATATACATATATACACAAATTTTAATCAAAAAACAAAAGTTTGTGGAAATTATAGTTTTGCCCCTCCCTACATCTTCTTCTTCCCAACGCCATTTCCATCATTTCCAGCCACTTTCAAGCTGGTTTTCTTGCTGTTACTATGCCCCTCAGCCTTCCTCCTCCACCTCCAGCCATTTCCACCACCTGAAACACTTTTTTTCCGGCATTGTTTGGCCGGATTTTCATCAAGAAGTCAAAAATCGACTTAGCTCCGACCAAGCACTTTCCGATCACCAAATTTGATGCCGTCAGTCTCTATCTTCTCCTTTATCTCTGATGAGTGTGATTCCAAGGTTTTTTTTCACTTGATTTGGTCTAGAATTGCTTAGGTTTCAATTTCTTTAAATCAGCCATTTTGGGTTTCAAATTTTTTTTAGCTTCAATTTGGTTGGTTCATGAAAAATTCCTTCACAAACTTTGTTTCTGAAAGCTTAATCTATATGCTGTAATTTTTTTTATAATTTTTGGAATTTATTTTAATTTTTGTGAAATTTTTATTATTTTATTATTATTTTCTAATTTTCGAAAATTAATTAATTAAATTATGAAATTGTATTTTATGGTGATTATAGGAGTTTAAATGAATTATTGAAATTTATTTGTAATTTTTTTGAATTTTTATATATTTATTTGGAATTTATTAAGTTTATGTAATTTTGAAAAATAGGGTTAATTATGTGTTTAATTGAAATAAATTGGTAAATTGAGTATATTTATTGATATTATTGAATTATATGTTGAGAAATTAATTTTTGAGGAATTATATAATTTTTGGTGAATTTTTGAACATTTATAGTGAATATATATATAGGGGTATTTTGGTAATTTTATACTAAATTGGCTAAAAATATAATTAAATTGGTTTTAATAATTATTTGAGCTATAAAAATGATTTCTGAAATTTTTTAGTATTTTTAACTAAGTAAAACTATTTTTCGTAAATTATTTTCAAATTATATATAATATACTATTTTTCTAAATAAATGGGTTTTTATTGATTTTTAGTATGTTTTAGGGTTCATTATGTAATTTGGATTTATAAAATGTATTTTTATTATATAAGGGCATTTTCGGTATTTTATAATTATTTTGTGAATTGTGAACCTCGGTCGGTGAATTATAGTTTGAAGTCCGACCGAGGGATTGTGGTTGTAATTCTGTGTTTATTCCAAAGTGTATTTCTTTACAGGACCGGCTCTACTCTTTGAGTAGAGAGATGTCCATTTTACAAGGGAGGTTCTGCCGGATTTTTGGTAAAATTCTTGTAAAACATGATGTCTGGTCAAATTCCTATTCTAATTCTGTGTCTAAAATTCTAGATCGAGTCTTTAGAATTTTCGTTAAATTTATTTTGATTTCATGTTGTCATTTGTTTGTCTAGCTGCGCAGAGACCGAGGCCTAATGGATTAGGCCTGCCAAGTTTGTCTCGTGGAGCGCTAACATGTGAGTTATTATACTGTATATATATGCATTGCATATAGAGTGCATTATTTAGAATTTTTCATTTTCATTGTATGTTTTAAAAAGGGATTTAAATTATAATATTTTTGGTATATCTAGGGTTGCATTTTTATATATATGCATATTAAATAATTATGCATGTTAGTTTGATATATGCACATTAAATAATTAGGTTTAGGTTTAATACATTTGAGTAATATACACATGTTTTAAAAATGTACACTTAGACATAATTATTTTATTAAATGATTAGTATACTTTAGGTATAGTTTTAGTAGATTTTAGGTTTATTCTTAAATAATTGCATGTTAAATTATAAACCTACACTTAAATTATTTTTAAGTTTATTTTTGGTAAATTTTTGATTTATTTCCAAATAAATAAATGTTTTATTATTAAATTAAACCTAGCATATTAGTGGTATATTTAGGGTTTATTTTTGATATTTGCATGCTAGATAATTAGGTTTATTTTTAGTATATTTGTGAATATATGTTAAACACAAACACGTATTTAAATGAATATTTATACATAAATGTTTTATTAAATGATTTCTGTACTTAGGGTATATCTTTTGCATATTTAAGTATATTTTTAAGATAATGCATGTTATATTATTGTTACTCATTTAAATTGTTTTTAACTATATTAATGATTTATCTTTAGTTTATTTTGTATTTTATTTGACATATATATATATATATATATATACCTGAAATATACTGGGTATATTTTAGGTATATTTTTGGTATATATATATATATATATGGTTGATTTTACTATTATGAATATTGTTCTACATTAATTATTTTCCGAATGAATGATTTATTCTAAGTGAAGGATATCAATAGAACGTGCTTCCTAGTGGGCAGCACTAGGACCGTGTACGTACCGGTACGATAGATAAGGATTGAGTGAGAGTTAAAATTGGATGATTATAATTGATTTGACTAAGATTAATGGTATGTTAGATAGTGTGATTGCGGGGCCAATCACACTGACAGTCAGACTGCTGGAGCTCGGTTGAGTTAGTGTCTCGGGGCCAGTCTACTGTCCATAAGTGAATTGAATGATCTATTGGGTTGATTGAGATGTGAGGTGACACACTGACAGTCAGACTGCTGAAGCTCGGTTGACTAAGTGTCTCGGGGCCAATCACACTGACAGCCAGACTGTTGGAGCTCTATCGACTTAGTGTCTCGGGGCCAATCTGCTGTCCAGATTGGAATAAATGTTCTATTTGGAATCAAGTGAGCCTGCATGGCTAGAGTGATGATGGGGTTATTGAGGTTGTTATTATTAGGGTTCTATGGATCCTTTATGAATTTAATCAAACGTTTTCCTACATTTTGTATATTTATAAAAGCAGAGTTTGGCATTTGTGTGAAATGTGTGTGTGTGTATATATATATATATATATATATATATATATATATATATATATATATATATATATATATATATATATATATATATATAAGAATGCCTGATTATTATGGTTTAGTTTGCATGTATATATAGTATAATAATTCACTCAGTGAGGTCTGACCCCCCCTCAATTATTTTTTTCAAGAGATCCCATATCGTCAAACCTTAGTTGTAGAGTTCCTCGTCGGTGTTCTTTAGTCCCGGCTATTTTATGCAAATGTATATTCTGAACTTTGAATTGTATTCTAGAAACTGCAGTAGTAGTGTTATAATTTTAGAAGTGTATTATTTTGTTTGGATATTAAATACTCTGAGAATTTGTATTTGAACATTGTACAAATATGTATTTATTTATAAAAGGATTTGGAGTATTTATTTTATATATTGATTTAGAAAAATTTTAATTCGATCGTACTTTTATTTATTTATTGTATGATTTTATTTTCTTAGGCTTGCTACGGGTTCCGGATTCGAAAGAATTCTCGTTCCCTAGCGTCGATCATGACTCCTCGTTTGGGTCGTGACATTAATATACAAAAAACATATTATATAATTATAATATATAGTATGATATATACATACAATAAGGTGTGAAAAAAAGAAAAGAAAATAGGACTCTCTCCTTTCTTCCTTGCGACTCGACTTCCCTACCATCACTGTGCTTCTTCAACCTTCGCGCCAACAACCATCCATCACCTCCTCCTTCCTTCTTCTTCATCATCTTCCTCTGGAGTTGCCGGAACCAGCATGAGCAGTGGCAAGCAGCGGCGGCAGTAGACTTCTTCATGCTGCCGGAGGCCATTTTTGACTGTAGGAGCTCAACTTCTTTAGCTCGATCAACTCCTTGAGTTGAGGGGATGTTGATTTTGAGCTTGATCGATGCTCAAAGTTAACCATTTGTGAGTTTTATGCAATTTTTAATTTATGTGAAATTTCTTTTTTAATTTTTTTTTAGCTTGAGTTTAATGGATTTTTGATAATTTCTTTTCAAAATAATGATCTATGCATCTTAATCTACTCATAGATATTTTAAATTTATTTTTCTGATTTTGTTTGATTTTTGGTTAATTATTGAATATTATAATAATTAAAAATGAATTTTTGTTAATTAATTAATTAAATTATGAATTTGGTTAAATTATTGTTATTATATATTGTTATTAATTTTGGTGTTGAGAAATTAAGTTTTTGGAATTATTATATAATTTTTAGAAATATTTATAGTTTATGTAAAGTTTGGAGATTGAATTAAATGTGTATTTTTGGTTGAAATTAGAGTTTAATTGTGTGTTTTAGTTGGTATTAAAATGTTATTTGTTGATAAAATAATTTTTATGAATTTATATAATTTTTATGGAATTTTATATAATTTATGTGTATTTTGAATTATTAAGTTAAATAAGTATTTTTGTTGAAATTATTGGTTAAATATGTGTTTTGGTTGATAATAGTATGATATATGTTGATTAAATAATTTAATTATTTAGTGTATTGGAAATTTTTTATTAGAGGGGTAAATGAGTAATTTTGTATTAATTATAGTTACAAATTAATTTCTATTTTTAACTAATTAATACTATTTTTCAAAAAGTATTTTCAAATAATATATTATATGTTATTTTGGAAATAAAATGGGTTTTAAACTAATTTTATTATATAATTAAACTATTTATGCAATTAAATGTGAATTTTATTATGTTATGTTGAATAATTGTAAAATTGAATTTTTATTAATATTATACAATATTTGAGGTTTTATTAGTTAAATTGTGATAATTTTAGAGTATTATGTGAATAATAAGTGTATTTATTATTTGAGGCTAAATGTGTATTTTATTATTTTTGTGATGTTAAATTGTGATTTTTAAATATTATTTACAATTTATGTAAATTTAATTGTAAAATAGAAATTTTATTCCATTTATGAATTTTTATTATCAAATATTATTTAAATTAGACTTTTATGCTTTAGTTGGAAAATAAAGACTTTCAAATATTTTTACGGGTTTTTGATGGTTTTTATTATTTTACTGTTCATATAGTTTATTTGTGAATTGTGAGTCTCGGTTGGGGATTTGTGGAGTTTGGAGTCCTGACTCAAGGTGTTTTGAGTATTTGGTGATTTTAGAAGTGTGTTTTCTGTGCAGGATCAGTCCTACTTTTGTAGGGAGATATTCGTTTTATAGAGGAGACTCTGTCGAAATTTCGACAGATTTCTCGTAAAATGTGACAACTGGTCCGAGTCTAGTTTTGAATTTTTGATTGAGTCTTTCTATAGTAATTATAGAAGCGTAGAGTTAGAATTTATTATGATGGTTGTTGTTATTTTATTTTTTTAGTTGCGCCGAGACCGAGGCCTAACGGACCAGGCCCGCCGAGTTTGTCTCATGGAGCGCTAATATGTGAGTTATTATACTGTATATATATGTATTGCATATAAAATGCATGACTTAGGATTTTTCATTTTCATTATATGCTTTTAAAAGTGATTTAAATTATAATATGATTTGGTATAATTTTAGTTTATTTTTAGTATATTTTGATGTATATGTGTGCATATTTTCTATATACATTTACAATATCTTGGATATATTTAGGGTTTATTTTTTATATATGCATACTAGGTAATTACGTTTATTTTTAGTATGTGTTAGTATATATATACACGTTTTAAATGTATATTTATTCATAATTGTTTTATTAAATGATTAGTATACTTCAGGTATATTTTTAGTATATTTTAGGTATATTCCTAAATAAATGCATGTCATATTATATTATTGATTTGTACTTAAATTGTTTTTAAATATATTTTGGTATATTTCTGATATATTTTCAAATATATGCATGTTTTATTATTGGTTTAAACATAACATGTTTTTAGTATATTACAGGTTTATTTTAGTATACTTTATGATTGATTTGAATTTATTTTACATATATATACTTGAAATATACTTAGTTTATTTTAAGTATATTTTTGGTATATATATGGTTTATTTTGCTAGTATGAATGTCATCCTATATTATTTATTTTCTGGATGTATGATTTATTTTTTAAATGAAGGATATCACTAGAACGTGCTACGTAGTGGGCAGCACTAGGATCGTGTACATACCGGTGCGATAGATTTAGGATTGAGTGAGGATCACTTATGGTGAATTATGATTTGATTGAGATTGAGATGATTTGATTGATTTGTTTAAGATGTGATGTGATTGATAGTGCGATTGTTGGAGCTCGGTTGACCAAGTGTCTCAGGGCCAATCACATTGATAGTCAAACTGCTAAAAATCGGTTAACTTAGCGTCTCGGGGCCAGTCTACTATCCAAAATGGAATAAGTGATTTACTTGGATTTAAGTGAGCCTATATGGCTAGAGGGATGATGTGGTTGATTGAAGTTGCGATTAATGGGGTTCTATTTGATCCTTCATATATTAAAATAAATATTTTCTACATTTATTATATTTATAAAAGCAGAGTTTGACATTTGTGTGAAATGCGTGTATATATATATATATATATATATATATATATATATATATATAAGAATGCTTGACTGGATATGGTTTAGATGCATGTATATATAGTTTAATAATTCACTCAGTGAGGTCTAACCCCCTCAATTATTTTTTTCATGAGATCCTATATCGTCAGACCTTAGAAGTAAAGTTCTTCGTCGGTGTTCTTTTGTCCTGGTTATTTTATGTAAATGTATATTTTGAACTCTGATTTGTATTCTAGAAACTACAATAGTAGTGTTATTGTATCAGCAGAGTATTGTTTTGTTTGATACTTTATACTCTAAGAATTGTATTCTAACATTGTATAAATATATATTTATTTATGAAAAGATAATGAGTATCCATTTTTATTTACTGATTTAAAAAATTTTAATTCTATCATACTTTTTATTTATTTATTGCATGATTTTATTTTCTTAGGCCTGCTACATGTTCCAGATTTGAAAAAATTCTCGTTCCCTAGCACCGATCATGGCCCGGTTTGGGCCGTGACACTTGAGGTAGCTCCAATTAAAGTCAATGTTGACCTATCACCTAACTCAGGTTCTTGTACAAGCCATGTTAGGAACCATCTCTAGTTCCCTGTGTTTTCTTTATCAATGATAGCCCAAGCAATGAAATACATTTGCCCCTTCGCATCAACACCAACAACAGCAAGCAATTGCCCCTTGCAAATACCTCTAAGGAAGCATCCATCTAGACCATGTAGTGGTCTACAACCTGCCCTCCAACCCTTGCATGCATAAAAAAAAATTCTTTTAAATACTCTTCTACCCTCTTGGAGACCATTTTCACACAATTCAATCTATGTTTTTGTGCCTGGTTTACTTCTTTTAAGTGTAGTAGCATATGCTTCTAAGTAGCCAAATTCTACTTTGAAAGACCTACCCATTTCTCTTAAGATAAGATTCTTTGCTCTTTTCAACTTAGACAAATAGACATGTAGTTTCAGTTAAAGCTCTGCATCTGTTTTCATGTCAACTATCTTATAGGCAGGATTCCTATATATATATTTTTTAAAATACTTAGCTAAGTAACTCTTAGAGGCTTGAGGTATTTTAAAGTTCCTATAACAATATGTTCAGGTGTGTATGTTTTCATAACTAGCCCAGGATTTCAACCATCTTGTGAAATTTAGAGCACAAAAGGACAAGTTCTCTCGTTCTTACACTTAGCTCTAATTTTGAGTTTTTCATTAAAGTTCAACTTCAATCTAACCCCCTTGCCACTGCATACCTTGAAATAGCATCTCTAGCCTCTATTGCATTACCAAATGACATTCCTAGAAAGAACTTAGGAAGGCCATCATTCTCATCATAGCTAACTCTCTCATTGTTCATGTTAAAGAACTTAATGTCCCTCCTTACCCTGTTCGGCCTCACTTTCTAAATTAATTCATTATCAGATTGATTGTCTTCATCAGGTGTTTCTTCACTAATATAGCCACTATGTGGAACATATGGTGTGTGTTATTGACCTTGTAGTTCTATGTTCCCATCACTAGGCCCTACCTTGCTAAATTGTGTAGGTAGCTGACCCTCTCATACATTTGCCTCATAAGTGCTCTATGTGCCATATGTTTGAAATTCAGGTGTAAGCAATGGAAGTACAATAGGGGCAAATATAGGCTCATCTATTTCACATTGTGTATAGAAGTCCAACTCACTAACCTAACTTTATTTACTAATGTAGTGTAGGGTTCTCCTAATAGAATCATCATCATTAACCAAATACAAATATTTTTCTAAATCTTTACCAAGTTCATGCATTAAAATATTTTTAACATTGATAAAACCTAACTCATGCTTCTATCTATTTTTAATGTCTTTATAGCACATATAATCAGGATTAAAATTAGGCACAACACTAACATCACCTCCAACATATTGCAAATTTGGATTTATAGCCCACTGACCCTTGAAGTGAAAGTTTATGTTCACCGTCTTATCCATCCTGCATTATCAAACGAAATTTATAAGTAAATGATTCATCAATCACAATAACCCCAATGCATGCAATCACAAAATGATTACCCATTGATATCAATTTTTCTTGCATGCAACCCATTAAACAAAGAGTGTAAATAGTGATTTTGCCCTCTGATTTAGTTCATTTTTAATAGATTTCACATTTTTGTGTCTCCCCATTTCACGTAACAACAAAACCACTAACTCAATATAGCAAATCATCTATTATTTTTAATTAATAACAAAAAGAAATCCATTGTATGCAAAAAAAGCCCCACTTAAATATACCTTTGTTGATATAAACATGATTTTGGTTCCCATAAGTGTCTCTCTCTGTCGAGTATCTTTAATTTGGTCCCCTCTTTGTGTCTCTAAGTTGATAATGAGCTTCTCTTTGATATTAAAATTGAATATAGGGTTTGATTTTGCAAAAGTCATATGCCATTACTTTTTTCCTCTCTCTCTCTCTCTTTCTGATGTATTTTATGTTGACCATTTACATTATCAAACTCCTAATTATGGTCTTTGACAATCAATTTAAGTTTTCAATGACTTCTTTTAAGTATGTAGGAACTTATTTGTATCAAAATTATTAATTCAAGTATGGAAATACGAAAAATTATCATTATACTATATTTCGATGAAGTATAATATCTTAATCTTACACTTAAAGTATTTGGACCTTTTATGTGTCAAAAAAAAAGACATTTTTAGACTTATAGGTGTCTCCTCACTAGTGTCTCATGAGAAAAAGCCTCATGAGAGAAAAATTGAACAAAGGGACAATGTCGCTCATGAGCAGTATTCATCTCATGAGCAACTCATGAGGGTAGTCCTAATAGCTCCAAATGGTTAATTTTTAAATGCAATGGCTAGTATTTTGCTCCTCATGAGCTAGAACTTGCTCCTTACGATTGTGAATGGTGTTCTAATAGAAATAAGTCCAAGATGATTCAAAAATCAATAAGATATGTTGGAGACATGTTTGATACATCCAACAACCATATTTATTAGTGTTTATCTATATAAACACTTCATAGAGTTCAATTGAAGTTTGAAGAAACTTGTTTATCATTCATCTCTCTTAAGCATTCAATTAAGCTCTTAAATTCTCTTTTAAATAATTTTTTATTTGTATAACTCTTGTAAGAGTTGGTGAGTGCTAGAATGGACATTCTTTTTCTTCTAATTTTAGGGATTAAGAAAATAGGAAGTCAGATTCTATTATAAAAGGAATTGGTTTAAGTGTTGTCCATTGAAACACTTGGGATTTAGTTTTTAAATGAGCCTTGAAAACTCAAGTTGTAAGGATGTAAGAGTGAGCCATAAAACTCTTGTGTAATCTCAATTTTTTGAATAAGATTATGGGTGATTAAAAATCCTAACTTAAGGATAACTTAGGTGGAAACGTAGGATTATCGTCAAATCCAAACTCCTTAAATCATTGTGTTCTTCATTCTTCCTTCTTAACATTCTTTCAATTCTTGTTTAATTCCTTAAAATCTTTTTTTATTTTTTTAAAACCCTCATTAGCCTTATTCAACCACCCTTTAAGGCATTTTTATTTTATATCAGAGCCTGAATTCTAAAAACTTCATTGCTAGAATATACGATCATAAGGAGTAAATCTCAAAATATTTCTTCACTAAAACCATTCTTTGATGGTAGTGAGTATCCTTATTAGAAGTTAAAAATGGAACTATATCTAGATTGTGATTCCATTACACTTTGGGAAGTTATTTTTATTGGTTGGCAACCACTAAAAACTACCATTTATGGTGTACAAACTACTCTCTTAAAAAGTGATTGGAGTAATAATCAAAAGGAAGAAAAGTACAAAAATAAGAAAGCTATGATCACTCTACTCTCTTCCATGATAAGAGAAGAAGGGGGCAAGCTTTAACATTGCATTTTAGCCAAGGAAATATAGAAGACCTTGGAGAACCATTATGAAGGCAATGTATGAGTAAGAAGCAAAACGGTTCAACTTTATATGTATGAATATGAACTCTTCAAAATGAAGCCTTAAGAATCAATCACGGAGATGATAAACCATATCAATGTTCTCCTCACAACCCTCAAGAAACTTGGAAAATATTTCTCTAAGGAAAACGTGAACAACAAGATTCTAAGAATCCTACCTAAGAAGGATTTTGAATCTTAAGTCACTTTAAATAAGGAAGCTTAAGACCTTTGTATCCTTTCAACCAGTGTGCTTATTGGCAAACAAGTGAAGAACAAGAAAGGAAGGAAAAAAATAAAAAGAGCATTGCATTAAAAGCTTCACAAGATGATAGTGAAGAGGAAAATGGTGAAGGCTCTAGTGATGAAGATGATGATATTGCCATACGCATTAGAAGCTTCAAGAAGTTCTTGAGAAAGAAAAATTCTTTAAGAATAAAAGATTTTAACAAGAAGCATGAGGGAGAAAATAAGAAGAAAATTAAAGAGGTTACTTCCTATGAATGTAATAAACTAGGACACATTAAATGTGAGTGTCTCAAACTCAAATTCAGGAATAAAGGAGTAAAGGATAAAAAAAGGCCTTTAAAGTTACTTGGGATGATGACTCCTTCAAATCCAAAAAGGAAAAGGAACAACAAAAAGTGGCCAATCTTTACTTCATGGCTCTTGAAGATGAAAAGGAGGTACCATATACTTCTAACTCTTCTTGTGATGAGTATTGCGCTTATAATGAATATGATTATGATGATGATGAGATTGAAAGTTCTATTGTGAGCAAACTCTTAGTTAAGTGCAAAAGCTTACTTTTTAGAAAGAATCATTATAAGCATGAGTTAAATGGCTTAACCAAAGAATTTAAGAAGTTAAAAATTAAATTTTCTAATCTTGTCAAATAAAATAATAAAATTACTAGTGATTTAAAATCTTCTAATTTCTTAGAAAAGCAACTCAAGAAATCAAGTAATGAAAATTATAAACTTTCTGATGAGGTAGTTGAGCTAAAAAATTCCATATCAAAATTTTAAAGAGGAAAAGAGAGTTTAGATAATTTACTTGACTCTCAAAAATTTCATGAAAATACTCATGGAATTGGATATACTAATGGAATGACCTCATCTTCATCATTACCACATATTAAATTTATTAAAGCAAAATACAATTCCATTCATTCTACATTTAAACCAATTAAGAGTCAAGCTTTCAAAGCTAATAAGTCTCATATGTCAAATATTAAAGGAAAGTCTCATAAGACTCAATCCTATATGACATAAAGGAGTAAGTCTCATATTATAAAAGCACAACCCAAACATGCTTACATATACACTAGACACATCACTCCTAAACATGTTGCACAAACCTATCAAAATACATATTGTCATTATTAATGGATGTCTCACACTATGCCTCAAAATAATTTTAGGAGGCACACACAATCACAACATAAAAGGCATGCTTCATATATTAGGAAATCATATCCTACTAAAAGAAATAAATTTTCCAATGTTGAATGTTTTTATTGCATGACCAAGGGTCACTCTAACAATGTATGCTTCTATCGAAGACTACATTTGCAATTGCTATCTTTAGATTATTTTGAAACTAACAAACCTAGATCAATTAAGGTTTGGGTTCAAAAGAATTTTTAAATTATATTGTGTAGGTGTGCTTGAAGTCCACAAAAGTAAAGAGTAAATGGTATCTTGATAGTGGATGTACAAGACACATGACGAGAGACAAGGAACAATTCAACAAGCTTAATGCTAAGGATGGAGGACATGTCACATTTAAAGACAATGCCAAACAAAGAATTATAGGCATTGGAGAAATCGATAATTCTCAATCATTATCTATATATCATGTGTTGCTTGTTGATGGTCTTAAGCATAATTTACTTAGTATAAGTCAATTATATGACATAGGAAATAAAATAACTTTTTATCCTAAAAATTGCTTTGTTAGTAGTCTTGATGAAGATAAAGTAATTTTTAATGGTGAAAGATTAAATAATGTTTATGTTATTGATTTGAATAAAATTGATAACAAAGACATAAAATTCTTAATGTCTATTTCTCTTAACACATGGACATGGCATAGAAGGTTAGGACATGCAAATTTTGAGCTATTAAATGACGTTTGTAAACATTAACTTGTGATTGATTTACCCAAACTTGACTTCTCCAAGGATAAACCTTCTGATGCTTATCAAAAAGGAAAACATTCTAAGTATTCATTTAATCTCAAGAATGTAGTGTCAACATTTAGGCCATTTAAACTTATACATATGGATTTATTTGGACCAACTAGAGTCACTAGTCTTGGTGGTATGCACTATGCTTATATATTGGTTGATGATTACTCTAGATACACTTGGGTGTGTTTTCTTGCTCATAAGAATGATGCTTTTAAAGCTTTCAAAAATTTTGCTAAACGAGTTAAAAAAGAAAAAGGATTTTGTATTTCATCTATTAGAAGTGATCATGGAACTAAATTTAAAAATGAATTTTTCAAAATCTTTTGTAATAAAAATGGTATTTCATATACGTTTTCATCTCCTAGAACTCCTCAACAAAATGTGGTAGTTGAAAGAAAAAATAGAACTTTTGTAAAAATGGCTAGAACAATGCTTCATAAGTATAATTTGCCTCTATACATTTGGGTGGAAGTTGTTAACACGTCTTATTATATTTCAAATAGAGTTTTTAAAAGACCAAATTTAAATAAAACTTCTTATGAGTTGTGGAATAATAGAAAATCCAAAATCTCATATCTTAGAGTATTTGGATACAAGTGCTTTATATTGAAGACCAAGGATAATCTTGGAAAATTTGACTTTAAATCCAATGAAGGAATTTTCCTAGGCTATTCTAGTTCTAGTAAAACATATAAAGTCTTCAATAAAAGAACCCTAGTAGTTAAAGAGTCAATGCATGTTGTATTTGATGAATCAAACTCACTTAATCTTAGAAAGGATGTTTTTAGTGTTGATGATTTTGTAAATGAGCATGTAGATGTGATCACTCAAGAAGAAAATACTAGTAAGCCTTTGGACCTTAAAGGACCAAGTAAGAAGGACAATAAGGAGACATCTCAACCTACCTTGAAGAATGAACTTCCAAAGGATTGGCAATTCAAGAAAGCTCATCCTCAATATCTCATCATAAGTGACACTATAAAAGGGGTAACTACTATATCTCAATTAAAGTTTATTATTAATTTACCCTTTATTTCTTAAATTGAACCCAAAAATATTAATGATTCTTTGTGTGATGAATTTTGGGTCTTTCCTATGCAAGAAGAGTTAAATCAATTTGAGATAAATCAGGTTTGGTCCTTAGTTCCTAGACAAAAACATCATCTTATCACAGGCATTAAATGGTTGTTTAAAAATAAAATGAATGAACATGGTGTCATAACTAAGAACAAAGCTAGACTAGTAGCTAAAGGCTATAATTAAGAGGAAGACATTAATTATGATGAAAAATTTTCCCCGATTGCAAGGTTAGAAGCTATTAGAATGCTACTTGCATTTGCATTATTCATGGATTTTAAACTTTATCAAATGGATGTTAAAAGTACATTTCTAAATGGTTTTATTAAAGAAGAGGTATATGTTGAGCAACCACCAGGTTTTGAAAATTTTGGTTCTCCAAATCATGTTTTTAAATTGTCAAGCATTATATGGATTGAAATAAACTCCAAGAGCTTGGTATGAAAGATTGAGCAACTTCTTACTAGAGAAAGGGTTCTTTAAAGGAAAAGTTGACATAATTCTTTTCATAAATAAATCCAAGCATGATTTATTAATTGTTTAAATATATATTGATGATATTATTTTCAGTGCTACTAACCATTGCTTATATGAAAAATTCTCCAAGTTAATGCAAGGAGAGTTTGATATGATTATAATGGGAGAACTCAAGTTCTTTCTTGGACTTCAAGTCAAACAATGTAAAGATGGGATTTTCATCAATCAAACTAAATATGCAAAAGACATTTTTAAGAAGTTTGGCATGGATGGAGCTAAGACAAGCAAAACTCTAATGAGCACCATAACCAAACTCAACAAAGATGAGAATGACAAACCTATTGATGAAAAGTGATTTAGAGGTATAATCAGATCCTTTCTTTATTTAACTACTAGTAGACCCCATATTATGTTTGCTACTTGCTTATATGCTAGATTTCAATCAAGTCCTAGAGAGTCTCATTTGAATGCTATTAAAAGGATTTTCAAATATCTTTGTGGTACAATGCATTTAGGACTTTGGTATCTTATGAGTTCTTCCTTTGACTTAATTAGTTATTCTAATGTGAACTTTGCCGATAGCTTACTAGATAGAAAGAGCACTTTTGAAACTTGTTAATTTTTAGGACAATGTTTAGTTTCTTGGTTTAGCAAGAAACAAGTTTCAGTTGTCTTGTCCACTGTTGAAGCAGAATATGTGGCGGCTAGTTATTGTTGCACATAAATTTTATGGCAAAAACAATAACTTTTGGACTATAATGTCACGACCCAAAACATGGGTCATGACCGGTGCTAGGGAACGAGAATTCTTTCGAATCCGGAACCCGTAGCAAGCCTAAAAATAAAATAAAAACATGCAATAGTAATAATAACAACACAATTAAGTAAAACATTATGCAGTGGAATAAAATCATAAATATTAAAATAATATTTCCACCAAATGAAATTAAATCAAATCCTCATCTCATATATAAATAAACTTTTAATACAAGTTTCAGTTTAAATATTTAAAGTACATATCTCACACAAATATAATACATAAACCCACAACTGTTTACAACTACTGCAGTGTCTAGATTAATAAAAATAAAAAAATAAAACTCAGGTGAGCAGTTTACATAGAGAAGCCGGGGCAAAAGAAATCTAGCGTATGGGTCTGCTACTGAGGTCTGAAGACGATGACTCTCTTGAAAAATAGTCAACGGAGGGGAGTCAGACCTCACTGAGTGAATTACTATAGTATATATACATGCATACTAAATGACAATGCACACAGTCATTAGTGTATATATATATATATAAATATATACAAGCAATTACACACAGATGCAATAAAAATCATTTTTTATATATATATTTACTGAAAACCACTGCTTATGAAGGATCAAATAGAACCCTAGAAAATCGCAACTTCAAAACAGTGTTAAACAACACTCTAGCCATACAGGCTCACTTATTCCAAATATATTCACTTGATCCATTTGGACAGTAGACTGACCCCGAGACACTAAGTCAACTGAGCTCTAGTAGTCTGACTGTCAATGTGATTGGCCCCGAGATACTTGGTCAACCGAGCTCCAACAATCACACTCCCAAATCATATCACACATCAAATAATCAAATCCAATCAATATTCTCAAACAGGTTAGTAATATAGCCTAAATGCTATCAGCGTACTGGTACATACTCGGTCCTAGTGCTGCCCACTAGGTAGCACATTCTATTGATATCCTTCATTTTAAATATAAAACATACATTCATAAAAAGAAATGATGTGTGAATTTAAATAACATAGCAACATAAACCATATATATACTAGAAATATACCAAAAGTAAACCAGGTATATTTTGAGTATATATACGTCAAATAAATCCAATTAAATTACAAAATAAACTAGAAATATATTCAAAAACATTTTAAACATAATTCATTAATAAAGCATGCTTATGGTTTAAATAAACTAAAAATAAACCAAAAGTAAACTAAAAATAAACTTAAGTACTAATTAAACCATTATGCATATTTAATCAAAATAACACATATATTTCTAAAATCATGCACCCTAGAGCATATATATATAAAATAGCAACTCACTATTTATTGCGCTCCTCGAGATGGGTCCGATGGGCCTGATCCACTAGGCCTCGATCTCGGCGCAACTAAACAAATAAATATGACAAGAATTAGAATAAATCTAACAAAAGTTTTAAGGACTCGATCTAGAATACTAGAGACAGAATTAGGATTAGAGCTCGACCGGATATCACATTTTACGAGAATTCTACCAAAAATTCGGCAGAACCTCCCTTGTAAAATGGACATCTCTCTACTCAAAGAGTAGAGCCGGCCCTGCAAAGAAATACACTTCAAAAATAAACACAGAATTCACAATCACAATCCCTCAATCGGACTCCAAACTACAATTCACCGATCGAGGTCCACAATTTACGAAATATTTATAAAATACCGAAAATACCCTTATATACTAAAAATACGTTTTATAAGTAGAAATTACGTAATTAACCCTAAAACACAGTAAAAACCGATGAAAACTCATTTTAATAGAAAAATCGTATATTATATATATATATAATTGAAAATAATTTATGAAAAATAGTTTTTATTAGTTAAAAATACTTAATAATTTATAGAAATCATTTTTATACCCTAAATAACTATTAAAACCGATTTAATTACATTTTTAGCCAACTTAGTGTAAAATTACCAAAATACCCCTATATATATAAATTTGCTAAAATAAAATCCAAAAATTCACCAAAAATAATATAATTATGAAAAAATAATTTTCTCAATATATATTTCAATAAATATATCCAATTAACCAATTAATTTCAATTTAACACATAATTAACCCTATTTTTCAAAATTACATAAAATAAATAAATTCAAAATAAATAAATAAAAATTCACAAAAATTACAAATAAATTTCTATAATTCATTTAAACACCTCTAATTACCATAAACACAATTTCATAATTTAATTAATTAATTTTCGAAAATTAGAAAATATTAATAAAATAATAAAAAATACCCAAAAATCAAAATAAATTCCAAAAATTCCACAAAAATTCACATAAGTAGATTGAGTTAAGGGGAGAAACATTTGTTAAGGTACTTTTCATGAACCACAAGGGAAAAGCTCAAAAAAATTCGGAATGTCAAAATGGACGAAATTGAAAAATTGACAAAAATCTTACCAAATCGAGTTTTAAGCTTAAAGGAAGCTTAGAATCGTCTTCTATGGTGTCTAAGGAGTTCAACGGCACCAGAATGATGGGTTTTGGTGGCCGAAAACGTGAGGTGTGGAGGAAGAGGCAACTTTCGACCAAAACATGATTCCTTGGCTTCACCGGTGCCGAAGAGGGTGGAAGGGAGTGGCGGAGCTGCTAGAGGAAGAGGGTGGACGTCCAAGAGGCACACCGATGGTAGTCGGCTGGAGTTGCAGCGGGAGGGTGAGGTTGGTGTCGGGTTGAGGGAAGGAAAGGGTCAATGGCACATTTGGTAAATTTGATAAACTTTTATAATTTGTATATATATATATATATATATATATATATACACACACACACACACACATAGTAATTAGATAAAAACTATATAATATACACTTACATAATTAAAATAATTACTAAACCCTAAAATAATTAAATATAAGAATGTATATGCATGTATATATATGTATTCTAATATGACAATTAAAATAATGCATGGATTCATGCAAATTCATAAACTTATTTAAAATAATTAATATTAAATTATTTACGTGTCAATTTCTCCGAAAATACCATTCCCGGGAAAATTTTACGTAAAACACTTAAAATAATTAAGAATAATTAAAATAACTTAATAATTATCAAACATATGAAAATAATCATAATTATGTACAAAAATTATTAACACTGCATATCCCGATGCAGTATAAAAATATTTAAAAATTTGGGATATTACATATAACATTGATATTAATCACATTCCAATGTGATAATACAAGTGCTATTAACATTAGCAAAAGTCTCATTCAACATTCAAGAACTAAACATATAGATATTAGACATCATTTCTTGAGAGATCATATGCAAAATGGTAATATCTTTCTTGAATTTGTTGATACAAATCATTAATTAGTGACATCTTTACCAAGCCTTTTTGTGAGGAAACATTGAATTTTATTAAGCATAAGCTTAGTATGATTGATGGCTCAAACTTATCTTGATCACTAGTTAAATTGATGAATTGATGGTTGGATTCTTGTGTGATCATGTTCTTTAGTTTATTTTTCGTATTTAAAATCTTTTCTTAAACTCTTACTTAAAAATGATTTTCAGTGATTTATACTTTTGGTTTATTTTTCATTTCTGATACTTTTTCAAGTTTATAGTTTAAGAAAAATTATTTTTGGCATAATGTATATATATATATATATATTAAATGTATTTGCTTTAGCAAATTTACTTCATATACATGATATATTGTATTTCCCATATTCATGATCTTTGTATTAATTTGAATCATTTATGATTAATTTTATTTGATTTGGATTTGTGTGGATTCATTCAATTCTGTGTGTATTTAATGCATAAGGGATTAATCTTTTTGAACATAGGATGGACTATATGGAGTATGACATTCATTAATTGTATGCTCATCATATTATACAATGCACTTGGAACCCTCCTCCTCCACCTCCTCCTTAATAAGACTAGATTTATTTTTATGAGTTTTGTGTTTTTTCGTCAATTTTTGTTTGGTTTATTTTTAATATATTTTCAATTTATAATATATGAGATGTTAGCTTATGTCTATGTTTATTTCGTGTCAGTTTATGATTGGTTTATTTTCTGTTTCTTTTCGGTTTATAAGTCATGAGCTACTAGTTTGTGTATTGTTTATGTTATGTTTCTCTTAAGTTTACAATTGATATTCTAATATCATTGTAATTCTATTCTTTTCATTAATGAAATTTCTATTTATTTAAATTTCTTTTTGCATTTTGATAAAGGAGGAGAAACATTTGAGATTTAAAATTTTATTTTTAATTTTGTTTATGCATGCATTGTAACATTGTAAGTGTGGCTAGCTTTATCGTATATCATATGTGATAAAAGGCCTTATTTTGCTTACTTTGTTTTTATATGACTTAGCTTTTATAAAGATTTGGTATATTTTTATTTTATTTCCCTTTATATCTCTCTCTTTTCTTTTTGTCTTTGACAAAGGGGGAGAAGAAGCTATGTTTGTGATATGCTAAGTGCTACATGATCATGTATGTTAGCTAGCTAAGCTCTATATGATAATGTGATAGTTAAACTTGTAAAGTGTTATATGTATTATTTTTGTGATGCATTTTAGTAATACTACATGCATATATGTTTGAAATTATTTCCTTTGTATTATCTAACATTTTTTTTTAAATGATTATGTTATCATGTTTTTATATTTTTAAAACATTTATTATATTAGACCATATTTCTTTCTATTTCTCATGTTAAATTTTATGTTGTTTTTATTTTTAATAAAAGGGGGAATAAAATATTAAAGTTATATTTCTTATCATGTCCAAAAAGGAGGAGAAATAAAAAAAAAATATTTGTTAAAGGAGATAAATATTTTTTATTTCAATTAGTATCTTTTAAAAAATTTTCTCCTTTGTGATTATTTGGCATCTTTTTATATGCTTTGATTAAATTATTTTTCTATTTATGCATATATTAAGGGGGAGCAAAATATTTTCTCATTTTACATCTGTTTAAATTTGATAGGGGGAGCTATTTTACATAGTATTTATCTTTTCTTATTAAATATTTTTTGTACACACACACATTATTTACTACCTCATTAAATTGGTTGTTAAAGGCAAAAAGGGGGAGATTGTTGACCATGTGCACGATCAAACTCCTAATTTTGATCTTTAACAATCAATTTAAGTTTCTAATGATTTCTTTCAACTGTGTAGGAACTTATTTGTATCAAAATTATCAGTTCAAGTCCGCAAATACGAAATACTATCATTATACCGTATTTCGATGAAGTATAATATTTCAATCTTATACTTAAAGTATCTAAAGCTTTTATGTGTCAAAAAGATACATTTTTGGACTTATAGGTGTATCCTTACGAGCATCTTATGAGCAGAATCCTCGTGAGAGCAAAATTGAGCAAAAGGATAGTGTGGCTCTCAAGCACTATTCATCCTATGAGCAGCTTGTGAGGGCAACCCTGATAGCTCTAAACAATCATTTTTTGAATGCAATAGCTAGTATTTCACTCCTCACGAGCTAGGACTTGCTCCTCAAGATCATGAGCGAAGTTCTAATAGAAATAAATCCAAGATGATTCAAAAATCAATAACAAATGTTGGAGACATGTTTGGTACATCCAGCAGCCATATTTTTTAGTGTTTATCTATATGAATAATTTATAGAATTCAATTGAAGTTTGAAGAAACTTGTTTATCATTTATTCTCTTTTAAGCATTTAATTAAGCTCTTAAATTCTCTCGTAAAAAATTTTTGTATTTGTGTAACTCTTGTAAGAGTTGGTGAGTGCTAGAATGGACATTCTTGTTGTTCTAATTTTTAGGATTAAGAAAACAGGAAGTGAGATTTTATTATAACAGGAATTGGTTTAAGTGTTGTCCATTGAAACACTTAGGATTTGATTTTTGAGTGAGCATTGAAAACTCAAGTTGTAAGGTTGTAAGGTTGTGTAATCTCAATCTTGTGAATAAGATTATAGGTGATTGAAAATCCTAACTTGAGGATAAGTTAAGTGGATACGTAAGATTGTTGTCAAATCCGAACTCCTTAAATTATTGTGTTCTTCATTCTTCCTTCTCAACATTCTGTCAATTCTTGTTTAATTCCTTAAAATCTTTTTTATTTTTCTAAAACCCTCATTAGCATTATTCACCCCATCTCCAAGGCATTTTCATTTTGTGTTTTAAGAAGAGAAGTAGTTAAAGCATTTAATGCAGAAACATTCATTTACCGCTCACAAATAACGCCACTGAAATGAAAATTGTCCGTTATTTCATTGATGGGCAGCTGGACTAAAATTTATAACATTGGGAAGCTTTTTACTCCTTTTATAATTTCTAGGACCCAAGTAAACCTTGGCCCAAACATTAAGGGTCTAAATGCACTTTTTCCCTATTTTTAAAGCAAAATGATCCATGTTGGATTTAATTAAGAGAGTCTCCACTTGCCGTCACAGCAGGGGTTTATAACTCCTAAAATACTTGATTTTGTGCTTTTTTTAGTCCAAAAAAAATATTAAGGACATATCCGCTCTATGAGGTAAACGTTAAGGGCGTAAATGGACCTTTACCCTTATTTGAAATTGGGGACATGAGCTTATACATAAATTTTGTTTTATGATTATAATTATAAATATAATTATTTTGAAAAAATAATTTTAAAAATAATATATTATATTTTGACATTTTTGTTTGTATGATTAATGTTGTTTAACAATTTGTAAATAATTTTACATTAACTAAATGTTAATTATTTAAATTTAAAAGGAAAGAAATGGAAATAAGGTACCATTGGATTTAATAAACCCCTATTTGTCAAAAAAAAAAATGTTGCCTCTAAAAATTATTAAAAGACTTCAAAAGTTCATTATAAAAAAAAAAATATATTCATACAAGTACTTTTTTAGGAAAATTAAGATTAGTATTTATAATAATTAATTTAAAATTATTAAACCGTTGAAGTTCGAGTAGTCTTATAAATTCCCTTTGCATAAATAGGTCAAGAGTTTTAATTCTTACCTTCTCTCTTCCATTCCAAAATAAATAAATAAAATCATTCGACCAACTAAAGAAACTTAAGAAATTAAAGAATCATGGCCCTGAATACAGATTGTTGTTTTTCAGCTATCTTGATGAATTGGCAGGATCTTGATCAAGGGAATTCATAAATAGTATGTTGTTCTTTAAGTCTTGGTAGAATTCTGGAGTTGAACTCTTTTCGCCCTTGAGCTTGGAAAAATATTTTGTCAATGGCTATGTCTTCAGATTGTGAGGAATACGTAACTGTAATGTCTAGTGCTGTATGCCACAGTCATTCACAGCATTGGCATTTACCACTTGGCCTTTTCTAGTAAAACTCTGAATGCCATTTTGTATTGGCAGCCAGAAACCTCCTCTCAGGATCAGTCAGGAGCAATAGCTCAATCTGAAAACGAAAATCATCAGCTTATCCAATTCAATCCGAAAATTGTTTCCATTAGCACATAAAGAAAAAATAGCAGACAGTAAAATGTTAATTCTTAGGTTCATCAATGGCAGTTCAATTAATAGTATTCATGTGCAATGCACATAAATTAAAAAACCCAAAATCTGATGTATTAGAAATCTCATCACCTTTTCAGGTCAAATAGTAAATAGTGACAAAAAATGGAGTAATTAATTCAATAGTTGTTTACCAGTCATTAATTCAATAGTTATTTTATCTACTAGCCATATTTCTATTTATCACCTTCACATTGTCTTCAATGCAAGAGATCTTTCCATTAATACCTCTTTTGATATGAGAATTCCTGACAGTACCAATTGAAACACTGCCATTTGGAACCAGAAACCTCCTGTCAGGGTCACTCTGAAGCAACAAATTGGGAGAAGAGACAATCAACAACATATATATATGCAGATGGAAGGAAAAAGAAAGTCATCATTTATCCAATTCAATCTGAAATTGTTCAATAACAAAGAACTAAAAGATAACAGACAATATAACGTTCATTCTCAGTACTCCTGATTATCTGATTCCATTTTTAATGCATGAATGTTTACTATATCTGATGACAGGATACAAATAAAATGTCGACAATGCATGGAGAAAACCTAGAAGATAAAAAGGATTATCCTTGGCCAGAACATCCACAAGGCATTTGCCATAGAGTCTGACAATGAAATAATTACCTTAGTGAAACAACCCTTTCCAATAACACCATCTGTAATACCAGGATCAAGCACCTTGAAGGGAGGCAAGTAGCGAGGTTGAGTATAGATTGGAGAATTATGTTACTTTACTTGAATGTGTAGACTTTTTGCATATTTCTTCAAGGTATGGATTTTCTTCTATTGCAACCATGTACAATATGACATCCATGTATGCTATTTCCCCTCTGAAGTTTCTGTTGTATCATCTCCACTAATGTAGCTTGTGTCGTCTTCAATATCGTTGCTGCCTGAGGGCATTTCTTCTTGCCTCACTGACAGGGGATTCTGAAACCACTAGCACAACAATCAATAAAAGAAAATCCATAGACCAGGACACCAATGTTTCAGAAAAATATTGTTTAATGTTCCACATCAGAATAAAGTTAACATATCAGGAAAACAATGTGTATTCAATAACATCTGGCATAAAGTCTTATCTTCATGTTGCTCTGATTAACAATAATCAAGAATGAGGATGAGTTATTTTTTTTTTGCAGATATGTTAGACATCAAGAGAAATTTCAAAGAAACAAGGATAATGGTTTGATTATGAGCTGAAGATAAATTCATTATGGTCAACATTCAGACTTGATTCTCATGAAGAAAGTCACAATCTAGCAATTACAGTAATTATACATAAAAAAAAGATTTTACTTTTAAAT
Source organism: Mallotus nudiflorus (assembly GCA_947683625.1). Lineage (NCBI taxonomy): Eukaryota > Viridiplantae > Streptophyta > Magnoliopsida > Malpighiales > Euphorbiaceae > Mallotus > Mallotus nudiflorus. The sequence goes on along the minus strand of CANTUR010001308.1, from coordinate 307,598 downwards.
AGGAAATCTTTATCAATAATGGCACAATTGAACTACATATGAATTCTGATCAATCTCACTTAAAAGGGTACTAATCATAGACTACAAAATTTGAACCAAAAGCTTGAAAAACAGCCAAATTGATACGTACTTGCTATTAAGAAAATTTCAGATTCTACACAGCATTCTTAAAGTGATACATCAAAGAAAACTACGCAAAATAAACCAAGTTTACATCAGCCAGCTACTGCTAACAAAACTTCCAACGGTTGTCACAAACAGTGCAAGTAACATAAGTAGTCATAGGCTCATCAGCGCTCCTTGTTTGCATCTGATGATAGATGGTCTTGGATTCACCACACTTGCAACATCTGAACTGGTCAGTTGTCCCTTCCTGGTTACGATCCACAGTGCACTTCCACAAAGATCTTGCCAGTACGGTGTTGTTCGTGTGCTGTATCTCATTACTCCCCAGAAGTATCTTCCTCCGAAAATCAGGATTTTTAGCATCTTTAATGTTGAATAACAGTGACCTGTACTTGGAACGGCAGCTAGTATTAGAAATTCCCCACTTGCGGAAGAGAGCAGACTCAAGAGAAGCAGCAATTTGGATAGGGTCGCAGGTCTGTAATTGATCCTTTATGTCAGCGTCATCCTGAGATTCCTTAAACACCATGGACAAGGCTTGATAAATTTGCTCCCGTATGTTGTCCCTGGACAAAAGGTTGCCGCTCTTGGGCAGTGCAGAATCAGCTTTCAGCGATGGTTTTTGATCATGAAAAAGGTCTTCATTGGAGTTGCGGCTCTTGGGCAGTGCAGAACTTGCTTTCAGGGGTGGCTTTTGATCAGAACCAGTCTCTTTATGTTTATTATCAGTGATGAAAGAAGGGTTATTGTTTTGAAGATTATGGGGCTGATGATCATCAGGATTAGGTAGCTTTGACTTGGGAAGCTTGATGATGATCTTGAGAGGATTGCCCTTATTCTTGGCACGAAGAGCAGCTTTGTCATACTGAGCAAATTCCTGAGAAGTTTATTCCTCCAAGTTGTAAAGACAAGCGAAGAAAGTTGGCTGATGGAGTGATTAGGATGGTTAGTGAGAGTGCGAAGGCCTTTGAGAACATCAATGGAGCGCATGAGGTCGATGACAAGGGAGACAGAAACATGGAAGCGGTGGAGACGAGACAATGCACTGAGACATTTAGATTGATGATGGGGGGAAGTTGATGTTGCCGATGTGGTTGCAAGGTTGTACAACTGAACAAACTGCTTCTCCATTAGATGTAATTGAGAAAGGTAATTTAGATTTAGGGTCTTTTTTCTTTGGTAATGTTTTAATCACTAATGGGTGTTGTGTTTTCTGTATGGTTCTTAGGGTTTACAGAGGAGAAGTAGCAAGGGCGGTTCTTAAGGTAGCGTTGATGAAAAGTTGAATCCCGTCCTGGAAAGGATTCCTTATGAAATCAGGAAATTTACTGATCTTATTAAAACAATCAAATAAGCAAAATCCTTGGAGCATTAGGACTAAACATTCCCTCCCAAGTGTTGCCTTGGCGGCCAAGTTTGGGCAATGTAACGATAACTTTTCATAACTCCAAATAAAAATGCAATTATAAGCTGTTTGGGACTGGGTCATTCCTGTTTAGTAACGGTTAAAGCTCAGCCTTTCAGCTGCTTTAGTTTTGTGGAAAAAAGTCAGTTTTCATAGCTTGTTTTGTGTTTATTCCGTAGTCTGGCTATACCTGCTTTTAGGATGCCTTTATATACACAAATATATGTTGTTCATAGGAACCTGTTGTGATGCTTGCTTTAGTAACAGTTAGCTGCAAATATTTCGGTTGTGTTGCTTCTTTGTCTTTTTTAGTTACTTTTGTCATTGGTAATATTTTGCTTGTTACACAGTTGATGATTTATCCATCACTACTATCAGTGAACATATAATTGATTACTATTGAAGTTTAGAGAAAGAAGTGAATAAATAGCCATTTTTTTAATTAAAAAAAAAGCTAATTAATTCTGTGTTCATAGCACAAATCAACCAGGGATGATCACAATGCTATCAATAGTTCTATTTAAAATATATATATATATATACATATATATATATATACATATATATATATATATATATATATATATATATATATCAAACTATTATCAATATATCCAGACATTGAAATTCCAAACAAAATTTTGTATCATCGGAGAGCAATTCTGACAATCTGGCCCCTTAATATTGGCAGACAGGTTTCTCCAACCAAGCTCATCTTTTCCTTTATTTGAGAGGGTCAATTGATTCCCCGCCATCATCTAAATGTCCGGTCAGGTCCTATGCACATCACCTCTTCTTCCCTTATCTCAACATTGCCTCTGTACAATTTGAACAATTCTATTGCACCAGAGGATACTCGGGAACTTTTACTCATATATAAAACAGAGAGCCTTTTGCACCCCTCTCTCAAAGCCTGCAAACCACGATCACACAAATTCCTGCAGCGATTCACATGGAGTTTCTCCAATTTATTGCAAGCCAACCCAATAGACTCCCATCCTGAAATTTTAACACCATGACATAATGCCAAATTCCATTCTTCAAGCAATGGGCACCCATTTGCAATTGCTGTGATGGATTCATCACCAACAGTTCGGCACATCCGGAGGTTAAGAACCTTAAGCCTTTTGGCAAAACCTGAACCAACTGCTGCCAAACTGTCTCCCTTAATCGACCAACTTAAACCAGAAACATTTAAATACTCCAGTCCACCTCCACTAACAATCGCCATCATCCCTTTTGGCTCAATGTTACAAGACTCAGCATCAATATAAGCTAAAGTTGGTGAACACCCAGTGAAGCCAATACCAGTTATTTCCCTGCAACAAGATATCTTAACAGCCTGAAGCTGACAGCAGGCTTGAAAAATGGATCTCAGTCCACTGTCAGAAACAAGAGGACAGTATGAAAGATTTATTTGCTTCAGACCTGAGCACCCATTAGCTAATGTTTCTAACCCAACATCAGTAATATTGCATCGATAAAGGCTAATAACTTTCAGAGACTGACAACCAGTAGTAACCAGGGAAATCCCATTATCAGTGAGTCCAAAACAACAATCCAAATGAAGAGAGTGCAACTTTGAACCATAAAACTGCAATGGGATTAACGCTGAATCAGGTAGCTCAGTACAACCAGACAGTGACAAGTAATGTAAATGCTGAAAACGGGTGAGTAACCTATGAATATGATAAGAATCAATAACAAGGCTGCTCTGAGACAATGAAAGGTTGAAATGGGTAAATGAGCATTGGAATTGCATGGATCGTCGACTAATATTTTGAATATTAAGCAATCGATGGCAAGTCAAACCAAATGATTCACGGTCAGAACTACAGTCAAGCCATTGAAAAATAGTAGTGAGGCAATCATCTGACAAGTGCATGATGGAGGTTGGACCATCACATGAATGATATTCCATGTCAACTTTTGTTAGCACTCTGAAGGTTGTAAAGCTCGAATCTTTATAGTAAACTTTTTATAAGCTGAGCTAGATGCGCTTGGAGAGTCCAAACCACAGAGAGCAGGAGAATCTCCATAACCATAGCCTACATGAACCCCGCATTTACGACAAAGAAGCTTAGTTTTTGAACGATAGCGGCCCCAATACAAAGGAATACAATTTACCTCATCAACCTGAGTGAATCGACTAAGGTCAACAGACAGGAAGGAGATATAACCTTTCTTTATGGATTTGTGGTATTCAGAATCTATGCTGGAGGTGATTCGACTGGAAGATGTTAAGTTCAACGGGTATCCACAAGCCCCACAGCTGCATAGGAGAATGGAAATATTTATCATTAACAAAATCAGGCCACAGTTTGTAACGTCAAAACAATATAAGATCATCAAAACATAATATGCATTTTATAAACACCACAAGCAAAGCAAATGTAATATGGAACACCACTAGCAATGCTGGTTACATGGATACAGCAGAAAAAAATAACAATTTGCTAATCTATTCCATCTGTTATGATTATTGTATCTTTTGATATGACAGAAAAGAATAGTAATTCACTAATCTGTTTCATCTGTTATGTAATTTGATTATTGTATCTTTGCTCGTTAGGGCCAACCAAGACTTGTCCAAGAAAAGGACAAGTGCCACCAAGAAGTTTTAACACAGTCAAATAGAAACATTACTAGGTTAAACTTAAACATCATGCGTGTGCAAAGATTCTATATCAAGTGCAAAATAAATTGAAACGCCTGTTTCCATTGATTAAAAAGCCCCCAAAAAAGACCCATCAAAACATTATCTGCCAATTAGCAAAGTCAGCTGACGCAAGAACTTGTAAGTCCACAAACACATGCCTTGAATTCATGCAAAACAGCAAATGTATTGACACCATAAGTCAACAAAACCCAAATACACATCATAAGCATTTCAAACAACGGGACCTTCTATCACCTCCTATCATTTCCGTTATTCACAATCATCACTCACAATTGGTTTAAACTTAAACAGATAGACAGAAACAAACAATTCCCTCGTTCCAATTGCAGGATCTATTCGATGGAAAAAAGAAAAAAGTCCCCTTTCCCCTATTATTCAATCTTCTCAGCTAAATTCTCACAACCATTCGATGTCTAACAAAAATGCCAACAATTCTTGAAACCCTTTTGACCGAAACACAAACCCAAAATATTGACACAGTCCATGCAACAAAAATCTTGAAATCTCGAAATGATATAATCAAAACCCAGAAACAAGAAAGCAATTAACAATGAAAATATGAAGATAAAAAGAAAGAAAGAAAGAAAAAAAGATGAATAGATTAACCTGTAAGAGACATCAGCTTGGGACATCCTCGGTTAGATGATCAGATTAAGGTTTTTTCTGGGATCGCATTTGACTTTTTTTTTTTTTTTTCGCTTTTTTGCAAGTGAAGAAATAAAGATACAGTGAATGGTAGTGTTGTGTCGTTGTTGGGTTTGTTAATTTCAATTCAAAGTTTAGGAGGTGAAGAAGAAGATTGGCCAACGAGATTCAAAAGATTCTTTTTTTTTTATTTGATTTCGAATGGTTTTCAGTTGAAATTAAAATCGAAATCGAAAGGCTTGCTGTATTTGCTTTCGAGCTTTTTAGAGTTGTAGGTGTTGTATATGATGCTTTGACTCTCTCGCAGACAGGGTCAGGGTTCTTTTCTGTAAATAATAAATTATAAATAAATAAATAAATAAATATATATATATATATATATATATATATATATATATATATTAAAAATATTAAGTATGAATAATTATTTTATAAAAGTAATGAAGTAATTTTTTTTTAAATTTACTGTTATTTTAAATTTTATAAAATAAATATATTTTATTAATAATTATCATTAAATAATAAAATATATTTTCATTGAATAGTAATTAAAATAAAATAAAACTAACTATAAATCAAAATAACTATAAAATTTTTCTATAAGTAATTGCTGTTTAAATTAATTTTGAAATAAAGTCATTTTGCCGGTAAATATGTATAAGAACACCATGTCATTATATATATATATATATATATATATATATATATATATATATTCAATTGTTTCGTTGCACCTAAAAAAATATAAAATATAAATGATATTCAATTTAAATATGTGATGGTCCCGTTCTTAGAAATATCAAAAGTTTAATATTTATTTATTTACTAATAAAAAATTTTAGCTTTTATATATTTATATGTATATAAATAGTATATATAACATATATTTGTAAAATAAAAATTTTTACTTCTTCTATTATATAAAATTTGTAATGTTTATAGTGAATATTTATCAATACAAGTAAAAAGTTAAAGTTATTACTTTTATTAAATAAATTAAGTTAAAAATTTAAATTTTTTCTTAATGATTACCTGTTCAACCTACTATTATAGTTAAAAAAAAATTGATGATATTTTATGACTATGACACCATAAAACAACCTATATACGGATTATAAATTAATACGTATTTATTTTAATTTATTTAATTAATTATAAATTAATTAAATAATACACTCATGAAATGAGAGGGACAAACAAAATTATAAAAATATTTTTAGTTATTATTATATAAAAATTAAATAATTTAATTATTTACAAATAAAAATTAAATCAAATTATTTAAAATGTAATTTTAATTTAATTGAGAATATATTTGTTATTCTAATTAGATTAAATTATATTTTATCTTTAATAAAAAATTAAATTAATTAAAATGTAATTCTAAATTGAAAGTATATTGTCTATTTTAATTAGATCAAATTCTATTTTATCTCTAATAAAAATTAAATTAATTAAAATTTTAGTTGTGCTTTTAACAAAAAGAGATGTTTTTTCTATTTAATTGAGTCTATTTATATTATATCTAATATAAATCAAATTACATAACATAATTTTATAAGTCTTACTAAATTAAATTTAATAAATAATACTTGAAATAAAAACAATAATTTTTATAAAATAATTAATTGTGAAAAAATATTAATGCCAAAAATATTGAAAGATTGGTGTACAATTGTTTAAAAAGAAAATTTATAAAAGATGTAATAAATTATTATATTATAACTCTATCAATTTGTAAAATTATATTATCATTTAAGTAAAAATGTTGAAAATGTATTGTATAATTGTTCAAATAGAAAATTTATTAAAATTTTAATAAATTATTATGTTCTAATGTAACTCTATATAACTTGAAAAACTAGATTGCCATATAAATAAAATAATACTTTTATTAAAAATTATTACATTAAATTTTATTAAGTAAAAAATTAAAATTAAAATAATTATTTATTTATCTTGTATTTATAATTATTTTAAAAAAAGTATATAATTTGTTTGAAAGTAGTATTATGATTATATAAGAAAAGTAGTTCAATCATCAATTTTATATATTTTTATTAGAATTTAATATAAAAGAGTTAAAATTAAATTAATTAATTTTTATCATTTAATTATTAACTTGAAATGTAAAAAATTACATTAAATTACTTTTAAATAAATAAAAACACTAATATAAATCATTGAAAAAATAATGTGTTATTGTAATAACTTATAAGTTAATGAGGTTGTAATCGTAAACTTTTATATAAAGAAAATATAATTTTCATTATTTTTAAAATTTTTATTAAAAAATAATTAATAATATCAAAAAATATATTTAATAATTTATTTACTATTACAAGTGTAAAATATTTTTTATTTACATATGAAATACGTAACTTTTTATTAATATATATAAATGTGTGAGTGATATAAATAAAGTAAATATTAGTAAAATAAAATGAAGCAATTCATGTATATAAAATTAAGTATTAATAATAAAATAGATTAATCAAATAGTTTTTAAAAATGAAAATTCATCTAATTTTGATTTTAGTTGGATATTATTTTATAAAAACATTAAATGATATAAATTTAGTTTAATCCAAAATTTCACTTCCACTACATATGGAACTTTATTCGCATAAATAAAGTTAGATCCAATTGAGAAGTATTTTTCAATGAAAGCATGAACACTTTCATTTAATAAAAAAAATAAAAAATACTTGATTCATGATATTGTTACCTGCATGGCATTAATTCAACTCACCCATATGAATTTCAGTTTCATATTTAGACTTGAGAAAAATCATGAATTTAAAATCATTGGACCAACTGAGGAAATTAAAGAATCATGGCCCTGAATTCTGAATTCTCTAAATTTCAAGAATATACAGTAGAGTAATATTGTGAATATTTTTCACTAGTTTTTGAGGGGTATATAGATGATGAGAGGCCACTCAGCAAACTGTTCATTGACGATGTCAAATCTGCCACACTACAAAATATTGCTGTTGCAGAGACAAGAATGAAAGTTGTCATCATGAAAACGCCATGTAACTGCTTTGATTAAATTTAGTTGCTTCCTGAGATATATGGTGAAACATACAGAATCATATGATATATTTTAATTAAGTTGTGGAATTGGCCCTGCTGCTACTGGATTTGTTGGCTTTAAAGATGTGGAATTTGGGAGTTTTGTTTTGATACTTCTGCCTCTGTGTTATTTGCAATGTAAATTGTGATGTTAGTTGATGGCCAATCCTGGCATGCACTGCCAGGAGGTTTAAGAGCAGCCTCAAAGTTGAATGCTGCAAACACTGAATCAAGAACAACGTTTCCATTTTCCAAATTTATGTTGTTTTTTAAGCCATCTTGATCAATACAAAGGATCTTGATCAAGGGAATTCATAACTATATGTTGGCAGAATTCTTGAGTCGGACTCTCTGATCCTGGACTATGTCAACAGATTCTGAAGAATACACAACTGTTTGTCTAATTTTGTACGGCCATTGGCATTCACCTTGGACTCTCCTAGTAAAACATCTACAGTCCACATTTGAGATATTAGAACAATATTCAATTGTTTTGGTTGTTCTTCTCCCTTTCCAAGAAATCTCCTTACCTGCCTCAGGACAATATAATAATAGTTGTTGCATAGCAATATATAAGAAGATACAGTCTGCTAATAGTGTTTAGCAGATCTTTTACTTTCTCTGAATACACTTTTAACAAAACTAATATAATCATAACTCCTCATAACGTAGAGCACAGTCCATGAACCAAAAGATTCAAAGAGAATAAATTAAACTCGTATATTCGATCATAGCAAACAGAATTGTAATAAAAAAGTATATATGATTGTTATTATCAAAATCTCAGATTCTACACAGCAATCTTGAAACTGATACATCCAAGAAAACTAGCAAAAATAAACAAAGTCTACTAAATTGGAAAATCAGATATAACCACTTCTAACAAAACTTCCAGCGGTTATCACAAACAGTGCAGGTAACATAAGTTGTCATAGGCTCATCAGCGCTCCTTGTTTGCATCTGATGGTAGATGGTCTTGGATTCACCACACTTGCCGCATCTGAACTGATCAGTTGTGCTTTCCTGGTTGCGATCCACAGTGCACTTCCACAAAGATCTTGCTTGTGTGGCGCTGTTCTTGTGCTGCATCTCATTACTCGCCATCTCCGACGCATTCATCTCTGCAACAGCTTCTGGTTTTATCTTCCCCAGAAGTATCTTCCTCCGAAAATCAGGATTTTTGGCGTCTTTAATGTTGAATAACAGCGATCGATACTTGGCACGGCAGCTAGTGTTAGAAATTCCCCACTTGCGGAATAAAGCAATCTCAAGAGAAGCAGCAATTCGGATAGGGTCGCAGGTCTCCAATTGATCCTTTATGTCAGGATCATCCTGAGATTCCTTAAACACCATGGACAAGGCTTGATAAATTTGCTCCCGTATGTTGTCCCTGGACAGCAGGTTGCCGCTCTTGGGCAGTGCAGAATCAGCTTTCAGCGATGGTTTTTGATCATGAAAAAGGTCTTCTTTGGATTTGCGGCTCTTGGGTAGTGCAGAACTTGCTTTCAGGGGTTGCTTTTGATCAGAACCAGTCTCTTTATGTTTATTATCAGTGATGAAAGAAGGGTTCTTGTTTTGAAGATTATGGGGCTGATGATCATCAGGATTAGGCAGCTTTGACTTGGGAAGCCTGATGATGATCTTGAGAGGATTACCCTTCTTCTTGGCATGCAGAGCAGCTTTGTCACACTGAGCGAATTCCTTGAGAAGTTTTGTCCTCCAAGTTGTAAAGACAAGCGAAGAAAGTTGGCTGATGGAGTGATTAGGATGGTCAGTGAGAGTGCGAAGGCCTTTGAGAACATCAATGGAGGGCATGAGGTCGATGACAAGGGAGACAGAAACAGGGAAACGGTGGAGGCGAGACAAGGCAGAGAGGCATTTAGAATGATGATGAGGGGAAGTTGATGATGCGGAGGTGATTGCAACGTTGAAAAAATCAAGAAGTTGGTTCTCCATTAGTGGGAGTTGGGATGTTAGGGTGTTTGTGATTTTGGTAATGTTGTAAGCAGTAATGGGAGTGTGTGTGTGCATCCTGTATGGTTTGTAGGGTTTATAGAGGAGAAGTAGCAATGTGGGTTCATATGGTAGCTTTGATCGCAAGTAATTAATAAGCTGAATCCCATAGTGGAAAGGATTCCTGATAGAATTAGGCAATTAATTTAGAGATATGACAGGGATTTAATTTGTTTCCCATTTAATGAAGTGGAAAAAATCAAGAAATTGGTTCTGCATTAGTGGGAATTGAGATGTTGTAAATGAGTAAAGGGTGTAGGAAGTACGGTGTTTATGGTTTACATAGGAGAGGAGTAGTAGCGTTGATCGCAATCCAAGTAATAATTTGAATCCAAAACTGAAAAGAATTCCTGAAAGAAGTAGAAAAATTTTACTGATATGATAAAGATTTAATTTGTTTCCCATTTAATGAAGCAGTTACTTATTACCAAAGTTTGTAAATTTGATCAATTAAAACTTCCTTCTTTTCATCAATTAAACTCTCTTCAACTTCAACTCCAAGTCTCCAACTTCAGAGAGAGGGCTGCCATTTTTTTCTTTCATTTCCGTAGTTGGGCAGGCTAACGGTAACTTCCCACCACTTTAAAAAAAGAAAAATAAAATAAAAACAATAAGAAAAATAAAATAAAAACAATAGCAAATTATATTTGCCTCCCTTGAATTTCACCTAATTTACACTTACTTCATTCTTATTTCAAAATCAAATTTTTACTTTTCTCAATTTTTTTTCCATTACCATTTAACAACTTCCATTAGGATTAGATAATCTTTTCCGTTAAGTAACATATAAAAAAATTAAAATGCCCTTCTAAATAATAAGAACTATAATTAACTATAAAATACTATAAACTAAAAATTATCTTGGAGAAATAACGCCTATAGTTATAAATTATTTGAACATATTATAATATAAGTATTTTACTACTAATATACAATAATAAGTAGAAAAATAATAAAAAGAAAACAATTTTAAGTGGAAAATTAGGACTTTGAGGCCATCTGAGTTCTGCCTTGATTTATATTAATTAATATGTTCAGTCTAATGTATTGTTTTTTATATTTTCTTTTCATTTTGTTTATTTTTAGTCAATATTTAATATTTATTTAATAGTAAATTTAAAAATGATTTTTTTCATAAGAATTTAAAAATGATCTTAAACATTGATTTGATTTTAAAATTTTTTATTTAATATAATATATTTTTTAAGATATATATTTTTTACTAAAAATAATAAATTACCTTTGTAAAATAAATAAAAATTAAGTATACACATTTTACCATCAAAGACAAATAATACTATATGACAATTTTACCCTGAGCTATTTTGTAATTATTTATTTATTTTATTTTCATTCACAAAATATTAATGAGCACTCAGGTTTTGTATTTTATAATTTCTCAAGTTTCTAATTTTATTTATATATTTTTTAATTTTATTTTTTTTACTTCATAACATATTAAACTATCTATACAAAATATATAAAAATTATGGATATATATTTTACCATATCTAGGGGTGTAACTAAATCAAGTCGATTCGTGAGCTATTCATAATCAATTTGGAAAAAATTGACTCGATTATTATCGAGTCAAGTTTGAACTCAAATGTCTAAATATATTACTCAATAGATTTGTGAACTTAACTAAGTCTAATCAAATTTATGTATATTTATCATTTTCTCCTCTTATTTTATTATAATTAGAAATATATCTTATTGAATTGAGTCGCATTCAAATTCAAGTTGAGTTTAAATATTTTATATTTATAAAAATTTAAAAATTTTATTTAATTAATCAATCGAATCGATTCAAACTTAAGTATATAAATTATTTAATTAAATCAAGCTTAAACTTTCAAAAAAAAAAATTCAATCAAATTCGAACTTCAAGTTTGAAAGTCAAGTCGTGCTTAATTTTGGTAGTATGTCAACTCTATTAGACTAGATTACACTACCAACCACATACAACAAATTTTATCATATGATATTTTTATTCCTAACTACATTTTTTGATTTTCATGTTTTATTTTAATTTTTAATATTTTACAATAATAAGTAATTAGAAAAAATAATTCACAAAGTTATGAAATAAAGTCTTGCATGAGTCATTGATTTTCTCTATTTTGTAACTCTTCATATTTTATTTATTATTATTTAAATTTTTAAATTTTTATCTTTATTATTAACTTTATAATTTTTATAATTTATTTATAATTTATAATTTTTTATTAAATTTAGTAAAAAATTAATAATGACTGCGGAATATTGGAAATACTTACACTAAAATGGATGACCAACAACATCACGTTTATTTTAATGCAGGAAATCTTGCCATTACTAGCTTTCTTGATATGAGAATACCTGACAGTAGCAACTGGAACATTTCCCTTTGCAGCTAGAAACCTGTCAGGATCATTTTGAAGCTAGAAGTTGGGAGAGATGAATATGCCGATGGAATGAAAAGGAAAGCCATCATCTTATCCAGTATGGTTCGAAGCTGTTTGATAAAAATAAATGAAAAGATAACAAACAACGTAATGTTCATTCTCAGGGACTCCTGATAACCTGATCCCATTAATGATGTACACGTCCTCTACGATGCTTCCTCCTGAGATGTACAACTCGCGAGCTTTACAGTTCGTTCTGCAGATAATGGAAGAAGAGGGAGAGAAAGATTTAGTGTTTACTAGTAAACTATTATCAATATTTACTATAATCTCATGACAGGATATGAACAACATTTTGGCAATGCATGGAGAAGACAGAGTATGATAAAAGGATTATCCTTGGCAAGAACGAATATTCACAAGGCATTTGCTAAACATACTGACAATGAATTAATTTCTTTAATAAAACAACCTTTTCAACGGCGCCATCTGTAACATCGAGATCAAGCAATTTGAAAATGGAGGCGAGCAGCAAGGTTGAGTATAAATTGGAGAATTATGTTGTTTTTTTGGTGTTACTTTTTGCATATTGGATTTTCTTCTATTTGAAACCTTATACAATTCAACTTCATCTCCAATTGAATTAATGTAGCTTATTGAAGAATAAAATTTAGAGGAAAGAGAGAAAATTTAAGGAAAATAATTTTCCATGTATTTTAAAAAAGGGCTACAACCCTTATATATACACATAGAAATTCTAATTACATTCTAATTAGGAATATAATAATATCCTAAATAAAATAAAGACTTTATTCCTAATTGTATACAAATATTTACTTCCTAATATATACAAAAAAATATTTACTTCCTCAGCACTCCCCCTCAAGTTGATGAATGTATATCAATCATTCCCAACACTCCCCCTCAAGTTGGTGAATGTATGTCAATCATTCCCAACTTGTCAAGTGAGTTATAGAATGATTTTCTACATTCAGCCTTTGTAAGGATGTCAACTAGTTGAGTCTGGAAAGAAACAAATGGAAGTTCAATTGTTCATTGGTTCAAATGATCTTTTATGAAATGTTTATCAACCTCTACATGTTTAGTTCGATCATGTTGAACAAGATTGTTTGCAATTGCTATAGTTGCCTTATTATTACAATGTAACAACATAGGCTTTGGATGTTTTAGTCCTGGATCTTGAATAATTCACCTTATCAAGAGCAACTCACATACTCCATGAGTCATTCCGCTAAACTCAGCTTCAGCACTTGACATTTATATGAATTTCTATTTCTTGCTTCTCTAAGTGACTAAATTCTTTCCAACAAATATAAAGTACCAGAATGTTGATTTTCGATTAATCCAATCTCCAACCCAATCAGCATCAGTATAATCAGTAATTTCATAATCCTTATTTCTCTCAAAGAATAAATCTTTGCCCAAAGAAGACTTTAAATATCTTAATACTCGGTATATTGCATCCATATGTTCTTTACTCGGAGAATGCATGAATTGACTTACAACACTTACTACATAAGCAATATTTGGTCGAGTATGAGATAAGTAAATCAACCTTCGCACTAGCCTTTGATACTAATCTTTATCAGTTGGGACTTGATCTCCTAGGACTGAAAGTTCATGGTTGACTTCAATTGGAGTCTCAACTGGCTTACAATCAAGCATGCCCATCTCTGTCAGAAGGTCCATTACATACTTCCGTTGGGGGAAATCCCTTTAGCTGATATTGCGACTTCAATTCCTTAAAAATACTTCAAGTTACCTAAATCCTTAAGTTCAAACTCGGATGCTAACTATCTTTGCAAGATTATTGTCTCACTCAGATCATTCCTAATGACCACCATATCATCAACATATACAATCAGAGCAATGACTTTACCTAACTTCTGTTTGATAAATAATGTATGATCAGCATCACTTTGCTTATATCTGAGCTTTCTCATGAAAGTTGAGAGTCATCCAAACCATGATCAAGGTGATTGCTTGAGTCCATACAATGCCCTTTTTAGTTTGCATACTTGGTTAATACATCTAGTTCTAGGTGGTGGATCCATATACACTTCTTCATCTATAGTTCCATTAAAAAAATCATTCTTCATATCAAATTGTCGTAATGGCCAATCCAGGTTTGCAGCTAAGGAAATAAGAACTCAGATGGTGTTCATTTTTGCTACGAGGGCAAGTGTATCTTCATAGTCAATTCCATACTTCTGAATATATCCCTTTGCTACCAATCGAGCTTTATATGGATTTATGCTTCCATCTGAATTGAGTTTGATAGTGAATATCCACCTGCACCCCACTGTTTTCTTTCCTTTAGGGAGAGAAACAAGATCCCATGTGCGATTCTTCTGTAATGCCTCCATTTCATCATTCATGACTTTCTTCCAATATGGATCATCTAAAGTCTCCTACACATTACTTGGAATAGATACAGTAGATAATTGATTTACAGTAAATGCATGTGAGTTAGACAAACGGTTGGTGGATATGAAGTTGTTGATAGGATATTTAGCGTTGGTATGAAGGTCTGGATCATATTATTTTTTTGAAACCTCTCTATTAATTCTAGAAGGATAATGAGGCTCGGTATTAGGAGTTACAAAAGGAGATGAGTTTACCTTTTTTGTGCACATTCGCATATAGAGTTTTTTTAGCTTCTGGTGTGGGTTGGGAAGATGTACTATTTTAATTACTTGGATTATCTTCAATTATCTGTCTAGGTGAGATGCTCGTATTCAAAACATCAGATGTCTGTGAGATGCTCAGAACACTCGGGAAACTCAGAATATTTAGGAGACTCGGGATATCTAAGACACTTGGATTTGGAACATTCAAAACACTTGGAATGCTATCTTAAAATTCAAAGAGGTTTGAATTTTTCTCCCCCTGAAGAGAGCACCTGGAGTGAGAGAAGAAATAAGTGTTTTGTCATGACCCAAAACAGGGGCCATGACTAGCGCTAGGGAACGAGAATTCTTTCGAATCCAGAACTCGTAGCAAGCCTAAAAAAAATAAAATAAACATGCAGTAATAATAACAACAACTCTTAATGCAGCGGAAATAAAATCATAAGTATCAAAATAATATTTCTGTCAGACAAAAATTAAATCAAATTCTCATCTCATATATAAATAAATCCTTTAATACAAGTTTCAGTTCAAATTTTTAAAATACATAACTCACACAAATATAATACATAAAATCCTCAATTTATTTACAACTACTGCAGTGTCTAGATTATAAAAATAAAACTTAAGTTAGCAGTTACATAAAGAAGTCGCGGCGGAAGAAATACGGCATACAGGCCTGCTACTGAGGTCTGATGAAGATGACTCTCCTGAAAAATAGTCAACGGAGGGGAGTCAAACCTCATTGAGTGAATTACTATAATATATATATATGCATACTAAATGACAATGCACACAGTCAATAGTGTATATATAATAAGCATATATACAAGCAATTACACACAGGTGCAATAAAATCATTTTATATATTTTTATTGAAAATCACTGTTTATGAAGGATCAAATAGAACCCTAGAAAATTGGAACCTCAAAAACAGTGTTAGACAACACTCTAGCCACACAGGCTCACTTATTCCAAAATATTCACTTAGTCCATTTAGACAGTAGACTAGCCCCGAGACACTAAGTTAACCGAGCTCCAGCAGTATGACTGTCAGTGTGATTGGCCCTGAGACACTTGGTCAACCAAGCTTCAGCAATCACATCCCAAATCATATCACACATCAAATAATCATATCCAATCAATATCCACAAATGGTTAGTAATATAGCCTAAATGCTATCGGCGTACCGTTACGTACTCGGTCCTAGTGCTGCCCACTAGGTAGCACGTTCTATTGATATCCTTCATTATAATTATAAAACATACATTCATAAAATAAATGATGCATGAATTTGAAATGAACAACAACATAAACCATATATATACTAGAAATATACCAAAAGTAAAACAGGTATATTTCGAGTATATATACTTCAAATAAATCCAATATATTTGCAAAATAAACTAGAAATATATTTAAAAACATTTTAAGTATAAATGTTAAATAAAGCATGCAAATAATTTACAATATACTAAAAATAAACCAAAGATAAACCAAAAATAAACTAAAAATAAACTTAAATACTAATTGAGTTATTTATGCATAATTCATCAAAATAACATACATTTCTAAATCATGCACCCTAAGCATATATATATAAAATAGTAACTCACACTTAGTGCGCTCCTTGAGATTGGTCCGATGGGCCTAGTCCACTAGGCCTCGGTCTCGGTGCAACTAAACATACAAAAAAAATAACAGACATAAGAATAAATCTAACAAAAAATCCTAGAAACTCGATCTAGAATATTAAACACAGAATCAGAATTAGGATTCGACCGGACATCACGTTTTACGAGAATTCTACCAAAAATTCGGTAGAACCTCCTCTGTAAAACGGACATCTCTTTACTCAAAGAGTAGAGCCGGCCCTGCAAAGAAATGCACTTTGAAAATAAACGCAGAATTACAATCACAACCCCCGGTCGGACTCCAAACTACAGTTTACCGACCGGGGTCCACAATCACAGAACAATTATGGAAATACCAAAAATGCCCTTATATCACAGAAATACATTTAATAAGTAGAAATTACATAATTAACCCTAAAACACAGTAAAAACCGATAAAAACTCATTTATTTAGAAAAATCGTATATTATATATATATTTGAAAATAATTTACGAAAAATAGTTTTAATTAGTTAAAAATACTAAATAATTTGTAGAAATCATTTTTATACCTTAAATAACTATTACAACCAATTTAATTACATTTTTAGTCAATTTAGGGTAAACTTACCAAAATACCCTTATATATATAAATATACTAAAATTACTCCAAAAATTCACCAAAAATAATATAATTGCACAAAATTAATTTTCTCATCATATTTATCAATAATATCAATAATTAAACTCAATTAAATAATTAATTTCAATTAAAAACATAATTAACCTTATTTTCTCAAAATTACATAAACTAATTAAATTCAAAATAAATATATATAAATTCATAAAAATTACAAATAAATTTCTATAATTAATTTCAACACCTATATTTATCATAAAATACAATTTCATAATTTAATTAATTAATTTTCAAAAATTAGAAAATAATAATAAAATATTCAAAAATATCCAAAAATCAAAATAATCTCCAAAAATTCTAAAAAAATTCACACATGAATATTAAGCTACTAGGATCAATATTTGTTAAGGTACTTTTCATGAATCAATCAATTCTAAGTTCAAAAAAATCAAGAAGCTAAAATGGCCGAATTGAAGATTTAGCTCAAACCTCAACAACCACTGGTTTTCCGGCCAAAAGGAGCTTAGAATAGGGACCACCGGAGCTCAAGGAATCGATGAAGACTGGCGGTGCACGAAATGGTGGTCGGAATCGTGGTCGACGGTAAAGAGCTCCACTTGCTGCCACCGCGAATTCTGGGCGTTCCAGCGGGCTTCCGGCGGCCTGGTCACGTCGGAGAGGAAGAGGAAGGAAGGGGGAGGAGGTTGGCGGCAACTGATGGCCGTGAAGGGCGGTCTGGCGTGGTAGAACGGGAGGCGCAGTGAGGGTAGGGCGTCGGGAGAGAAGAAGAAGAAGGAAGGGACAAATTGGTAATTTGCCAAATCTTGATTTTTTGATAAATATAATATGTATAGGTATGTATATATATATGTACTTTATATTATTTTAATATATAATATGATATAGACAATAAATATTCACCACACACACATAATTTAATATTTTAAAATTTAATACACCTAAAAATAATTAAATAATATTAAAACTAATAATAAATAATAAAATATTAGGGTAATTAATTAAACCCTAGTTAAATAAATAAATACACATATATACATTATTTAGTACTTTAAAAATATATATGAGTTCATGCAAGTTCGGAAATCTATTTAAAATAATTAATAGTAAATTATTTACGTGAAAATTTCCCCGAAAATAGTATTCTCAGGAAAATTTACGTAAAGCACTTAAAATAATATACTATAATTAAAATAAATTTTAAATACATATCAACTCGTAAAAATATCATAATTATATACTAAATTATTAACACTGCATATCCCGATACAGTATTAAAATATTTAAAAACACGGGATATTACATGTTTTCATGGAACCGAACATCCTGATTTACATTCATCTTCTTTGCATTCGGATCATAACACTGATATCCCTTTTGTATATCTGCATAGCCAACAAAGATACACCGGATAGCTAGAGAATCTAATTTGTCGAGTGTCTAATGAACATGTGTCGAGCATCCAAAGACTCGAGGCTCTAGATTGTTGAGAAGTGGAGGTATGACAAGTTTTTGAAGTTTCTGAAGAGGCATTTTAAAATCAAGTACTCTTGATGGTGTCCGATTTATGAGATACGTAGTGGATCGAATAGCCTCTCCTCAATATTCTCGAGGAACATTCATGTCAAATAATGATGCTCGAACGACTTTCAATAATTGATGGTTCTTATGTTCGGCTATACCATTCTATTAGGGAGTGCCAACACAGGATGTTTAGTGGCGAATGCCCTGCTCGTGGTAGAAATTATTTTGATTTGAGTTAAGATACTCCCCACCATTGTCAGACTACAAGACTCAAATTTTACTCTGGTATTGCGTAGCTACCATTTTGTGCAGGTCATGAAATGTGGAGCACACATCTCCTTTATTTGAAAGTAGTGTTACCCAGGTCATTCGGATACATTCATCAATAAACGTTATAAAATATCGGGCACCAGATAGAGTAAGAATCCGAGCAGGTCCCTATATATCAGAATGAATGGTCATAAATGGAATTGAATTTTTTTTATAACTCTGTACATAAGAGATGTTGGGTTTTAAGATTCAAAACGCAGTAAAAATTAAAACTTTTAAACACAAACCCTAATCCGTATCCAAGTAATTCGATTAATTGATTTAAAAACTAGGGTTTTTAAATCTTACCACAAATGCAGAAGAGGCAAGACTGTTGGAAGGCAAAGAGGAGGTTCACTCCAGTGACACTTTACCTCGAGCTTTTGATTTTGGTAGTTTGAATCAAGACATCTCCAAAAGAATCCATCCTCCACAAGCATCCACAAGAACAATCCTTGATTAAAATGACAAATTTTTATGCTAGCACTTCTCTTGATTTCTTATAAATCAAGAACAAAAACACTCTATGTTTTAGTTTTTCTAAGAGGAGAAAAATGAATTTTGGTGGCCAATAATTGAGTTAGTGAAACCCTAGAGAATTTAATATATTTATAAACCTCTAATTAGGGTTTCACTTACCAAAATAACTTTTGGTAATTTCTCAATTATTATTATTATTATTCTAATTTTATTTAAATTAAATCAGATATAATATCTCATTTATTTAAGATAACCTTTACCTTAAATAAATAAATAAATAATTTATTTATTTCCCCAGAGCATATTTGGGCTTCTCAAACCTATATCCGTTTTTAGGCTTGTTCTAAGTGTGTGACCATGTAGGTTCACATGATATTAGCAATGGGCCTTAATTCTCTATTTAGACCTACAAGTCATAAGTGGCCCCTAGCTAGATATTATGACTACCCAAGTCATGTGAAGTAAATAATCCAACATAACCTAATTTATAATAAATATTGTAATCCCTTTGTCACATGATATCTTGATCGAATATAAGGCATAGTTTCTGTCATCCTTATATAATTCAATCATATTATTAATCTAAGTAGACTAAGAATGATAGCTCTTTATTAATTCACTTTAGCCTGACCATGCATTTTCCTCAGTCTATCTTATCAATGGGCCCATAGATATTTTACTCAGATTAAATAAGGGACAAATTCCTTTTCAATCACTCATATTCCTCACATAATTCATTTCATATCCAACAACAATCTATTAAATCTTCCTGTTAAAGACAATGTTAGATTGTGTCAAAATATATAAACGTTATGCAGAAATCCATGATGATTTCAAGGTCAAAGGACTAAATCAATATTATTATTATGAGAATTACTTATGACAATTATCTATGTAGTATTCTCATGATGGGTCAATTTAATACATTATTTCCCAAATAAGTACCTATGAGTTGACTTAATATCTCATATTCATGATTAGTAAAACATAATCATCAATCAACACCATACTAGCCATAACATATTGTTATGACTAGGGATAATTTGAATAGAACTCATATTTAATCTAAGGGTTTTACTATCAAGTCATATACTTGATGACCTTAGTAAGAATTGGCTATTCAAGTAATTATCATAACACAAAATGATAATGAAAAATGCCTCTTTATTAAATAAAATGATAAAATCAAGACATGGTCATGCATGATTGACCTAGTGCATATCACTAATAAGAGATTCGGTGGCTTTTTGCCAATTCATAAATATCACACTTGAATTCCAAGTCTATGGTATTCAAAAATATTTCTGGTTTTATTTGTCTAAGATAATGAAAAGAAAGATGACCAAGATGATGAAGCCACAAGATTACTTGGTCTTTGATCGAGCAACTTCTACCAACCCTATTGACTTGACTTGACTTCTGACTTGAATCATCATGCAACTCAAGATAGTACAAATTTTCATGTTTATCACCAAAGCCAATAATCTAATGCATTATAATATCCTGAAATACATAATAATTAGTCCAAATTTTGACAGCGCAATTCAAGATTTTAGTGATTTGGCCAACAGATAGTAGATTGTAAGAAAGAGATGGAACAACAAGAACAGTATCCAGATTAAGAGAGTTAGGGTTAGATACTAATCCTTCATGAGTAATCGGTACTATGCCTCCACTAGCAATCAGAATATTTTGTTGGGTTGATAGGCGGATGGATGTAAGATGGTGAGTGGAGTTTATCATATGATCAGTAGCACTTACATCAATAATCCATGTATTATTTCAAGTAAGATTTATCATACTTGATGTTGTATCAAGATCACCACTTGGTTTAGTACCACTAGAGGTGGCAATTGCAGGCTTTCTGAGCTTCTTACGAGGCTTTCTATTAAAATTCCACCATTTCGGATATCCCACAATTTTATAGCATCGTTCTTTTGAGTGTCTAACTTTGCCATAATAAATACAGGTGTATGTGATGGACTTACTCGGTATTTTTCCTTTGAACTGGGAATGAGTCTGAGCTACTATAAGTATAGCATTGTCCGGCAGTATCTTCAGCTCTTCCATCGTATGGCGTTGATTGTGATCCCTCTGAACATATGCATAACTAGACTCGAGATCAAGAGGTGAATCCTTTTGGAGTATTTCACTCTGAGCATTATTAAATTTTGAATCAAGTTCGGCTAGAAAAATATGTGTTCGAAGTCGGATAGTATGTTTGTGGAGTAATACTACTCCATTAACATCCTCCCCTTGTGCACATGTCCAGGCATCAATTTTCTGAAATATTCCAATCAGTTCATTATGATATACAGGTAATGGCTTACCATTCTGACGTGTTGTGAATGATTTCCGGTTTAATTCGAACAACTGAGTTTCATCAGATCCATCATAAAAGGTTTTTGAGACAGTATCTCATATCTCCTTTGCTGTTGGAAGACGGATGAATCTCTGCATCAATGTCGGACTCATAGAATCAATCAACCAACTTTTAACTCAATTATTATCAAGAAGCCAAGCTTTATCTTCTACTGGTAGCTTTGACGTAGTATCATTAAGAAAGCCAGATTTATTTCTTACTCCAATTCGCATCTCTATGAGCTGTAACCATATAGTATAGTTCGTATCATCAAGAATAATTCTTGTAAGAAAGGAAGAATTATCTTGAAGGGTTTTAATAAAATTGAGTGTTCCATGAGATATAATAGATGTGTTTTCAATGGTCATAATTTCAAAGATTCAAAAGAATTCAAAAAAAGAAAAAAAATATATGATTTTAAGAATTCAATAAAAAAATTGGATTTCAATGGGTATGCTTTAATACCAATAAAAATAAAATTTAGAAAAAAAAATTTAAGAAAAATATTTTTTCACATTTTTCAAAGAAAGATGACAACCCTTATATATATACATAAGAATCTAATCTCATTCTAACTAGAAATCAAATAACATCCTAAATAAAATAAAAATTTTATTTTTAATTATATACAAATATTTACTTCCTAATTATAATATTTACTTCCTCAACATTTATATGATCTTCAATATTGTCGCTGCCTGATGGCATTTCTTCTTGCTTCACGGACAGCGGATTCTGAAACCGTCAGGCACGGCAATCAAGAAAAGAAGGTCAAAAGACCAGAACACCAATATGTGTATTTGGTAATGTCTGCATAAGGCCTTGCCTCCATGTTGCAATAATCAAGGCTCAGGATGAATTATTTTTTCTTCAGATATGATAGAGGTTCACATCGAGAGAAATTTCACTGAAATAAGTAAGTCAAGGAAAAGTCCTAAATCTTCATGGTCAGCGGCTTGACTGTTATCTCCATGTTATTCTGATTAACAAACTTCAGGTCTCAGGATGAGTTCTTTGTAATGCAGATTATTTAAGAGGTTCACACCTTAGAATTTTTAAGGAAACATTGACGCTGGTGTATTTTAAGCTTTCATGTGAGTTATAGTTACATTAACTCCAATACAACAGCATCAAAACTACCAGACTAACAACATCAAACATATGGCATTAATTCTTATATTTTAAGTACACAGCATCAAGATCATTAGAATAGAAAGTAACGATTTACTATCTGAAATTCGGCTATAAATTTCAATTCTTACTGGTGAGTTTCTATCCTGAATCCTGATGAAACCTGAGAAATAGGTTATAAAAATCTCTGCTGCTGATGGAACCTGGACTCTGTTGCAAAAATGAAGCTTTTAAAATAGCATCTGATCAACATTATCAATAAGGGCAATGCAAAAAAAACACTTGAACCAAAATTTATCTACTTAGATATTATATGTTATGCTTTGCAAGAGCACCTGAATCGTATAATAAAGTACAAAACGCCAACAACAAAATCTCAGATTCCACACACCCTTCCTAAACTATATAATCAAAAATCCCAAATTTACATCAACCATTGCACTCGACTCTGTTGCATCTGACTCGAAACGAAAGGTATTAATTATAGAGTACATTCTGCAAACCAAAAGCTTGAAAAAGAACCAAATTGATATATGCGCAACTATAAGTTTACATGTATACAGAGTTGCAATCAAAGTATACATAATTGCTATTATCAAAATCTCATATTCTACACAGAATTGTAAAACTGATACATCCAGAAAACTAGAGAAAATATCAGATAGCACTACTTGGTCCTAACAAAACTTGCAACGGTTGTCACAAACAGTCAAAGTTGGGTGTAAACGAGCCGAGCTGCTCACAAATTGCTCAATGTTCGGCTCAATAAAAGCTCGTTCGAACTTGCATATAAAAATTCGTTTATTAAACAAGTCGAACTTAAATTATACAAAACTCAGCTTTTGAAACTCGCGAACAAATTTAAATAGAAGCTAACGAATTAACTTGTAAGTTTAATGTTTAATAATTTAATTTTATATTTATAATATATAAATTTTTATTGTAAAAAATATTTTTAAAATATATTATTAGAATAAAATCATAATTTTTATTAAATGTATTATAATTTATTTAGTAAATAATTGATTTTTAATTTTTTTATAATTTTAATTTATTATTTATATTTTTTTAAATCCGTTTAGACTTATTCAAGTTTGCGATGGAAAAGTAAGCTCACGAACGAAATCTGAATATAACAAAACTCTGCTCACTCGATTATACCCCAAATGCACCCCAAATGCAGTGCAGGTAACATATGTAGTCAAGGGCTCATCGGCGCTCCTTGTTTGCATCTAATGGTACATGGTCTTGGAATCACCACACTTGCCACATCTGAACTGATCAGTTGTTCCTTCCTGGTGGCGATCCACAGTGCACTTCCACAAAGATCTTGCCTGTACGGCGCTGTTCTTGTGCTGCATCTCATCACTCGCCATCCCCAAAGCATTCATCTCTGCAACAGCCTCTGGTTTTCTCTTCCCCAGAAGTATCTTCCTCCGAAAATCAGGATTTTTAGCATCTTTAATGTTGAAAACAGTAATCGATACTTGGTACGGCAGCTAGTGTTAGAAATTCCCCAATTGCGGAAGAGAGCAGACTCAACAGAAGCAGAATTCGGATAGGGTTACAGGTCTGCAATTGATCGTTTGTGTCAGCGTCATCCTGAGATTCCTTAAACACCATGGATAAGGCTTGATAAATTTGGTCCCGTATGGTGTCCCTGGACAGCAGGTTGCCGCTCTTGGGCAGTGCAGAATCAGCTTTCAGCGATGGTTTGTGATCATGAAAAAGCTCTTCTTTGGAGTTGCGGCTCTTGTGCGGTGCAGAACTTGCTTTCAGGGATGGCTTTTGATCAGGACCACTCTCTCTATGTTTATTATCAGTGATGAAAGAAGGGTTCTTGTTTTGAAGATTGGGGGACTGATGATCATTAGGATTAGGCAGCTTTGACTTGGGAAGCTTGATGATGATCTTGAGAGGATTGCCCTTATTCGTGGCATGACGAGCAGCTTTGTCACACTGAGCGAATTCCTTCAGAAGTTTTTTTTCTCCAAGTTGTAAAGACAAGCGAAGAAAGTTGGCTGATGGGGTGATTAGGATGGTTAGTGAGAGAGCGAAGGCCTTTGAGAACATCAATGGAGGGCATGAGGTTGATGAGAAGGGAGACAGAAACAGGGAAACGGTGTAGACGAAAGAAAGCGGGAGTAATTAGTCTATCATCTAGGAACACTTCAATTAGTAGGGATTTGGTTATATCGCAAATGGAAGGATAATTGAATTAAATCAACTCGTGAAATATATATGTTTCAATGTAGATACAAAAGCATTGCTACTTGCACTTTTTTCAAAAAATAAATATAATTAAAATCCAAAATCAAAATAAATATTCATATTCATGCTTATAACAATAAGTTAAATATGATTATAAAAGTTCAGCCATTGCTTTAATTAGTAAGGCAATGTTAAGGCATCTTCAACCTGTGAGCTTAGTTTTGACTTTATTTTTATTTACATTTTGAGGGGAAAAACAGAACACAAAAAGCTAGCAGTAGCGTGGGTAAGTCATCCTCACATTATCCTGGTACAGGAGTTCATAAATGTTGATAGGAGCTGAGTGAATCTCGTGGACACCAGGATGATCACTTAGAGCCAATCCCGCAAGGTCTTCTCGAAATGCATGATTGATCTTTATCTCCCAATCCAATTGCAACAGCCTTCTCACTTCATGCATAAGCGCTTTATCATGCATAGGCCACTTGTTGCTTGTTAATATCTGACAAAAATTAAGAATTCAGACTTGGCCTTGTAGACCTAAATATGATGTCTGCTTGAACAGAACAAATGCAACAATTGCCAGTCTGAAGTAACCTTGTTTTAGAGTGCATTTATATGCTTCAAAACTGCTTCTACTTTTCTACGGTTCTCACATCATCTGATTCCAAGATTGAAAAGCAGAATCATTTGAAATAAATAAATAAAATTCTATCGCAGATTCTACAAGCTACCCTTATGCATACATTATATCCGTAATTTATATATAGTCGATCACTGAGCACTGAGAATGAACTTTGAGATCAGATAATCATAGCAGAAAAATATTTATAAAACCAAGCAGAAAAAGACCTCTTTCATAGAACAATTTCCGTAGTTCTCTCTTACATAGTTGCTCCAGATTTTACAACCAGGACATATACATTATGCATTAAAAAAACACAGCCTAAAATAAACTGAAATTGGATTTGCTCTTACATCCCAAGACGTGTGAACGTAGAGCACCTCTAACCAACTTTAACAAGCTGAAGAAAACTCTCTAGATTACAGTCCCGCCGGGAATCAATGCATCCTTGATTACTGTGACAATCCCACTCTTGATGAAATATCCATCAGTTTCCCTAGCTGCTTCTTGCACATTGTCACTATTAATGATCTGAAAAAATTTCAAAAAAAAAAAAAAAAAGATTGTTTAACTGCAGTGGAGGAAATGAGTTGACAGTGATTAATTAAAAAAGGCAATCAATTTGTTAGATTCGAAAAACAATTAACTAATTTAGTGGATTTTTAATCCAAGTCATGTGCCTACTTATCACCTTCACATTGTCTCCAATACGAGCATTCTTGTCAATAATGGCTCTCTTGATATGAGAACTCCTGCCAATACCAATTGGAACACTACCCTTTGCAGCCAGAAATCTCCTGTCAGCGTCAGTCTGCAGTGCAACATTTGGAGAAAAGATAATCAGTACAAATGTACATGGAATGGAAGGAAAATCATCATTTCAGCCAATTTAATCCCAAATGGTTGATTAGCTCAGATGATAAAATCTTAATCCTCAGAGATTTGTAGGTCTTACCTCATAGTAATCAGCTCCCATTAATAATGTGTCCTCTATGATAGCACCTTCTGATATGCAAGATCGGAGCCCAACCACTGAGTGGTGAATCTTACAATTCTGCAAACATCAAAGGGAGAGAGAGATCAATGTATATGAGTGAACTTATATATATATTAACAATAGTTTAATGACAGGTTATAAACAAAAATTTGGCAACGCATGCAAAAGACCAGGAAGGCAGGATATGATACAATAGTCATCCTTGGTGAGAGCCATCACACAGCACTTGCAAACTTTCCAGCCAGAAACTTACCTTTATAACACAACCCTCCCCAATAACACTGTCTGTAACATCAGCATCAAGCATCTTGGATGGAGGCAAGTAGCGGGGTTGAGTATAGATCGGAGATGAACGGTCATAGAAGCTGCAAAAGAGAGTTCAAAGTTCCCATTTATGTATACACATAGAAAGGTTTAAATACTGACAAGTAACTGCTGGTGTATTATGCATTGGCCAATCTTTAAAAATTAAAACCCTGATGCAGAGATATGTCAAATGAATGATCAAGCTTGAAGAACAGCATATCAAGCAGAACAGGGGAAAAAAAAAAAAAACCTGAAATCTGGTATTGGCTTTTTAGTTATTCCGAGATTTGCATTGTAAAATGCCTCAATGGTACCAATATCTTCCCAATAGCCATCGTATAAGTAAGCTTGCACCTGTAAGGATTGTGGAGTTATTAGAACTCTAAGGTTTGCAATTGTAAGAATCTGAACATATTAAGAAAACGACTTTGGTGTTGAAACCTCCAGCGAAACCTAATTCACAAATTTGCAACAGCAAACTTTCAGCCTGACTAATCTAGTGATTTGCCAAAAGGCTAAAACATGCCAACATGTAAACAATAAAAACAACCAGATTTATGACATTTTATCATAGCTTTATGAGTGAATGATTCAGGAATCAACAACCCAAGAACATTAGCCCTGCTCAGGTATCATTTGCTCATTTAATACCCATTCATGTATGCCAAGCGTTTTGCTGGTTAATAAAGCCCATATCCGAGAAAGTTTAGTCATCATTGCTTCAACATAGATAAAAGAAATTTTTGTTTGTACCATGATTTCCCTGTTGGGATACAACATTCTTGTGTATGGCTATACACTTGCAAGAACAAGCCATTCTTGATCATAATTCATTAGGAATCGCTAACAAAAGTGATTGAAGGATGGATACTTACTCTCAACCCAACAGAAGTAGCACCAGGAATAACTTCACTTCCAAAATCGTTGGCTCCAGGGAACTTATCTCGTAGCAGATCCAACATCACATTTTTGCTGACCACATATATCCCCATGCTAGCAATGTAAGGCATTTCTTTTGCTCGCTCATCATCAAGACCTAAAATTGTAGTATCAACCTACAAGAAGATAATGAGAAACAAAAAGATAAAAGAAATTACCCTCTCATAACCAGTACTAAGAAATCAACCATAAAAATCTAAATAGTGTGTCTAGAGGATCTACCTTCATTGCTTTCAATTGCTCCCCTTTTGGCTTCTCAGCAAATTCAATTATGCGTCCTTCTTCATCAATTTTCATCAGACCGAAGGCAGTTGCACGTTTTTCATCCATTGGTAAAGCAGCTACAGTGATATCTGCATCTGTTTCTCTATGTGCCTGGATAAACCTTTCATAATCCATACGGTACAAATGATCCCCAGCAAGAATGAGGAATTCCAAAACATTGTGCTCCTCAAATAGCCACAAGTACTGTCTGACTGCATCAGCTGTACCCTATGAATCATTGATTTAAATTTCAGGAGCTAAATCTTCAACAGGCAACAAAACTAATAGGAGCTAAATCTTTAAGAGGCCACAAAACTAATGCAGGAGCTAAATCTTTAAGAGGCAACAAAACTAAGAAACTTGATAATATTAATGATTTCATCACATTGCAATTCAGATGGGGTATACTTCTGCAATAGGAAAAGGGACACCCATAATTTGTTTGTGCACACTATGACAAATAGATTATTTTTTGCTAAAATTGAATAATTCATGAATATGGACAATAACTTGTTTGAGTATGAATTCCAAATAACAAGTAAAAGTCCAATTGTCAATATACTCTGTAAGTTATTGTTTAAGCAAATTTAATTCCAAACAACAGGCTCTTCAATTTCAAATTCCCTATCTAAACGCATCCTAGGAAAAATTGTCAGACAAATCAGTACCTGGAACCAGTTGGGGTTCTCTGGACTCTGCTGAGCAGCAAGAACCTCGACAAAACCTTCATTCTTGTATCCACCCATGTTGCTGGCATATGCTCGAGAAAGGTGGCGATTGAGAGAGGCAGAATTGAATTGGGTAAGAACATAGATCTTTGATATATTGCTGTTTAAACAGTTGCTAACAGGGATATCAATCAGCCTGTAGTTTGCTCCTAAAGGAACAGCAGGTTTTGCCCTCTTTTTGGTAAGCGGGTAAAGCCGGGTTCCAGCACCACCTCCAAGAATAATTCCCAAAACACTCTGCAAAACAAAAAATCAACAAAACATCAAAAATATTTCCTTTTACAAATGGGTCAAATCGTTATTCAATTTTCTTCATATTAAGGTCAATATCTTCTCTTTTTTTCTTAAATTAAAAATGCACAGTAAACAACAGTGGGATCAATCTGAATCTAACGCCAACAATTTCTCAATAAATGGATCCAAACAAATCAAATCAATAAAACTGTTACCAAAATTAGCAAAATTAATTACAGTACTTTGAACTCAAATTGAATTAAAAAAAAAAAACTTTAATGATTAGAACAGAGAACAAGACTAACTCTGCTAGCGTCAGGGTCAAGACAAGTTTGAGAGTTTCTGGAATCAGAAACCGCCTTCGGAGAAACAACCATCGGAGCTCTTTGCCGGCGAGTAGCAAAAGAAGAAACATTGGAAAGATTAATCTTATCACCGGAAAGATTAGACGACGAAAATGAAAGGCTTCGGAGACGCGTCATCGCAGTAGTTATTCCGAAGTTAACTTTCGACGAATTGGTGGCACATGCAGCAGGAGCAGGAGCAGAAGAAGATGTAGAAGATGACGTGGAAGGCACTCGTAGAACACCGATCGGCGCCATGGTCGCCATTGCACTTGATACGTGTATTCAATGCACCAGGGTCGTCGTGGTTGTCGTCGTCGTCGCGGTGTTTGAAGAGGAAATAGAAGAAGACGAGGAAGCAAATATAATGAAGGCAGTGTTGGGGTGGTATTATGATTGTGTGGAGTGGAGTGATCTCATGGATATTTTTTGATGGGTTCTTGGGATCCGTTTTGCCCATATCTTTTGCATGAATTTACGTGATTTGGCGGGTCAGTCGGGAAATCAGCCAAGGGTATTTTTGGAAATTCATTCTTTTTAAAAAAAAAAAAGAATATATATGAGGACTTCTCCTTATACTTCATATATTTTGACAAATAAACACCCCAACTTCAAAATTTGCTGATTTAACACTTAAATTTCCTACAGTTATGATTACTAGGATGGTCATGCATAATTGTCACTTGCCTTCTGATGTTATTTGGACTCTGCTTATTAAGCCACCACTGCCTTCATATGCTCTAAATAGCGTATTCAATTAGGGTTTTTACATACATTTATAGACTTTTTTAAGTAAATAATTTTTGTAGAGTTTGTAAATTTTTTAATAATTTTTATAAATTTTATTTTAAAATTTTTTTATAAAGTTTATAAATTTGTTAATGATTTTTATATATTTTATTTTGATGATTTTTATTGACATTTGATAACTTTTATTAATTTTAATATACATATTTTGACCTAATAAATTAATTTTTATCATATAATAAAAATAAAATTTTTAAAATAATTATTAAAAGTGGATGTCTTTAATTAATTTTTTAAAAAATAATTAAGGTATTTATTTTATTAATTTCAAATTAAAAAAATATATCAAAGAGTTGTTTTAAAATGACGATATTGACTATGAAAATTTTTAAAATGATAGTGAACAGCTCGAAAAGGAGTTAAAAACTGAAGTCGATTTGGAAATTCATAATTTATCAAAAACTATTTACCTACCATATGTATACAAAAAAATGATAAATAAAAATATAAAAATATAAAAAAAAAGTGAAAATAAATTAAAATAACAATAAGTCATTCAAAGGCTTAAGCAAGGGTGAAAGAAAATTTTTTAGATTTTCTATTTATATCAAGTTACAAAAAGTTATTCAAAGTCCATTGAAATCTTGAGAATAAGAGAAATAAAATATTTATGCATAACACTACATAAAAAGGCTAATGTCTATAAAAATTAATGACTTTTTGAATATCACCTTACTTTTATAAACTATATTAAAATTGGTAATTAAATACATTCTAACTTTTATAGACTTTTTTTAAATCATTAAAAATTTTAATTAAATATCATCTCACTTTTCAAGAGTCCTAAAAAATTCTAATTAAATACCACCAAACTTTTAAAATCAATTAAAATTTTTTAAAATTCTAATTGAATACACAAATCAAATAAATTATGGCTATAGAAAAATAATAATATTTAAAGTTTTGTTTGGTTAAGCTATTACTATTAGCTGATAGTTGGTAGCTAATTAATATTATGTGTTTAGTGAAATCATTTACAATTGTTAATGTTTTTGTGTTAAATGACTATTATAGATATTAATTAATTTTCAAAAAAAATTAAATTTTACATTTATTATAATTTATTTATTTATATTTTGAATTGTATTTCATTATACATATTAATATTAATAAATATTTTACATCTATAATTTTTAAATATTGAAAATAATGTAATAATAATATAAAGTTAATATCTTTTGTGTATATATATATATGGAAAAATTTAATATATAAAAATATAGATATTAGTTCAATTTAAATAGATAAAGATATTTAAGTAATTATATTTAAATAAATGAGATTAATTAATTAATTTTAATGGAATATATGAGAGTTGTTGATAAAAAATTATAAATTAAAGCTTTTTATAAACTAGTGCTATTTAAGTATTTAACAGCTACCAACTCCTTTTCAAAAACATTAACTGAACAGATTATTATAGTTGTTGGAAGTGAACAACTAACAGCTGCATTCCAACAGTTAAAACAAACGGTTTTGAAGAAGTTTAAATGTTAAAATAATAAAATTTTAAATTAAAGTATTTAGGTGGTAAAAATGGTCAAATAAAGGGACTGAAGATGTGTGACGTCAAAAATAAAATCTAGTGGGGTAGAGGGGAGAATTAATAAAATTAGTGGCGGTCATTTCATGATTTGTGAAAATTAGCAGCAACGGTGACATGCCTCTCTGCTCTTTCAAAGCGCATGAGCACCGTCCCTTTTTTATTTTTTAATTTGAAAAAAAAATGGAAATAAATTGATTCAGTATGTCACTTAATGGTACAAGTGATAGGTACGTTGAACGCATGTGACACTCTATCTTCATCAATTCACAAGGAAAATCATTGCAATCGCATCCTTCTCGCATATGCCATTTCTCCCACTTATTTATTATAATATTTGAGTTTAGCCTAGACCGTATACTAGCAGGGCTGACCACGCTTTTAGAACCGTTCATTTTTTTTATGAACCGACGGTTTACAATTTCGCTTTAAATGAAACTAAATTGAAATTAGGCTAATTTTCAGTTCAGATCGATTTTGGTTCAATTTTTTAATAATATTTTAATTTATAAAAATAAATAAATTATATTTAAATAAATTAAAAAATATGATAGTATTCAAATCGCAAAAATTAAATTAAATCAATTTAAAGGGCAAATAAATTAAATTGAATTAAAGTTGAAATAAAAATTAATAATTAATTTTAATAAGGTTTGAATTAAAAAGTAAATCTAAAAATAAGAAATTGTAATTCACTTGAGATAAATTAGTATAAAAATTAAAAATTTTGAATTAATAAATTAAATTAGAAAAATAAAATGAAAAAAATATAGGGCTTGAACTTAATTTTTTTTAAAAAAATTAAATTGTTCATGTTTCCTCTTAGGATTTAAAGGAATCAAAGTCTACCTAGTTCTCTCTCTCTCTTTTTTTTTTTAAAATTTATTGACCTTATAAATTTAATCACTTCCTATGTTGGAAATTGAATTTCCCGTTCCTCCATCAGTTGTGAAATTGAATAAATTTTTATTCTCTTCCCTTTCAATGTCTTTTGTCCTTAAAGTTACTCTAGTCCAATCATCAACATATGTTTGTGCCTCCAACGATTCGCACTAAATGTTTGTTAAACGGCAACGTTGAAACTAGACTTAAAAATTTGTTTAGCAATTAGTGCAAGGACTAAAAATGTATTTTGGTGTCGACTCCACCATTCAAGAATTGAGAAAATCTTTATCTGATTTGCTATTATCAAACTCAAAAGCGGTTATTATATAAATGTTAAGTTCGGGAAATGAACTAGATGATTCTCAATGTCTTTTTTGTCTTTGCATCAAGACACGATCACTCATACTAATTTTCATTTGTTTATCTTGAACTTGAACAAGTAGTAGTAGTAAAAGAAGAAGAAATCGAACTATAAGATGTAGAACTAGAAGTAAAAATATTAACATAATCTTTATATTCATTAAATAATTCTATTAATATTCTTCTAACATTATTATTTATTAAATCAATATCAATATCAATATCATTAACATCAATAAAAGCCTAAGCATCCATAACATACACTTAAATAATCATGTAACCCATCTATTTTACATTTACAATAAAAAAGACATGCAACAAAATTAATTAATAGAATAAATTTAAATTAATTTAACCATTTTTATTTTCATTGATAAAATCAATTCTTTAAAAGCAATATCAATTCTTATAATGCACTAACAATATTAATACATTCAATTAACAATAAATGAAATGTAAGAGAAGAAACATCACTTAAAACATATCTTGCATTATTAAAAACTTTTAAAATAAAAAATTTTTGTGCAAACTTCTCAATTTTATGGATATAAATTAATTTGTAACACATTATTGAAAATAAATGTGCACAATAATGTTAGTGATATGCCCTAAACCAATTACGTAATGGTCATACTTTGACTTTATCATATTTTCATTTTATTAATAAATAGACATTTTCTTTATTACTATCTAATTCTAATAAGTTCTTTCAATAGTTAATTATACATCAGGTCATCAATTATGTGACTTTATAATGAAACTCTTAGGTGATACCTAAATTTTATTATAAATTATCCCTAGTCGGTCATTATCATTGGAAATATAATGAATACATTTAGTATGATGTTGATTGATTATTATGTTTTACTAATCATACATATGAAATATTAAGTCAACCCACAGATACATATTTGAGAAATGATGTAGTGGATCAACCTGCTATAAGAATGCTATATAAATAATTGTCATAAGTGATTCTCATCACGGTAGTATTATTTTAATCCTTTAACATGAAATCACCATGGTTTCCTATATAATAAGTTCTATATTTTGACACATTCTAACATCATCTTTAACCGGATGATACCATAGGTTGTGATTAAATATACAATGAGTTATGTGAGGAATGTGAGGAATGTGAGTGATTAAAAAGGAATTTGTCCCTCAATTATTATGAGAACATATCTATGAGCCCCTCAATAAGTTAGACTAAGGAAAAATACATGGTCATACTAGAATGAGTTGATAAAGAGTTATCAATGTTAGTCTATTTAGGATCGAGAAATAATATAATTGAATAATATAAGAATGACATAAACCATATCTTATGTTCAATCAAGATATTGCATGACAAAAGAACTATAATACATGTTGTGGATTAGGTTATATCAGATTACTGCCCTTCATATAACTTGGGTAGTTATAATGTCATGCTAGAAGTCACTTTTAATTTGTGGGCTAGAATTGAGATTTTAACTTTACTATCAACATTGTGTGAAGCTACAGGGTCACACACTTAAAACAGGCTTAAATCAGTCTTTGATTAATCCACCTAATGAAACTCTCTCTATGTGAATAAATAAATAAATATTGTTCTTATTTATTTATTTATTTCCTTATTTATTTAAGGTAAATGTTATCTTAAATAAATATGGAAGAAATTTTGTTTTGGTTAATATTTATCTCCTTATTCATTTAAGGTAAATATTATCTTAAATAAATTAGAAATAATTTTATTCTTGGAATTAGAATCAAAACAAAAAATAAAAGGTTAAACATATAAAAGTCATTGAGGTAAGTGAAACCCTAAAAGAAATGTCTATATATACATCTCATTCTCTAGGGTTTTTAGGAGAGTATTCATTCCACATCCTCTTGTTCTTTTGAAAAAAGATAATTGAGAGAGATATAGAGACAAAAGTGAAGACTTCAAAAAGGTGTTAGCACAACTACACTACTTTTGGACATTTTGTTCATGTGGATAGCAATAAAGGATGTGGCTACATTGGCGACATTTTAATCCAATAAGAAAACACGAAAATCTTAAGATAGGGTGTCACCGCTATGAACCCTTCTCATCCTTCCATCCACTTACCTTTTGTTCATCTTGGTGAATTTTTGAAATATTTTTTAATCGATTTAATTGAATTACATGGATCCTATAAGGGTTTTGTGATTAAAATTTTTAATTTTTATTGTGTGTTTGCATCATGGAATCCTAATAAATAAATCTCTATATCGATATAACTCGTTTAATAATTTATAAGAAAAATTTCAACAAGTCAGAACATCTCCTAGGATTTTTTTTTTATAAAAATTTTCCAAAAATTTCGTAACTTGTGGATGTGTCCATAAAAATGAAATTATTTTTTTAATAGGTGATAGGAGCACATTCAAATATCTAAAACTATCTTGGACACATAAAATTAAAACATGACATCCACATCTAACATGAAAAAATTTACCTCCAATATTTGGTTGACAAAGAGTTTGGAAATCTCTATTTGATGTGGCATTTGCAACTAGGGGTGAGCAAAAACCAAACCAAACCAAATAATGAAACTAAACTGAACCTTTGGTTCAGTGTTGGTTCAAGTTTTTAAAGATTTAAAAAAATCGGTTAAAATCGATAACCGACCGATACCCGAATAACAAGAAATACTATATATATATATATATTTCATATTGACAATAAGCAAACTCTCATGTGTAGCTTGATGGTATATGCTTTACTAGGCTTACTTGGTGACCCCGATTCGAATCTTGAGTATTGCCACTATTCCGAGAGTTGAGTCCAGGTTGAATGGCTATTGGGAAGAGGCGCAACCACTACAACACACATGAGAATTGTGTTGTTTTGCTAATATAATTATATTATAAAGTCGGGTTAACTGAAAACCAACTGATTTCTGCCTTTCATTCACAGTTTTGGTTTCATCTTTGTATATTGATAAAATTTTGGTTCGGTTAATCGTTTGCACACCCTTATTTGCAACCACATTATTAAAAGGCATAGAAAAAATCTTTCTTACTAATTCATATTCTTCAAAAATATTCCTAAAAATATTGTTGGTGATATGTCAATCATCAAAATCTTTATTCAATAATTCTTTATGTGTAATAATCATTAATTGTTAATTCAATAACAAGTAATTCCCATGTATGAATGATTTTGCTAGAGATCACTCCAAATATCACTACATATGCATATATGTCCACTAAAAGTTTATAAATATTTTGTAAGTCTTTTTTTCTTGTTTATATAAATTTAATTAGTACATTTTAATGTATTTCTAGGCACACGTTTAGTTTGTGAATTTAATGCTTTTCATAATAATTAATAAAACCTACTTGTTCACCAAAACTAAAAAGATAAATATTTCATAGTAATCATTTAAGCTAATTCTATTTTATTTTGGTTCATCAATTTATTTAAATAAATTGAGAAGAAGAAAAGGATGTTGTGTACCTAGAAATTTAAGATTGTATTTTTTCTACATCAATTTGTGTTGAATGCTTACTCATCAAATGTTTTCTAAATGTGTCATAGTCACCTTTAAATTTAAAATTTGTAGCATTGGACAGAGTAATTACAAATGATGTCATGTGCATCATCTGCATTTCGTTACCTCATAAATGTACTTTAAAAATGTCTGATTGTAATTGAACTAATTTTTCTTTTTCAATTTGTGGTGGAATATTTGTTGCAATTTCATCCACACAAACTTCTTGACTTTCTTGTGTTGGATACTTATCTTCCAAATTATATTATTGTTGTTTTTTGGTTGTGATTCACCAAAATATGATGATATTGATTTATCACTTCTTCCACTTCCACTTGCCATTTTTTGTTAAAAAAATTTGAAAAAATTAATAAAAAATAGAGAAATTCTAAGAGAGTGAAATAAATAAATAAAAAATTATACATTAAGAGAGTAAATAAACAAATAAAATATTATATTATTATGGAATAAATAATATATATTGAATGTATATATGTAGAGAATTGAGAGAATTTTGATTTGTGAGGAAAAAATTTCTTCCCCCTCTACCTAATTATAGACAACAAAATTAATTATTTAAACTTTTTAAAATAACTTAATAAATTAGTTGTTTTAATTGTTATATGGGGGTAAAAATTATATTTTGCAATATATATATATTGAAATTTGGTTAATTCATCATGTACGAGGATCCTCGCTAAGCATCTATAGCTGAATGGTTTTAAAGCATCCTTGAACACAGATTACAACTTTTATCATACTATGCTCTCCAAAGAGCAACTCTTCTCAAAATTTCAAAAAGTGTTGAGTTGTAATTCCATTCTTAACTATTCTAACCAATTATTCTTATGGTTCTAAAGGATCCAACTATAAGAAAATCAGGAACGGGGAGCCCCCCATTTTTCTGCCCATTCTTTAGTCTTAGGAATGCTAGTTTTAAGAATGAGTGATTGCCCTTCTCACCCCTGCTTGTTGCAAGTGCTTCCCTCCTAAGGCGGAATGCTCCCCTACTGATATTGTTTTATGTCCCCATCATTCATCCTGAGCTAAGATCGAATCCTCCATGAGATTCTTAGTTGCATTACTTATAGCTTCTTTATTCATATATATGTGTGTGTGTGTGTGTGTGTATGTCCCCTATAATAGTCATAAAAAACTAGTTTATGGGGTTATTTTAGAAAGTTCAAATAATTAATTTTGCTTGTCCATAAATGGGTAGAGGGGGAAGAGATTTTTCCTCATAAATCAAAATTCTTTCAATATTCTCTGCATATATACATTCTAATATATATTATTTATGGAATGTATATTATTAATAGTCTTTGCATTTGGGCTCTTGATATAGGCTATTGCAAATGCAACGGTCGCATTATGTTTTTTTTTAAGTTTAGAACCAAAACTAGTGGTTTATGAGGTGGTATTTGATTAAGAGTATAGTTCGGTCCTCAATCCCAATCTCCTAATTCTCCTATTTCAAGCTAAAAAATTTAGTCATCTAAACTAGTTATTAAAAAATATTTAAGTTTAAATTTACTTAAAATATGTTTATATTTTTATTTTATTTTCTTATATGGTAATAAAATTATATAACGCTTACACTTAATAGCATAAAAAAAAAGTTAGTTTATGGTGTGAAGCTAAGATTTTTCAATCCAATACTCAAACTAGATTATATATTAGTCCTAATTGAACTTTATTTATCATGTTTAAATTCATTTTTAATTTTCATTTGAACCATCTAAAATGCTTGTACATTGTATTCGGCCGATCATTTATTTTGTCTCAGATACAATGTCTATTTGCAACCTTATTATACTCGTTATAGACTTGATTTTTATCAGAAATCTCTAATACTCATTTTTGAATTCTTGAATTTTATCAAAGACTCTTTAATGTTCATTATCCCTTAATAAAAGCTTTCTTATGTTGATTATCGATTTGAAACCACATGAATGAATATTGTACTTATCCTTTGATAGAATGCTTTATAAAAGTTGAAACACCTTAAAATTTTAGCTTATTAAAGGCAACTAATGAAATCATTATGTACTTTATATTAATTACAAATTTGATTAAAATAGAATAAATTAAAATTTATTATTATATAAATGATAATGTTCAAATATATATCAAAAACTCACATGTAACTCAGTATAAGACATATATATGAAGAATTAAATTTAGAGAAAAGAAGAGAAAATTTAAGGAAATATGTTTTTTTCATTATATTCAATAAGAGAGGTTATAACCTTTACATATACACATAGAAATCTTAATCGCATCCCAATTAAGAATAGAATAACATCCTAAATTAAAACAAACTTTATTTCTAATTGTATACAAATATTTACTTCCTAATATATACAATAAAAATATTTTGCTTCCTCAACACTCCCCCTCAAGTTGATGAATGCATATCAATCATTCCCAAACTTGCCAAGTGAGTTGTATAACGATTTTTCAGATACAGCCTTTTGTGAGGATGTCAGCTAGTTGAGCCTAAGAAAAAACAAATGGAAGATCAATTGTTCCTAATTCAAATGATCTTTGATGAAATATTTGTCAACCTCCACATGCTTAGTTCGATCATATTGAACTGGGTTATTTGCAATTGTTACTGCCTTATTATCACAATGTAACAATATAGGCTTCAGATGTTTTAGTCCCAGATCCTAAACAATTCGTCTTATCCAGAGCAACTCACACACACCATGAGACATCTCTCTAAACTCAGCTTTAGTACTCGACCTTACTATGACTTTCTATTTCTTGCTTCTCCAAGTGACCAAATTCTTTTAACAAACGTAAAGTACTAAGATGTTCATTTTTTATCAATCTGATCTCCGACCCAATCAGTATCTTTTTAACCAGTAATTTTATAACCCTTATTTCTTCCAAAAAATAAACCTTTGCCTGACAAAGACTTTAGATATCATAATACTCGATATACTACACCTATATGTTCTTTACTTGGAGAATGCAATGAACTGACTACAACACTTACTGCATAAGCAATGTTCAGTTGAGTATAAGATAAGTAAATCAACCTTCCTACCAACCTTTGATACTGATCTTTATCAGTTAGGACTTGATCTCCTTGGATTGATAATCCCATGGTTGACTTCAATTAGAGTCTCGACTAGTTTACAATCAACTATGCCCATTTCTGTCAATAGGTCCATTACATACTTTCGTTGGCAAAAGGAAATCCCTTTGAGCTGATCTTGCAACTTCAATCCTCAAAAAATACTTCAAGTTACCTAAATCCTTAAGTTTAAACTCGACTGTTATCTGTCTTTGCAAGATTGTTGTCTCACTCGAATCATTTCCAATGACCACCATATCATCAATTTACACAATCAGAGCGATGACTTTTTCTAACTTCTGTTTGGTGAATAGCGTATGGTCAACATTACTTTGCTTATAACCTAGCTTTCTCATGAAAGTTAAAAAGATGTCCAAACCATGCTTGAAGTGATTACTTGAGTCTATATCATGCTTTTTTTAGTTTGCATACTCAATCAATATAACTTACTTTAGGTGGTGGATCCTTATACACTTCTTTAAGCTATGATTTCATTCAAAAAAGCATTCTTCACATTAAATTACCGTAGTGGCCAGTCCAAGTTGGCAACTAAAGCAATAAGAACTTGGATGGTGTTTTATGTTTTGCTACTAAGGAAAATGTATATTCATAGTCAATTCCATACTTATGGAGTATATCCCTTTACTGCTAACCGAGCTTTATATCGATTAATGCTTCCATCTGGATTAAGTTTTGATAGTGAATATCCACCTGTACCCCACCATTTTCTTTCTTTCAAGGAGTTAAACAAGATCCCATGTGTAGTTCTTCTGTAATGCCTCCATTTTATCATTCATGGCTTTTTTTTAACCCAGATTAAATAAAGCCTCCTGTATATTGCTCATAATAAATACAGTAGATAATTGATTCACAATATATACATAAGATTTGGACAAATGGTTAAGTTGATATGAGATTATTAATAGGATATTTAACTTTGGTATGAAGTCTAAAATCATATTATTTTTTTGAAATCCCTCTATTGATTCTAGAAGGATAACAAGGCTCCAATATTTGAGTTACGAGGGAGACGAGTTCACCTTATTGTGCACATCTGAAGTTTCTTTAGCTTATATTGTGGGTTGGGAAGATGTACTAACTTGATTTTGTTTCAGGTCTGAGCAAGATACTAGGATTATCATTAATCATTCGTCTAGATGGAGATGCTCGGACCATTCAGAACATCTAAGATTCTTAAAAAAATCAGAAACATCAGATGTCTATCTAGGTGAGATGCTTAAAATATTGAGACACTCGGAACATTCAGACCACTCAGAGTGCAATCTTTCAAGATACTCGAAATTCTCTCCCCTAAAAAGAGCACTCAAATTGGGTAAAGAAGGGATCATTTTCATAGAACTGAAGATCTTGAGTTATATACATATTCTTTGCATTCAGATCATAAAAGTGATATCCCTTTTGTAGATTCATATAGCTAACAAAGATACACCGAATAGCTAGAGGATCTAATTTGCAAGTTACTAGTGAACATATGCCAAACATCCAAAGATTCGAGGCTCAAGAGTATTAAGATGGAGATATGGCAAGTTCTTGAAGTTTCTGAAGAGGCATTTTGAAATTAAGTACTCTTGATGGAGTCTGATTTATGAGATATGCATCGGATCAAGCAGCCTTCTCCCCAGTATTCTCGAGGAACATTCATGTCAAATAATGATGCTCGGATGACTTCCAATAACTACCGATTCTTCTGTTTGGCTATACCATTTTATTGGGGAGTGCCAGCATAGGATGTTTGGTAGCGAATTCCATGCTCATGACAAAATTCATTAAAAGCCAAGTTAAGATACTTCCCACTATTATCAAACTACAAGACTCAAATTTTACTCTAGTATTGCGTAGTCACCATTTTGTACAGATTTTGAAAAATAGAAGCACATCTCTCTTATTTGAAAGTAGTGATACCTAAGTCATTAAGGTACCATTCATTAATAAAAGTTACAAAATATTAAGCACTAGACAGAGTAGGAATCTAAGCAAGTCCCTATACATCAGAAGGAATGGTCATAAATGGAATTGAATTTTTATATAACTTGGTACATTTGAGATCTGGTGGCTTTTTTTCAATTCACAAATATCACACTTGAATTCAGAGTCTGTGGTACTAAAAAATAATTATAGTTTTATTTATCTAAGATAATGAAAAGAAAGATGACTAAGACGATAATGCCAAAAAAATAACTTAGGCTTTAGCCAAGCAACTTCTACCAACCCTATTGACTTGACTTCTGACTTGGATTATCATGTAAATCAAGATAGTATAGCTTTTTTCCTTAACATTGGAGCCAAGAATCTGGTAAATTGTAATGTCCTAAAATACAAATTAATTAGACCAAAATTTAATAGTGAATTTAAGGTTTCAGTAATTTGGCCAATAGATAGTAGATTATAAGAAAGAGAAGAAACAACAAGAGCAATATCTAGATTAAGAAAGTCAGAGTTAGATACTGACCCTTCATGAGTGGACTGGTGCTATATCTCCATTAGCAGTTAGGATATTTATTATTGGGTTGATGGTCAGATGGATGTAAGATGGTGAGTGGAGTTTTTCATATGATAAGTACCATCTGTATCAATAATCCATGTATTATTTGGAGTAAGATTTTTCATATTTGATGTTGGCATCAAGATCATCACTTGGTGTAGTATCATTAAAGGTGGTAATTGCAGCTTTTCCGAGCTTCCTACAAGTCTTTCTATTGAAATCCACCATTCTGAATATCTACAATTTTATAGCATCGTTCCTTGGGAGTGTCCAACTTTGTCATATTGAATACAAGTGTACATGATAGACATACTTAGTACTTTACATTTGAACTGGGGACGAGTCTGAGCTGCTACCGATACTACATAGTCTGACATAATCTTTAGCCCTTTCATTATATGTTATTGGTTATGATCCCTTCGCACATATGCATAACTAGACTTTAGATCAAGAGTTAGATCCTTCTATAATACTTCACTCAGATCATTATTAAATTATGAATCTAGCCTGGCTAGGAAAATATGTGTTGAAAGTCGGATAATATGCTTGTAGAGTGATACTACTTCATTAACATCCTCCCCTTATGCACAAGTTCGAGCATCAATTTCCTGAAATATTCCAACCAACTCATTATAATATGCAAGTAATGACCTACCATTATGATGTGTAATGATTCATCAGATTTATCATAGAAATTTTTTAAGATAGCATCCTATATCTCTTTTGTTGTTGGAAGATGGATGAATCTCTGCATCAATGTCAGACTCATGGAATCAATTAGCCAACTTTTGACTCTATTATTATTAATAAGCCAAGTCTCCAAAGCTTTTATCTTTTGTTGATGGTTTTGGCATTATGTTAGTAAGGAAGCCAGATTTATTTCTG
Organism: Mallotus nudiflorus; assembly: GCA_947683625.1. Taxonomy (NCBI): domain Eukaryota; kingdom Viridiplantae; phylum Streptophyta; class Magnoliopsida; order Malpighiales; family Euphorbiaceae; genus Mallotus; species Mallotus nudiflorus. The sequence continues at coordinate 264,317 of CANTUR010001308.1, read as the reverse complement.
GCTCTAATTTGCATCTCCATAAGTTATGACCATAGAGGATAATTTGTATCATCAAGAGTAATTCCTGTAGGAAAAGGCGAATTATCTTAAAGAGTTTGAATAAAATTAGGTATTCCATAGGATATGATGGATGTGTTTTCAGTGGTTATGGTTTTAAAGATTCAAGGGATTCAAAGGATAAGCGAAGAAAAAATGATTTTAAAGATTCAATAAAAAAAAATTGATTTCAATGGATATGCTTTAATACCATAAAGAATAAAATTCAGAAAAAAGAAGAGAAAATTCAACAAAATATGTTTTTTTCATTATATTCATAAGAGAGGTTACAACCTCGATATATACACATAGGAATCCTAATCACATCCTAATTGGGAATAAAATAACATCCTAAATATAAAAAAAATTTATTCCTAATTATAAATACCCAATTTGAGGATGATAAAGTATAAATGCGATAGAGGACTCTAATGATGAAAATATTATAAATAAGTCTTTAATACTTGAAGTTTGAGACCTCAAAAGTCTAAATGTATTTTCAAAAGAGTTTAATTGGTTTTTTAAAGGACTTAATTGTAATTTTAATAGGACCTATTTGAAAAGTTTAAACACTTTTAGGGGTCTTTTATAATTAAAAGTTAAAAAAAAAGATATCAGAATTATGTAATTCCAATCAAAATTGCACAATTTCGGTAAGAATTATACATGTTTTGTCTGATTTTTTCTATTTTATTTTAGTAAAAAAAATTTGATTTCCTGAATTTTAATTGGTTAAATAATATTTATCTGAATTTTCAAAAAATTAAAGTCCTTTTAAAATGAAAACTCTGTGAAAAAAAAAATCACAGTAAGATACATTTTTTGCTAGGTTTTTCCTATAAAAGACTAGCCTGAGCTCTCAAAAAAGACACACAAAGGAGAGCAAAGAGAAAAGAAAATATGCAGAGAGAACAACACTGAGACTTTCTTTGAGGAACTTATCTTTTAAACTTCTCTTTGACAATTTTCTCAATTCTTTTCCTAGACTCAAGGCTTTTCTATTTTGTCTCTAAGCAGCATAAAAATATATTCTCTTGTAATTTGTTTGTCTTTGGAGCAAGGAGACTTCTAAGAAGAAAAATAATAAGTTTTTGAAGACCTACTTGAAAGAGCAATGATGATTTTACTAGTTTGAGGAGCACCCCATACTACATCCATGAGCATCATCCTCTTTCCTTCCTTATTTTATTTTTATTTTTATTTTATTTTATTATTTTTAATTTTACTAAATTTCAATTTTATTACTCACTAATCATTATTTATTCTTTTGTGTTGACAATTATGGAGGGGATTATATGATGATCTTCTTAGGAAAACAAAACCCATGAAGGTTCATGGAATGATATGGATTGATTTTATTTGTTTTATTATTTTTGGGGATTGTATGAATTTTTCTTTTCTTTTTATTTTCAATAGTTCATTGTAATATCTCGAATAGTAGGAATAATGAAATCATATGTATGTGATTGTGTGCTTTATTTTAATTAATTGGTTAGTAATATTAGGGTTTCAATTAGGTAATTAATTAAAATTAATGGCTATAGAAATCATTAGGGGTTATTTAATTAAAATTGAATTAGATTTAAGTTGATACAATTAAATTGTTTGATTATTATTTTTTGATTTGTTTGTTTAAAGTCACTTTAATTAAATTAGGGTTTTTTAGAATAAGTTTAATTGATTGTTTGATCTTTTATTTGATTTTTTTTTATATTTTTTATTATTTTTGGGCTTGTTTGTTTATTTTTATATGTTTTGGATCATAAGTCCAAATTAGCCTTTAACGTATTTAAATAAATTTAGGTTTTTTTAGGTTTAATTAATAAAAATACATCTTTAGACCCGTAATTAATTAGATTTAGGTTAGAGATAACTTTATACCCATTTAGTTAATTTATAATAGCCCTACTTTAGTTTAATTTAATTAATTTAGACTTAGCCTATTTAATTTAAACTTTTTCTATAAATTGTAGATTTAAGATCGCTTTATAAAGAAAACATGTAGAATTAGATCCACTAATTTAAATACTTCATAATTTATAGATTTAGTCTCATTTTTAGAATTAAAATAATTAGACTTAGGTTCACTTAAATAAAATTGAATAAGAATTAGGCCTATTAGTCTTTAGGCTCACTTATAAATTAAATATGTAGATTTAGCTCATTTAATTAAAATTAATATATATTAGAATAACTTAGAGATTGATGATTTAAATGAATGCATTATTTACATGTATCTTTAATGACTAGTTGGTCTAGAGTTGATTGTTTTAATAAGGGTTTATATAAAATTGCATATAAAGAAAGGGTAAGATAGTAATTCATGAAGTAATTTTAAAAGAATATAAGACTGAAAGAAGTTGGTATTCTATATCCGAAATCTCCTGGTTGTGATGTTGACTGTCTTTTAGAGAATTAAGTACCACCATTTTTTGGTTTGTCCCAGTTATTACCTTAGGTGGTGACTCATCATCTCCACACTATGTCTTTGTAATAGTGGTTAATGTGTTCTTTAGAGCCATGAACTCAAATAGAGTCGCGATTGCTAAGATCTTGGGTGCACGTTAAAACCCACTGTCTATAGTGGTGACTCCATTGGGGATAAGAGATATTGATTGTACTTGTGTTTTTTAGAATTATTGTACTCTTGCATTCATTCTGTATGTCCCTATTAACGAATGACGTTGGTTTATGGTCGCATAATTCCACTAGCTTCATGGGATTATAAATTGGCTAACCATCACTCTTAGCATTAACTCAATTTAAGAGAGATTACCAGGCTCATCTAACCAAAGTCTATAACCCAAGTCCTAAAAGGGGGGTAATCTTCTCTCGAGTTTGCAAAGGATGTTGGGCCCCTCAGACCTTGGCCTATAACTCTAGTCTTAAAGGAGGGCATCTTGTTAAAGGAACCTTGACGTTTTTCATTGGACTCAACTTATGTAGTGGCTTAGTAACTTCCTCTAGGATTACCCAAATTGCTTGTGAATGTTGCCATGAGGCATTTCTATCTATAAAAGCCCAAGCCCATACTTTGAAAGCCCATTTGGGCTAATAAAGATTGGGTTAATCTTTTATACCTAAAAGTGTTATTTGTATGCTTTTACTGCTTTGAGAGATTTAGCATGCACATCGGTTCTTAGTATCCCCTATTGATATTAAGGCCAAGACGAAAAATCTTAAGAAAAGAGATTCGCTATTGAATATGTGTGTGGGAGGAATAAGGTTGGAAGGATGTATATACACTTGACTTGTTTGACTTGCTACTTGTTGTATAGTATATGCATCATGCATACATGCATCATACTAACACTTTATTTTTTAGCCATCATAGATTCATCTGGATCTTCCTGTGTTTGGAGTTGGAAAGGTGGTAGACTAGTGAGAATTGATTCAAGCCCGCAATCAATTGCAAAAGAGATCTTTAGTATACTAGAAAAGAGTCTCATCAATCCACTTTACCTAGAAGCTATATAGGCTAAATAAGTAGAATAAATAGAACAACAAGAGGGAGGAAATTGGAATTTAGAGGATATCAAAGGAGCATTGATGGATGACATAAGAGTAATGATATAAGATGAATTAAGATAAGCACTGGCTGGATTAATGCCACCACCTCCTACTGCTACACTTCTTGTTGTGGCCAATCCACCTGTTGTGGGTGCGCTACCTATGAACAATGACAATGTTGCTAAGAATATACCTTTGTGAAAATGAAATTAGAGGACATTAAGAGTTACATGGTTGAAAAGGCAAAAAGGGAATCACTTAAGCAAGTTTAAGAGCTGAAATTTAAATAGATGAAAGCACTAAATCGGAAAATGTCCAAAATGGAGGAATTAATGAGAGGGCAAAGCATCGGATACTTATTTGACTTTAAGGATGTGATGCAATTTGAGGAGGATAAGCTGCCTGATAAGTTCAAGATGCCACAGTTGTAGAAGTTTGATGGTCTTTGAGACCCAAGGATCCACCTTAGTCAATACAGAAATACTATGAGCACCATTAAAACTCTTTCATCTATGGTTACCAAGTTGTTTATGCTATCCTTAAAGGGTATATCTGTCAATTGGTATCATGGGTTGGAGAAGTCTATCCAAGCGAACTTGAGGGAGCTATGTACTACTTTTCTAAAGCAATATGATTACAACACCAGACTTAAGGTATCCATCAAGGATTTAGAATTGAACAAGTAGAAGCCTAATGAGTTATTTTTAGATTTTTTTACTAGATTCATAAATAAGGCATGATTGATAAAGAACAAGCTGGTTGAAAAGGACTAGGTTAGGATGATAGTCCAAAATGCATCACCCAATCTGGTTGAGAGGTTATAGATGATGAACCCTAAGATGTTTGTAGACCTTTATGATGATGGGTTGTAAGCTGAGGAGATTAAAAGTGAGAAAAAGAATATGGTTAGAAGCACTGAAATAAGAAACTACCCAACTGGGGGCATACAATAAGGGAATGCTAGTCAGGTTGTGGGAGTCCATGCTATCCAACAACCCAGGAGATTCTTAAACTTTAACTAGCCCTTATCTGAAGTCCTAGACCTTTTGAACTAAAAAGGTCTCTTTAGACCCTTAACCCCCTCTAGACCACCAAACCCAAATCTCCTTAGCTTTGAACCAAACAATTACTATAAATTTCACCAAGTTGCTAGCCACTCCACCAACTCTTGCATGTGCCTTAAACATGAAATTAAAAACCTCATAGACTCAAGAAAAATCATAAACCAAACATTAAAAGCAACCCTTTCCTAAATTACCAAAATATGCCACCCCCAACCACCATAATGATCAACTCAAGAGTTAGTAAGGAAGAAGTGTTAAGCTCCTTTAAGGACTTAGAACTTAACACCAATGAGAAATCTCTTATTGCCCCCAAAGATGAGGAAAGAGTAAGAGATTTGTTAGGACAACCTTTAAGTAAGTTCAATTATAAGGTGTTTTGTTAACCATTTTCATGATCAAACTCCTAATTTTGGACTTTGACAAACAATTTTTATACTAATAATTTCAATTAAGTGTGTAGGGAATTATATACGAAACATATAGCAAGCATATACACTTTTGGATGTATAGTGACTTTTCGGGCTGATTGAACCTCTGAGATTGAAGAAGGCTTTTGACATATTTAGAGCTTTATAGCTTGCATAGTAACTCAGGTCTTGTAGTTATCATTAGTAGTCATATCAACATTCAAGTGCATGTTTTGCTTTATTGCTCTGCGAGGCCACAAGTTCTTCACTTTGTCCAAAAAATCTTATCTCAGAGGAAAGCCCTCAAAGTCGAATATAACAGCTATAATGAATTGTGAGCGACTATACTGATGATAAAGGCGTGAAGGAGAAATAAAGGTCGAAAAGTGCAATCTAGAAATAGGAACACAGTGGTCATACAAGTTGATGGTTACACATTTTAATCTCCATTAAGGATAAACCCATATAATCTTAATATCAGTAATCCCTTTCATCCAATCAATCCATTGATCTATAGTGCGCTTGTCCTTCATCTTTAATAGGCGAGACTGTAAATGATGAAGTTAATAAATTAAAGCATTGTTAGGGGCATCGAGTAGACTCAATTTCTTTTATAGCCAAATCTAAAAAAAATTAAGAACTCAAAAGGGCAGCTTAAGTAAAAAAAAAAAGGCTATATCCTTGGAAGAGAAGTAAACTGCCTGAGAATTGATTCTGAATCTTGAAATTACCTAATCCAATGATAGTTTTAGTAAGTATAACAAGCACAGGGTTAGCTCCAGCTTCCACTTGTTCTAAGATGCTGACAATCCTTATGTCGGCACCTCCATAAGGCGCCATTAATAAGAATTGGGCATACAAACAGAAGGGACAGTCCTAATCCATATGGAATTATTCTTATCCATAGTCTTATAAGAGGTAATTATAGAAGAAAGACCAATAGTCTGAGAGTTATATGTGTAATGTAGATGTCACTAAGGGACATATAAAAGAATATCATTAGTCTATCAAGGAACTGTATCTCAAGATCAAGAAGAGCAATCACAATAGTTGAGTCCAAAGAATAGCAGAAAACTCTTCAATTAATGGACATAATTCTTATTTCAGTAAATCTAAACACATGGTCCTTGACATCCCAAAAAGCGGTGGCAACATGGAGAAAATTTGGGTCCATCTTTAGATGTTAAAGAGACTTCAAAGATTTGACATGAAAGGGTAGCAGTCTATTCTAATCATTTTCATTAAGGCCTTTGAGGAACTTCTTCATCAAATTAAGGGTGGCTTGTGTCATAATGAGAGCCAATAAAAGAGGGATAGAAGATAATCCTTTTAGTAAACTTCTTATATAGAAACGAAGGCTAATATGGATTGGATTAGGATTTTATGTTTTTAGGATCAAAGTTAAGTCAGGAATCAAAATGAAAAGGAGTGAAGAACGAGAGCTAAATTTTCAATCGAAAATTTAGAATTGCAATCGAAATTCTATAAATTTAATCGGAAATCCAGAATTCCAATCGAAAATCTAGAATTTCGATAAAAATTCTAGAAATCCAATAAAAAATCTATAATTATAATTGGATTTCCTAGATTCTGATAAAAAAAAGGGCTTCAGAGTTTAATATAAAACAAAAGGTCCATAATCCATTCATAAGAGGTAAAACATTCTGAAACATTCGAAGTATAGTCATGCAAGCACAAAATGAAAAGATCAGTCATCCTAAGCTCTAGCATCTGGCTAAGGACTCCACCCTCTAGCTGGATTGTCACTCTGAGCTGGAGGCATAGAAGTCCCAACATCATAATCATCAAAGCTAAGACTAGTAAGTTGTCTCTAAAGCCTCTCATTCTTACACTCTAGATCCTCAGCATAACTCTGTTGCATTAAGAATAATTAGAATCATGCATAACATACATACATTATCATACTTGGTGTAAATATTAACACTCCAACTATTTGTGATTTATGTAGTAAATAATCTCTAGGATGAGGCGAGTCCATATAGATACTCTTATTGGGTCCGAGGGATTTGTAAAATAACATGTACTAATTCAGTAATGAGTGTCAATTTATGTAGGATTGGGAAAGGCAAGATGTACTTACATGTGAAGTATCAGGAAGAGAAAAGTTGGGAATTTGAGCTATATCAAAACACATATGCTGCTTCGGGAGTCTGCACCGCAGGAGCCTAGTGGTACATCGCTCAAAATAGTACTCGAGAAAGCATCATCTTGAGTAGCTCCTTTATGCTGAGTATGCTCAACCTCCTACTCAGCCCTCTTATGTCACCCTTAGTCTCCTCCTCTATAGCAACATCAGTATCTTCCTCAACTTGTACAAAAAAGGGCAAATGTCATCTATGGTAATGAAAGAGATAAAGTAAAATGGTGACAGTGAGGAACATTGATAGAAAGCATACCTCAACTAGGTTTGTAGGAATCTGCTATAGGAGATTCTCCGAATATGCTCCTAATAATGATGAGAATGCTCAAGTAGAGTCGAAGCATCATATCTCTCAAGAGCTACTATAAGCTCAGGACTAGTCATGTTACAACTCCTCAACATCGAAGAGGGAATAAAATAAGGAACACGCCTACTAAAAGGTCCCATATGATAATGATAAACATGCTCACCAAGATACCATATCTGGTAACCATAACCAGGAAGAAAAATCCTTAGAGCCTCAATCCTCATAGTTATAGCTAAGAAATTGTATTGTTTAATGTCCTCAGCACCGACTAGCCAATCTGACCTGACCTGCAAATTCATTCAGATAAATTTTATTTAACTTTCATGATTTATTAAATACTAAAAATTAAGTTTATCTTACCAAGTCCCTCTCTAAGGAGTTTAGCTGATCCTGATAGGTTTGCATATCATACTTGATGCTAGCTAGACGAGAAGAATCTCATCTCTGCATCAGAGGAAAATCCATGTCAAAGCTAATAGCGTTAAGGCCTTAAATTTCCCCAATCTCAATGCTCCATATCTAGGAAAAAAGAGATATAGTTAAAATGAGAAAAAGGGGTTGTGAAAGAGCAAAGTTAAAAAAAAGGGTAGTAGACATGTAAAAGACACACATGCAAGACATGCTAAAAGTCGCACATCATCACGGTGCCCCTACATATAGTATCCAGTCTATAGTAGAGATAAGCAAGAGTTGCAAATCCCCATACGAAAGTAGTGACTCTAGTAAGATCCTAAAAAGGACTAAGAAGAGCAATGCTAACCTCATGACTTGTCTTAAAGAAAAGGGTAGTGCCTAGCAATATCAATTAGAAGCATCTTACCTTATGAAGGATCTGACGAGGTGTAGTGGTAAGTAATCTCCTAAAACCCTAAATAAGAGAAAAAAGAAGCACGTTCTTCCAATTTTTTTATGTCAGAATGAACCCAAGCAAGTCATGAACATAATGACTCCTAGCATCCTCGGGAAAAGTGCAGTAGTGGATATTAAAAGGAACTAGAATACTCTTGAAGGAGATCCCAGTAATAAAGAGAAGCTCGTAGGGGAAATAGTCAGCTCACTCACTCATGTGTGGAAGGTATGAGTGGTATTCATCAGCCTCTTGATAAAAGCAAAAAGTGAGTAGTAGTCTGACTTACCTCGAGTAGTTGGTAAAGCAGTAATGAAGCGTCAGAAGCTAGATACCTAGATATGTTGTACTACCTCTCCAGATAAATCATGAAAGAGTTCCTAAGCCAAGTGAAAGCAACCTACGAACTTCAATGATTCCTGAATAAAATTTAAAAAATAACAGGATTATTTTCTTTATAAACTCTTGATTGTTTATCTATTTTCATTTTTATTTTTATCTAAAAAAGGGATCGAAAGATTGGATTTCCAATAAAAAAATCTAGAATTTCGATCAGAAATCCAGATTCTGATCGGTTTTTAGATTTCCAAATGAAAATCTAGAGTTCTAGTTCAGATTTCAGATTTTCGATAAGAAATCTAATTGTAATTTTGTCAGTCTTCTGTAATATCCACATACTAGTTTTTTTAAAATTTTATCTTCAGATCAACAATTTCATGCAATTATATTTAATTTTTTGTAGCAAAAATTCTATAATTGCATGCATGAATATGTTAATTTATACATTAACAAGAACATATCTTTTTGTATAATCAAGGATAGAAGGAAAATTTACCTCATCTCCAGCCTGTGAGCATTTGTGGAGGTGCAAGCAAGTCAAAGGGAGCACCTCTTCCCCTTCATTGAGTCCCAGATTGTTTTGAAGAAAATGTAGATGAGATATGACCAAATCGGATTGTGTGGAGCTGATTCCGTGTAGTTTACATCCTGGGTGAGCCATAGGATCAGGCGGATTCCAAATTAGAGATCAGATGAAAGAGTAATTGAAGAAATAAGATTTAAAAATAAAGAGAAATGAAAAAAAAAAGAATGAAAGGCATGTGACCCTTGTTTTTAAATTATAAAAATATATTTCAGGATATGCAATATTAATAATTTAAAGTTTAAATTGTATATTATTATCGTTAATTACTACTATTAATTATGTATTTTATTTTAAGAGAATTATTTACGTAAAAATAACTTAATTACATGAGATTTATTATTATTATTATTTGTGATTAACCATCATTATTTTACGTATATGAATTTTCTTACTTAAAATAATTATTTTTGGAGGTTCATTATTTAAATATTATAGTTATTATTATTGTTATTATTTTCAATAGTATTACTATTATTTTATTTTTGTTTAGTGTATTATTATTACTTTTGTTGTTTGTTATTTTTATGAGTATTATTAATATTTTTAAATTATTCCACTACAATTATTAATTTTATTATTATCATTGTTATTTTATGTGGGTTATTATTATACTTATTGTGCGATATTATTATGATAGTATTATTTTAATATTAATATTTTAAGTACATTATTAATATTTTATTTTTATTGATTGACATTATTGCATTATTAAATTATTTCATTAATATTAATTATATTATTATTATTATCAATTGTTATTTTAATTTTTAGTGCACGTGTGTATGTTTATATATATATATATATATAAGGTACAAAGTAAAAAGTCAAACAGCAAACACGGGTAAAAAAAAAATCGTTTCCCTCTTTTTTTTTTTTTTCTCTTTCCTTTTTCTTCTTTTTTTCTTCTTCTTCTTCTTCTTCTTCTTCCTCCTCTCACTCTCAGTTCCTTCCAACCGGACCGCCCCACCTGCAACTAGCCATCACCACTGCTTCCCTTTCCTTCCAACAGCCACCCGCTGCCATTAGCACCATCTACCGCCGCCTAGAACCTCAAAAAATGAAGGAGATCGAAGGTGAAGCTTCCTCATGTTGGTGAAGATTCCGACCACTTTAGGACGTCGGACTGGACTTATTTGAAAGCTTTTTGTCCAGTGAGTCCATTTCGAGCTCCGTTTGAGGTTAAAATCTCTAGATTTTTAGATATCTTCAAGTTTTAGTTTATGTGTTTTAGGATTTTTGATTTTTTTGAAGTTGAATTTGTTGGATTCATGCAAACTCCTTTAACAAATGTTGATCATAGTAGCTTAATCTTCCTAGAAATATTTTATTTTTTAATTTTTGAAATTTATTTTAATTTTGGTGAATTTTTTATTATTTTAATATTATTTAATGAATTTTCATACATAAATTAATTAAATTATGAATTTTGTTAAATTATTGTTATTATATATTGTTATTAATTTGGTGTTGAGAAATTACTTTTTGGGAATTTTATATAATTTTTATGAATATTTTTAGTTATGTAAATATTGGATAATTGAGTTAAATGTGTATTTTGGTTGAAATTAGAGTTTAATTGTATGTTTTTGTTGATATTAGAATATTATGTGTTGATAAAATAATTTTTATGGAATTTTATATAATTAATGTGTATTTTGAATTATTAGGTTAAATATGTATTTATGTTGAAATTATTTTTTAAATATTTGTTTTAGTTAATATTAGTAATATATATGTTGAGAAAATAATTTTTATGTATTTATAGAATTTTTTAGTAATATTAGTATATTATGTGTATTTTTGCATTATAGGGTTAAATACGTAATTTTGTTAAGATTATAGTTAAACATTATGTTTTAGTTGGTTTTATAATTATTTAAGATATTAAAATGATTTTGACAAATTATTTACTATTTTTAACTAATTAATACTAATTTTCGAAAATTGTTTTCAATTAAAATATTATATATTATTTTGGTAATAAAATGGGTTTTTTTAGTAATTTTTAATGTGTATTGAGACTATTTTAGTTATTTGAATATATAAAGTGAATTTTTATTAATTTATGTTGAATTATCGAGAAAACTGGATTTTAATAATATTATATTATTATTTTGAGATTTTTACGTAATTATTGTGAAATAATTATTTTTAGTGTTTTAATGTTAAATATGCTAAATTTTGAGGATATTTATGACAATTATTGATTTTTAGTATATCTTAATATATATGTTTGCATATTTTCTGTATACATTTACTATATCATTGGTATGTTAAGGTTTATTTTTAATATATGCATGTTAGATAATTAGGTTTATTTTTAATATATTTTTAGATATATGTCAAACAAAATGCATGTTTAAGTACATATACATGTTTTAAATGAATATTTATTCATAATTGTTTTATTAAATGATTTGCGTGCTTTAGGTATATTTTTAGTATATTTTAGGTATATTTCTAAATAAATGCATGTTATATTAGTGATTTATACTTAAATTGTTTTTAAGTATATCATTGGTTTATCTTTGGTATATTTCATGTTTTATCTGACATATATATACTCGAAATATACTTAGTTTATTTTAGGTATATATTTCTGGTTTATTTTATCATTCTAAATGATATTATACATTATTTATTGTCCCGTATGGATGATTTATTTTAAATGAAAGATATCGATAGAACGTGCTATTTAGTGAGCAGCACTATGACTATATACGTACCGGTGCGATAGATTTAAGGTTGAATGAGGATTACATGTGGTGAATTATGATTTGATAGAGATTGATGATATAATTGATTGATAATTTGAGATGTAATATGATTGATAGTGTGGTTGCTGGAGCTCAGTTGACTTAGTGTCTCGGGGCCAATCACATTGACAGTTAGACTATTGGAGCTCGGTTGACTTAGTGTCTCGGGGCCAATCTACTATCCATATGGATTAAGTGAATTTATTTGAAATTAAGTGAGCCTGTGTGGCTAGAGTGATATTATTGTTGATCGAGGTTGAGATTAAATAGGGTTCTATTTGATTCTTTATAAACTGATGTTTTTTAGTATTATATATAAAGTGATTTTCAGCATCTGCGTGTATATGCATATATATAAGAATGTCTGACTGAATATGATTTAGATTGCATGTATATATATTATAATAATTCACTCAGTGAGGTTTGACCCCTCAATTATTTTTTCAGGAGATCTTATATTGTTAGACCTTAGTAGTAGAGCTCTTTGCTGGTATTTTTTCGCCCCGGCTAGATTGTATAAATTTATATTTTGAACTCTAATTTGTATTCTAAAAACTATAGTAGTAGTATTATTATATCAGAAGAGTATTATTTTGTTTTGATATTTTGTACTCTAAGAGTTGTATTTGAATATTGTATGAATATATTTATTTATGAAAATATTTAGAGTATCTATTTTATATATCGATTCGAAAAATTTTAATTCGGTCATACTTTTATCTATTTATTGCTATTTTCTAAGGCTTGCTACGGGTTCTGGATTTGAAAGAATTCCTATTTCCTAGCACCGGTCATGACTCTTAGTTTTGGGTCGTGACAGTGAGATAAAGAATTGAATCGGTAGAATGCAAAGTATACACATTAAAGTGGCAAACGTCCACTTTAGTCCCTTAACTTTATTTGCATTCAAGTCCAAAGCTTTTCTTGCAATTTAGTCTTAATTTGCAAAGCTACATGATTTGATAATTCCTTAAATTATTAAATTGTCAGCATAAAAGAAATGAATGCTACACAAGCAAGTGTAATGTATTATTTCAATCCAGACTATACAACTGAGTATAGTCAACATTATACGACCGAGTACAATGCATCATTCTAATCCATACTATATGACTAAGTATAGTCGATATTGTATGACCGATACAATGTGTCCTTTTAATCCAGACTATATGACTGAGTATAGTCAACATTGTATGACCGAGTGTAATGTATCCCTTCTCTTCAGACTATATGACAGAGTATAGTCAACATTATATGATTGAGTGTGATGTATCCTTTCAATCTAGACTATACGATCGAGTATAGTCGACATTGTACAATCGAGTACAATGTATTTCTGTCCAAACTATACGATTGAGTATAGTTGACATCATACGACCGAGTGTGATATATCCATTTAATTTATACAACACGACCGAGTATAGTCGACATTGTACGATTGAGTACAATGTATTCCTATCCAGACTATACGATTGAGTGTAGTTGACATTATACGACTGAGTGTAATGTATCCTTTCAATTCAGACTATACAACTGAGTATAGTTGACATTGTATGACCGAGTGCAATGTATCTTTTCGATCCCTACTATACAATCGAGTATAGTCAACATCAGACCACCAAGTGTGATGCATCATTTCCATCCAAACTATACGACCAAGTATAGTCGACATTGTACGATCGAGTATAATGTGTCATTTCAATCCAGATTATATGATCAAGTATAGTCAACATTGTATGACCAAGTGTAATGTATCCTTTCAATCCCGACTATTTGATTGAGTATAGTCGACATCATATAACCGAGTATGATGTGTCATCTCAATTTGTAATATATGATTAAGTATAGTCAATATTATACGATTGAGTATAATGTACTTTCTCAATCCCGACTATACAACCAAGCATAGTTGACATCATACAACCAAGTGTAATTTATCCTTTCAAATCAATGCTATACGTTCGAGTATAGTGTTTCCTCAAATTTTAAGTTTATGCCTAGTGTTGTGCGGCAACACAAGCATTCATCATGACTGATGATCACCTGTAGACTAAATCTTCAAGGAGCACAGGTAAGTATTTAAACTTTTGTTCCTCAGAAATTATATGTTTACTTGCTTTATCGTAATTTATCAAGAAAATAGCGACAAAGGTGGGCAACTGTAAACACCCAATTTCGAGATGATGAAGTATGGATGTGACAGGGGACTTCGATGAAGAAAATGTTATAAATAAGTCTTAAATACTTAAAGTTTGAAACCTCAAAAGTCTAAATGTATTTTCAAAATAGTTTAATTGGTTTTTTAAAGGACTTAATTATAATATTTTTTAGAACCTATTTGAAAAGTTTAAATACTTTTTGGGGTCTTTCTGTAATTAAAAGTTTTAAAAAAAGAGATTAAAATTCTGTAATTCCGATCAGAATTACACAATTTTGGTTGAAATTATACATGTTCCATTTGATTTTTTCTATTTTATTTCAGTAAAAAAATTTTGGTTTCCTAAATTTTAATTGGTAAAATAATATTTATCTGAATTTTCAGGAAATTAAAGTCCTTTTAACATTAAAACTCTGTGAAAAAAATAAATCACAGTAGGATATGTTTTTGGCTAGGTTTTTCTTATAAAAGACTAGCCTAAGCTCTTAAAAAAAACACACAAAGAGGAGAGGGAAGAGAAAAGAAAATATGTAAAGAGAACAACACTGAAACTTTCTTTGAGGAACTTATCTTTTAAACTTTTCTTTGACGATTTTCTCAATTCTTTTCCTGGACTAGAGGCTTTTCTATTTTGTCTTTAGGCAGCATAAAAATATATTCTCTTGTAATTTGTTTGTCTTTGGAGCAAGGAGACTTTTGAGAAGAAGAATAACAACTTTTTGAAGACCTACTTGAAAGAGCAATAGTGATTTTACTAGTCTGAGGAGCAATCCATAATTCATTTATAAGCATCATCTTCTTTCCTTCCATCTTTTATTTTTATTTTATTTTATTTTATTATTTTTAATTTTACTAAATTTCAATTTTATTACTCACTAATCATTATTTATTCTTTTGTGTTGGTAATTATGGAGAGGATTATATGATGATCTTCATAGGAAAACAATACCCATAAAGGTCCATGGAGTGACATGGATTAATTTTGTTTGTTTTATTATTTTTAGGGATTGTATGAAATTTTCTTTTCTTGTTATTTTCAATAGTTCATTGTAATAGCCCCAAGAGTGGGAATAATGAAATCATATGTGTGTGATTGTGTGTTTTATTTTAATTAATTAGTTAGTAATTTAGGGTTTCAATGAGGTAATTAATTAAAATTAATGGCTATAGAAATCATTATGGGTTATTTAATTAAAATTGAATTAGATTTAAGTGGATAGAATTATGTTGTTTGATTATTTTATTTTATTTGTTTGTTTAAAGTCACTTTAATTAAATTAGGGTTGCTTAAAATAAGTTTGATTGATTGTTTAATCTTTTATTTGATTATTTTTTATATTTTTTAATTTTTTTGGGCTTGTTTGTTTATGTTTATGTGTTTTGGGTTTTAAACCCACATTAGACTTTAACTCATTTAAATAAATTTAGGTTTTTTTAGGTTTAATTAATAAAAATACATATTTAGGCCCATAATTAATTAGATTTAGGTTAGAGATAATTTTAGGCCCATTTAATTAATTTAGACATAGACCCACTTTAGTTTAATTTAATTAATTTAGACTTAACCCATTTAATTTAAGTTTTATTTTTTCATAAATTGTAGATTTAAAATCGCTTTAGAAATAAAACGTATAGAACTAAGCCTACTAATTTAAATACTTTATAATTTGTAGATTTAGACTCATTTTTAGAATTAAAATAAGTAGACTTAAGTTCATTTAAATAAAATTGGATAGGAATTAGGCATATTAGTTCTTAAGCTCACTTGTAAATTAAAACATGTAGATTTAACCCATTTAATTAAAATCAATGTAGATTAGAATCACTTAGAGATTGTTGATTTAAATGAATGCATTATTTACATGTATCTTTTATGATTAGTTTGCCTGAAGTTGATTGTTTTAATAAGGGTTGATATGAAATTGCATGTAAATAGAGGGTAAGATAGTAATTTATAAAGTAATTCTAAAAGAATACAAGACTGAAAAAAGTTAGTTTTCCGTATTTAGAATCTCCTAATTGTAGTGCTAACTTTCTTTTAGAGAATCGAGTATCATCATTTTTCAGTTTGTCTCAGTTGTTACCCTGGATGACGACTTCTCATCTCTAAATCATATTTTTGTGACAGTAGTTAGTGTGTTCTTTAAAGCTATGAGCTCAAATAGTATTGCAGTTGTTAAGATTTTAGGTGCGCGCTAAATCTCGCCGTATACACTAATTGTATACAAATATTTACTTTCTAATATATACAATAAAAAATATTTACTTTCTCAACAATATATACTAATCCATGAAATTCTAAATTCAAACTTTTAACATCACATTTTCTATTTTTTTTTTAAAAGCTATTAACTAAAGTCTAAATCCAACTGATTCATTAAAATTCAATTTTTGGTTCAACTTTAAAGTTTTAAAAATTCAATTTGTAAGAAAAATTGGACCAACTGAATAGTCTAACTCTAATAATAAAAGGTATAATTGATTCAAGTCAATTCATGAACTACTTAAGTTTGATTTAAAAAAATTAAAACTGATTTAATTATTATTGAGTCGAGTTTAAGCTTGAACTACTCAAGTACACTATTAAATCGAGTTCATATTCTTAATATTGAACTCAATAAAGTCGTCAGTTTAATCAAGTTTAATTGAGCTTGTACATATTTACCATTTATTTTTATTTTAATATAATTATAAAGATATTTTATGAAACCAAATCTTGAATATTTTAAAATATATATTTTTAAATTTTAAATAATTAATCAAATTGAACCCAAATTTTAAAAATGAAGCTTGATCAACTTCAAGTTAAGTTCTAAACTTCAAGTTTTAGAATCAAGTCAAGCTTAAACCAAAAACTGTGTTAACTCGACTCGGATCTATTACATCCTAATAATAACATATTCATTTTTTTTTTGAACAAATCATCTTAAGGTTTATGAACTTTTCAATTTTCTTTTAGTTGATCCTTATTGAATTTTTACCTTTAATTTAGTCCTCAAACTTTTTTTTTAATTTTTACATCCTTAATTTGATATCTATTAAATTTGAACAAAATTTCCATCAAATTATTGTCATGTCATATTATTTTAAATTTGAACTTTATGAATTTCGTTCGATAGGTCCTCAATGTATTATTAAATTTACTTGAGTTCTTAAACTTTTATTTTTCTAATTTTTATATCCTTTAGTAGACATTTACAAAATACATATCAATAAACATTGTGTAATGCTATTTGATGAAATTTATACCATGTAGAATATTTTTTATTTGTAAATTTAAATTTGACTTGAGATTAACTTGCAAAAACTTGAGTTCAACTCGAATTTAGCTTATTTTTTAATTTAATATTTTTTGTTATTAATTTTATATTTAAATAATACAATTTTAATTTACTTTTAATTATTAAGAATAGAAAAATTTAGATTACTAACTTCACATTTTTTATCAAAATATTCATATATTAATATCCTTTGATTTATAAATTTATTTTATATATGTTATATATTAATATAGTGCCATAAAATTTGAATAACATAAAGTATAACTTAAATTCAATCTTTTTCCATATTAATTTTTAAAATATATTTATGAAATAATTTTATTTTTTTTATTAAATAAGAAATTAAATCAATAAAATTTAAGTTAAATAATAAAATTAAGTTAAAATTTTTAAATAAATTTATGAAATAATTTAATGTAATTTTTAAAAATTATGTTACATATAAACCTAAATAATTAAAATATATTAAATTAAAAATATGTGCTAAATTCGAGTGAAACTCAAGTTTCTACAATCCAATCTCGAATTGAATTTAAATTTACAAATAAAAAAAATTTTACATGGTATAAATTTTATTAAATGGTTGCATTACACAATATTTATTGAAATATGTTTCATAAATTCTTATTAAAGGATGTAAAAATTGGAAAAATAAAAGTTCAAGGACTCAATTCAATATGATAATTCATTAAGGATCTATGACGTGACAATAATTTGATAGAAAAACTGTTGAAGTTTAACAGATGTCAAGTTAAGGATGTAAAAATTAAAAAAATAAAAGTTTAAGGACTCAATTAAAGTTAAAAATTAAGTAAGGATCAATTGAAGAAAATCGAAAAGCTCAGGGACCTTAAGATATTATTATTTGTTTTTTGGGTTCTAACTTCTAACAAAATAACTAGCCCATTAAAATTCCCAGGCTTCTTTATCTATGACCGAACTGATTAAAACCCAAAACCATAGGGTTTAACGTCTAAACAAAACCCATCCTCATCACCGATTGTGATCAGACTCTTAGTCTCACCTTCTTCTTCCTCGCGGTGCTCACCATGAAGCTTGTCAGGCAATACAGATTTTTATATTATTGTTATTGTTATTTTCTGAAATCGCTTGTAATATTCTAACAGTTTGATGGAGATATGAAGCTGATGTAATTTGATTGGTTTTAGGTTTTTGATGAAATTAAACAATGAAACTGTATCAATTGAGCTCAAAAATGGAACCATTATCCATGGCACTATCACAGGTTCATCTTGTTATGCCCTCTTTTTTTTTTCTTACTTTTCATTTGTGTTTTACCTTAAAACCCTTAGGGTTAATCTCAATGTGGATGATGATTTTTGAGATTCTTGCACAGTTATTGTATGATCTTTTGTTTAGATTTGTGATGCTGTTGGACTTAGGAACATATCATTGTTTCAGGCTTTTCGCGATTGCGTTTTGGCTGATAAGAATATGTGAAATTTCAAATAGTAATATTTTCTTCAAGTTAAACCTTTTTTTCCCTCTTTGATATGAATTCTGCAGGGTCATGTCAATTTCGGGTTTATTTTGTTTCTTGTGAAATGTGCATTATTTAAGTTGAAACAGTTGAATTCTAGCAATGATGTACAAGTGTTCTGAACATGATAATTGGATAAATGGCATTGACTTCTTGGATTTTTAGGATTTTCCAAACACACCAATTGCAAATGGCGTTGCATACTATTTCTCTAGGTGAGTGATAGAATATGGCTAAAGTGGTTTTAATTGTCTCAATGGGTTTTCATTTTTGTAGAAAGTTGGAGATTAAGAATTTCTGAACTGCAACCATAGATAGTGAGTTATACTATTCTTTAACTGTATTCTTCTTAGCTTTAGCTGGATGGTTCTTTATTCATGGAGTTCACAATTTCTTATCAGACTCCCCATGAATTTTAATTAACTACTCACAATTTATAGATTATCGTGATTGACTATATTCAATGAATGTAGACCAAATTCATGAAGGTGCCAAATTCATGAATGTATCCAAGTTCTTGAATTTACATTATAAGTTATTTGAGTTTGAATTTGAACTGTATATGTATATTGTGAAATATATTGCTCAGAATTTGATTTGAACTTAAATTTTCCTTTTTCCTTTATAAGTACAGATTTTAAGTTACACTTCCCCTTTGAATTGTTCATTGACTTCCCCCCCAAATCTTTGATTGCACCTAGTGATAAGTCATATTGTTGGCATATTTTGTTGACAATGAAGGCTTACAAAGTTTGTAATTTAGAATCACTTATTGTGCGTTGAACTAGTGTTTTTCATATACTAAAACTAAGTTCCCTAGCTTTCCTAGTTTCAATAATATTTTGTTGCTATTGGCTTTTCCACTTTCATAGAATACCAAGAAAAACTTTGATCATGTATGAATGTTGTCTTTGTCTAACAGTCATCTTATTGAAATATTATAGGTGTTGATGTCAGCATGAATACACACTTGAAGACTGTGAAATTGACACCAAAGGGGAAGAATCCAGTTACCCTTGATCATCTAAGTGTGAGAGGCAACAACATTCGCTACTATATCCTTCCTGATAGCTTGAATTTGGAGACATTACTTGTGGAGGAAACACCGAGGGTTAAGCCCAAGAAGGCAACTGCTGGTACTGTACACTTGATTGCTTTTTTCTTCTAATCCCATTATCTAATCTTTTACTATGTGTTTGTTGGCATATTATTCTTATTTATCAATGATGGACACAGGAAGGGCCTTGGGACGTGGTCGGGGACGAGGGCGAGGGCGTGGACGTGGCCGAGGTCGCTAATTACATACTTCTCAGTTTGTACCAGAATTTTCGGCATCAGTTAATGTACAGGAGGACTACACTAAAAGAAAAGGAGGGAACCCTGAGCTTGAAGTATTCAATTAAATGTTTGGTATCCTATTAATCTCTGAATGTAGCTAATTTTGAGTGCTTTAGATGCTTAATTTACCATATTGAGCATATGGCATTGACAGGTGCTGCTGAAATTTCAATATCATGTTGCTTTAGACTTATAGTGACCTTGAGTTACTGAATTGTTCTATGATGTCTGCTAAATTATATATTGGAATAGACTTGACTTACTTGTTGTGTAATCATGTGAATTGCAGTGGTCAGTGAGAAATTGCCTTTATTATTTTCCTTGAGGCAGCTGTGTCCTCAGGGAAGGGTTAGGCTAGTATAAGATCAACAAAATGTCTGTGCATCTAATTTTGGACTTTCCTGCTTGGTCATGGTGAAAACACAGTTACGCAAAAATGCTAGTATCTCTTGTGCTGGAAATAAAAAACGAAAACCCATATTTTTTTTTTACAATTACCCGCTGCACTTTAATTTGCATAAGTTGGTTCCCTGCATTTTTATTTTTCTAGACATTTAGTCTTTTTGTGAGATAACAGTGCTGCTCATTGCACGTTTTGCAGTGTCGTGTGTAGTTTTATTCCAGTAGGCCTTTACTGAACTAATGGTTTGAATTTCAAATTTTATTTTCATCGATGGTAATTGAATTGATGAATTGAAACTAGGCAACTTTAATTTTTAATTCCCTCAAAACAATTTGACCTTTCACTTCAATAGATTCATTATTTCCCAATTTCAGTTGATAACTGAGAAAAGATTTTGTAATATTGTTTTTGACTTTGTACATTACAACACCGTTCTTGGTTAACGCAATAAGGTTAGTGATCACGAGTGAGATTGATTACAAGTTTGGCTGGTAAATTAGATCGAGTTAAAGGTGGAGGATGGAGATTGGTTTTGGCTAAGTTGAACAACCTTTTTCTTCTTTTTATTAAGGAGTTGAATGTGTATATGCTTACAATGCTACTAAACAGGTTAAACTCCCCTCGATTTGCTTATTCTACAAATATTAAATCTCATGTAGTTCTTAATTTTCTCAGAAAGGAAATTTTTTAGCTTGTTCATCAATTGGAGCAAAAGTTGGTCAGTCTTGGGAAAATGCTGTTTAGACAGAACCACATAATTTTATTAATATAATCCCTTGCACATACATGCATGAGTATATGAAACAAGGCTCCTGCAGTTTTTTTCAACCATAACAGAGCTAAATCATATATAATATAATGCCTTCCCTTCAGATTATTTTGCTGCTAAATGCAGAAATCTTCAAGCAATATTTGCTGTCACCCTGCACATCACAGAAGCAGAATTAAGCGATGAAGAAAATTCATAGCACTAAAGAGAAATTTTGTCTTTTTAAAGAAAATATGGACTTAGCGCATATGTACTTGCTGCAGTCGATGGTTGGGTCAATGGGAACAGGAACTTTGACATGGCACAAGTCAGGAATCTGCTTAGCTTTGTCAGGCTTAACACCTAAAGCAGGACCGGCCTTCTTGAAACAGTCACAAAGCTCCCTTCGATTTTCTTTGGTTGAAGCCTCTTGGTTTACTTTCTGTACCCCCAAACAGCAAGGAGCAGTAGCAGATGCTTCAGCCCCAGTCAAGAATGGGAGACATGGGTTCAATGCTGCTACAGAATCTGTGCATGTAATTCCATGCACACTCTTTGCATTGCTCATAATCAATACCAAAATCACTCCCCAAATACCCATCATTATCATCACTTTCTTCTCCATCCTTTCTTTTTTTCCTCTTCTATGCCACCTCTCTATATTTTGAACTTTGTGATTTGGTGCATATGAACATGGCTATGTTGCTCTATTTATAGGGCCATTTTGTGATATTCAGGACAAAGGTGCATCTTTTGTCCTTAATATTATTGCGACAATCTCACATTAGCCCCTAATTAATATGTTTTTAGGGCCAATTAAACATAAATTTGATGTTTTATTGTATTTTAAACCTCTTGTTTACACACACATATATATGATCTCCACTAATAACCTTTCATGAACTTACCAATAATTAGTATCATTTGACAGAGATTGTTGATGTTTCAGATATAAGTTATGCTACGTGCAGTCATGCTAAATTACCTGTTGGGAAATTTTTATTACTTTTATAATTTTGTCTGAATTGAATTAAATTAGTTAGAATCCAATGAATTTTAGATACCAATAATTTATTTATTTTTTTTAAAAAAACTTTTCTGATTTTTTCACAATTTTTTTTTTCAAATTCATCTCTCTATTTAAATTAACTAATGTTGCATCCATAATTTTCAAAATAACAAATATTAATTTAGAAATTAGACTCGGACTCTTAGAACATATAATGTTAATTGGAGGGTACGTGAGAAATAATTTTTTCATGAAATGTATAATTTGGATGATACTTAAATGTCTTTAAACTTATCGTCTTGATTGATCATGCAAACAAAGCAAATAGTTGGTTGAGTTTATAAAGTTGATTCTTATTATTATTTTTTTTCCTTTACTTTATTTAGGATTTTTTATTAATGTCTAGAATGTAGGCAGAGGGTTAAATATTGTAAGATAAGAATATAAGATTAAAGTGAGCACATGCTATGTCAGTTAAATGGGAATTGTGAACCCCCCATATGTACTATGTTTGTTAATGTAGGTGAAACAACATGGGCTCCTATTAGGCAAAATTCATTTTTAAGCCCCTAAATTATAGTGATTTTTTTATTGAGTTTTTATCTTTTTATTATATTAAATTGAGTCCCTATATTATTATTTATGTAGCTATTAAGTTCCAATTTGACAAATTTCATAGATATATTTTTCAAATTATAGGGGCTCAATGCATTATATAAATAATAATATAGAAATTCAATACATACATAAATAATATTATAGGAATTCAATGCAATAAAATGAAATGATAGAGACTCAATAGAAAAAAATTATTATGGTTCAGAGGCCTAACAATAGTTTTTACCCTCCTCTTTTGACTAATTCAATAATGCATGTGAGTTTATTTATTTATTTTTATTTTACTTCAATATGTTATGTTCAATTGCACTACAGGTTTACCTCAAGTGATAAAATTCTTTACTTTTAAAAGAAAGAAATTTTAGATTCAATTTCTATCCTACTCTCTAAATTTACAAGAGTGGTGATGTCACACCTTATCTCATATAGCTCAAGATAAACATTTAAAACCAATAATTAAACAATTTGCTCAGTTTAATTAATTTTTATTATAATATCCTTCAAAATTTAATCTCTTATAAAAGTTTAGTATTGTATATATATTATATTTAGAAAATAAGAACTTTTAAAGTATTAACTATTTTTTAATAGTGAAGTACTATTTATGAATAGTAAAAATACATATTTATGAATAGTAAAATACTATTTATGAATAATAAAATACGTATAAAATAATTGGATAACATAAATATTATATTTTTAAATATGACTTAACCACCAATGTTCTACAACACTTATATGACAATAAAAAAAATAAAAATAAAAGGGAAGATTACTGTAACGAGGATTGTTGGCCAATTTTATTTTGCTGGAGCCATTCTGTATGGAGCTTGTGAAATAGGAGTTGTCCCTAACTACAAATTAATACTGAACACAATCTCTCTATCAGGTGGCAAACTTGGAAGATCTTCTGGAAATACATTTGTAAACTCATTTACTACAGGCAGACTGTCAAGCTTTTACCTCTCCTTTTCAGTGTCAATAACATATGCCAAGAATGGTTCACACCCTTTTCTCATCATTTTTCTAGTTGTAAGCGCTGAAACCATACTATAATGCTCTGAACCTTTTTCACCTACAAACACAATTTTACTACCCATAGGCATATGGAACTCTACTTTCTTCTCATAGCAATCAATTTGTGCTTGATATTTGGTTAGAACATCCATACCAAGAATCACATCAAACATCTGTAATGGTAATGGAATTAAGTTTGCTTCTAATTTTTGACCCCCAAATTCTAGCTTACAACCCCGATAAACATGTCTACAAACTACTAATTCACCCACTGACATATCTATAGCCAAATTCTGGTCCATCACACTCTTTTTTATTGGTATGCATGATGTGAAAGATGATGCAATGAATGAATGAGTTACACCTGGGTCAATTAAAGCATAAGCATTTTCACCAAGGATAGTTAACCTACTAGAAATATAATCATGTGATGAGGCTGCCTCCTGTTGTGTTATAGCAAAGACCCTAGGTTGTACTGAAGGTCTCTCTATCTACAGGCCGAGTAGGTTGTGTTGATATAGATGCACCACCCTCTCAACTAACACTGGCTCCTAAACCTCTACCTATATCTTTACTAAATCCAGAAGTCCTACCTCCTCTACCAGCTGTGCTTTAGACTCCTATGCTAGTATTGGTGCAAAACTGTTAAAAATTAGGACAATCCCTCCTAATTTGTCCAAATCCACCACATTCGAAACATTGAATAGTACTCTTCCTGAAATCTCCTCCCTCGTGAACACAGCCACATATAGTACAGGGTGTAGTCCTTCTGAATAAACTACCTGCACTAACCACAGGTTGTCTCACAAAGCTCTGATTATACTAAGAAGAAAACATAATGAAAAATAAAATAATGTAAAATAAAAATATATGTATTTATTAAATATATGTATTTGTTTAATGAAAAATAAATGTATTTATTTAATGAAAAATAAAATAATACCAACGATTTTAATAAAAAAAATGTTAAATATATGAATTTATTTAATGAAAAATAAAATAATGTAAATAAAATAAAAATAGAAAAGACTACCACTAATTAAAAAGATGATTGATAGTAGTCAAAATAAAAGTTTTAAGAAGAAATCAATCACTAAATCTTAATCATTTCAATACATTTATAAATCTGATAGACATAATATACCTAAATAAAAATAAATTTCCAATAATTGTATTGTAATATATGTATTTTCTTTTTTTAACCCTCATTAATTACGTTCACTGCTTACTCTATGGCATTTCTGGGTCATTTGGTAACTTGAGTAATTGGTTCTATCCCTCAATCATAATTCCTCTTCTCAGTCATTAGTTGAAGCATACATTTCATTCATTAATTTGGTCATAATTAAATAGATACAAAACAAACCTGTATTAGCACGTAGATTGAGATCCTTTCAGATTTTGATTAACATATATAGTAATATGTATATATTTGCACCATCTCAGTTTTCTGTAATTGGATATAATTAATGTGTGATAAAATTGATATGTAAAATAAATGCAGACGCTTCCATGGTAGGACTTGACTGATTTAAAGCAAATTTCTTAAACCAGAATGTCCAAATCAATTTGTAATATCCAATCCAAATTTGTAATATCTTTAAAAACTTTTTTGGCTTAAAAGTAAACCTAATGTTGCTGAAATGCAACCACTTAATAAAAACCTAACATTTAAAATAATTACAAAATAATCCATGAAATTAATTTTCAATTAAGATATTTTAAATTTTTTTAATCAATAAACAAAATTATTCATAATTTTTTGTTAAGAGTATAATTTTTAAGAAAAATTATTTTATTTAATTGTTAATTTGTCTAATTTAAATTATAATTTAAAATAAATAAATCAAAAAATAAAATTATTGTAGGCGTCGGGTTAAGTGGACACCCAAGTATTTGGTGACCACGACATTGTGTGGGCTTGGAGCCTACTAGAAAATACAAAATAGGCTTCAAGGCCAAATTGGAGAAGGAGTCATTACCTGGTTAAAACCTGGAATACATTGTACAATAATTGAATTTTACGGAGGTTCCTAACAACCGTTCTTAGAGAATGGGTTCGAAAACTGAGTATAGGCTTTAAGAATGCTCACCCAACCTTACGGTTGGTCTCCATGTGTATTTTGTATTTTATTACCTTTAATTATTAAGTTATCTCTGTATTAATCATGCAAATTGCAATTTCCTCCAATTTTACAATCTAGTCCAAATTTGCACATTATGCTAATTCCATGCTAATTAAGGGCGATTCACTACATTCATTACAAATATACAAAACATTTGTAAAGATAGCGATAAAAAAATAACTATACATGCAAAGAAATGGGGGAGGAGAAATGAGTTACAACTCTTGATCATATAAATAAAAGTACAATAAACAAAAAAAAAAAAGAAACAAAAAATAAACTAGTTACAAAGCAAGTCAACCCACAAGCAAGTTAGGAGGATTAAAGCTTGATGATAAAAATCATCCTAAAATTCCAGCAAATAACAAAAATATTAATCTCCATGAATATATATAAAATCCTACAAAAGAAGTCATGCGGTTAATCCATAAACCAAATAAACATAAACAAAAACAATAAACATATAATCGTTTAATTAAACAACATAATAAAAGTAATTGTACAAAGGAAACTAAAATACAAAAATATGAAAAATACATGAAAACTCAAATCATATAAAACAAACATGAGAAATCAAAATAAGATTATGCATGACTCTGGTGAAATGGCAGCGCCCCATCAATAAGGCATTGCCTCCTGATATAGAGGTGACATGGCTAAAAGGACAATGCCTCTTTGAAGAAGCGTCGCCTGACTAATAGACCAAACAATAAATTGGCAAGCTTCTTAGATCTTAAGTAAACAAAATTTGATGAAAATAAATAGAAACTTACAATTTTTTCTAATAGTTTAAAAGATCATGTCATAAATACAACAGAAAATGAACAACAAAAATAAGAATAAACAAGCTAATAAATAAAATGTTTATGAGAAGACCAAAAACTTAAATACTTTAAAAATGGGGTACCTTACTTCCTATAACATATTTGATGCTCCTAACTTAGCCCTCAGAGATATTTTTAATTCTAACCTTCTCTTGAATGCAAGAACTATCCATTTCTTTTCTTAAGAATGCACCTCCAAGCCAAAGGTCCTTCTTCTTCTCTCCTCTTTTGTTTTTTTTCTTAGCTCCAGTTTATCAAAAGCTCCCCTCCCTTCCCCCCAAAAATGTTCTCTCTTTTAGAATCCCTTCTCTATACCCTTTTAAGCTCTTCATGCCTTTGACAAGACATCCCATTTTTTCCTCATCATCACATACTTTTTTAGTCACCTTTTTTGCCTTTAAAGTCTTACTTTCACACAATATGTTTATGTCAGTAACAAGTGGGCCCACCCACTTACTCATTACTACCAAATCTCCATTTAATGTCTGTGCAAGTGGGCCAATAAAGAGGTGGCACATCTTTAAAGAGGTGGCGCCTCTTCAAAGGGGTGTCACCTCACCGAAGTAAGCGCCATAAAGGTAGTGCCCTTTTGGTTAGGCATTAACTCATTAGTCCTTGTCACGACCCAAAACAGGGGCCATGACCAGCGCTAGGGAATAAATATTCTTTCAAATCCGGAACCCGTAGAAAGCCTTAAAATAAAATAAAACATGCAATAATAATACTAATATAAATAATATATTCTGCGGCGGAAATAAAATCATAGATATTGAAATAATAATCCACCAAAAGAAATTAAATCGAATATCTCATTTCATACATATAAATATTCCTTTAATACAAATCCAGTTCAAATCTTTAAAATACATAACTCACACAAATAAATGCATAAACTCCATAACTGTTTACAGTTACTGCAGTGTCTAGATTATAAAATAAAACTTAGATAAGCAGTTTACATAGTGAAGCCGGGGCGAAAGAAATCCAGCGTATGGGTCTGCTACTGAGGTCTGAAGACGATGACTCTCCTGAAAAATAGTCAACGGAGGGGGAGTCAGACTTTACTGAGTGAATTGTTATAATATATATACATGCATACTAAATGACAATGCACACAGTCAATAGTATATATAATAGATATATATATAAGCAATTACACATAGATGCAACAAAATCATTTTATATTTTTTTTACTGAAAATCACTGTTTATGAAGGATCAAATAGAACCCTAGAAAATTACAACCTCAAACAGTGTTAGACAACACTCTAGCCATACAGGCTCACTTATTCCAAATATAATCACTTGTTCCATTTGGACAGTAGACTGGCCTCGAGACACTAAGTCAACCGAGCTCCAGCAGTCTGACTGTCAGTGTGATTGGCCCCGAGACACTTGGTCAACCGAGCTCCAGCAATCATACTCCCAAATCATGTCACACATCAAATAAATCAATCCAATCAATATCCACAAATAGGTTAGTAATTTAACTTAAATTCTATCATCGTATCGGTACGTATTCGGTCCTAGTGCTGTCCACTAGGTTGCATGTTCTATTGATATCCTTTATTAATATATAAAACATACATTCATAAATAAATAATGCATGAATTTCAATAAAACAGCAACATAAACCATATATATACTAGAAATATACCAAAAGTAAACCAAGTATATTTCCAGTATATATACGTCAAATAAATTCAATTTAATTATAAAATAATCTAGAAATATACTCAAAATCATTTTGACAATCATTCATTAATAAAACATGCATATAATTTAAAATATACTAAAAATATACCAAAAAAAAACCTAAGAAATAATTAAATCGTTTATGCATAATTTACTAAAATAAGTCATACATTCCTATAAACATGCATCCTAAAACACGTATTTATAAAATACTGTTATTGCGCTCCACGAGATGGGTCCGACGGGCCTGGTCCACTAGGCCTCGGTCTCAGCGCAACTAAATAAACAAATGACAACATACAATCAGAGTAATTCTATCGAAATTTCTAGAAACTCGATCTAGAATACTAGACACAGAATTAGAATGAGAATTTGATCGGACATCACGTTTTACAAGAATTCTACCAAAAATCCGGCAGAACCTCCCTGTAAAACGGACATCTCTCTACTCAAAGAGTAGAGCCAGTCCTGCAAAGAAATACACTTCGAGAATAAACACAAAATTCACAACCACAATCTCTCGGTCGGACTTCAAACTACAATTTACCGACCGAGGTTCACAATTCATAGAATAACACAGAAATATCGAAAATGCCCTTTAATAACAAAAATACATTTTATCAATCCAAATTACATAATTAACCCTAAAACATGTTAAAACCGATAAAAACTCATTTATTTAGAAAAATCGTATATTATATATAATTTGAAAATAATTTACGAAAAATAGTTTTAATTAGTTAAAAATACAAATAATTTGTAGAAATCATTTTTATACCTTAAATAACTATTAAAACCAATTTAATTACATTTTTAACTAATTTAGTGTCAAATTACCAAAATACCCCTATATATATAAATTCACTAAAATTAATCAAAAATTCACCAAAAATAGTATAATTTCACAAAATTAATTTTCTCAACATATAATTCAATAATATCAATAAATATACTCAATTAACCAATTAATTTCAATTAAACTCATAATTAACCTAATTTTCCAAAATTACATAAACTTAATAAATTCCAAGTAATTATATAAAAATTCACAAAAATTACAATTAAATTTCTAGAATTCATTTTAACACCTATAAACACCATAAAACACAATTTCATAATTTAATTAGTTAATTTTTGAAAATTAGAAAATAATAATAAAATAATAAAAAATTCACAAAAATCAAAATAATTCCAAAAAATTCCACAAAAATTCACAAAGAAATATTAAGCTACTAGGATCAAAGTTTGTGAAGGGAGTTTGCTTGAATCAATCAAGTTGAAGCTTAAAAAAATCAAGAACACTAAATGGCCGAAATTGGAAAATCAAAACCTAGGGAAATCTAGACCATTTTAAATGAAACAAAGCTTGGAATCACACTCACCGGAGCTCAAGGAGAAGATAGAGACCGGTGGTGTTGAAAATGGTGGCCAGAATCACGTCGATCGGCGATGGCTTCGAGTTTCGGTCTTCCAGCTATTTCAAGCTTCACCGACGCCGGAAACGGGCGCTGCTGGTGGCGGAACTGGCTGGGGACGATGGTGGCACGCCGAGAGGCACACCGACGGTAGGGGTGGAGCTTGGCAGCGGCGGTGATGGTGAGGGAGGTGATCGAGAGTTTGGGAGGAGAGTGGATGGCACGAATGGTAATTTGGAGAAGTTATAATAATAATAATAATAATAATAATAATAATAATAATAATAATAATAATAATAATAATAATAATAATAATAATAACTTTAACAATTTATATTATAATATAATAATATTATATTCACAAAAAATTCTACACCACATAATTTAAAATAATTAATATATACACATATACCTATGTTAATTAAAATGACAACTATATAATATATATATACATAATTAAAAATAATTAATAAACCCTAAAATTATTAAATATATGTATATATATGCATGTATATGTATATATTTTAATACGACAATTACAATAGTGCATGGACTCATGCAAATTCGTAAAACTATTCAATATAATTAATATCAAATTATTTACGTTTTAATTTCCCCGAAAATAACATTCTCGGGAAAATTTTACGTAAATCTCTTAAAATAATTAAGAATAATTAAAATAACTTAATAATTATCAAACTCATGAAAATAATCATATATATATATACAAAAATTATTAACACTGCATATCTTGATGCAGTTTAAAATTATTTAAAAACTCGGGATATTACAGTCCTGAACTAAGGTTGGGCCTTTAGGTGAAAGTAGGCTTGAGCTTGGTCTTTTGGGCTATTAGGGCCCAAGCTTTATTGCATTCAAGATTCGTATTTTTCTTATCACTAGGCTTTCATTGCAGGCCAATCAAACTGAGTGTCTTCAATTTGCCCCTTTGATTTTTTGAAAAACCAAATTCATACAATTAAAATTTTTAAAAAATTAATATGCAAAACAAAAATAATAAATAATAAATAATAAAAGGATATACTTGATCTCCAAGATTCACTCGAGAGTAAATTCATTGAAACTCGTGCTGTCAGCCTTAGGATTCAAGCCTATATTTACCAAAACTTATCAAGAAATTCATGCCATTAGCTTTGAGACTCAAGCCTGAGAGGCAATTCCTTCCCAAATCCATAAGAAAATTCACGTCATCAACCTTATGAATCAAGCTTGAGAAATAATTCCTTCTTAAACTCAACAAAAAATTCATGCTATAAGCCTTAAAACTTAAGCCAGAGAGGCAAATCCCTCTTAAACTTAATAGAAAATTCACGCCATCAGGCTCAAGACTCAAGCGTGAGAGGTCAAAATTTTCTTAAAAATTATCAGAAAATTCATGCCATTAGCTTTGGGACTTAAGTTTGAGAGGTGATTCCTACTTAAATCCATCAAAAAATTCACACAGTTAGCCTTCAAACTCAAGCTTAAGAGCTAATTCCTTTTTAAAACCAATACGAAACTCAAACCGTCAGCCACGGGACTCAAGCCCAAGAGGCAATTCCTTCTCAAACTCAATAGAAAATTCACGTCGTCAAACTCATAACTCAAGCCTGAGAGGCAATTTCTTCTTAAACTCAACTAGAAATTCATGCCGTTAGCCTCAGTAATCAAGCCCCTAGAGGTTGAATTTTTCTCAGAACATGACATGAAATTTGTGCCGTCAACTTTGGAACTTAAGCTTGAGAGACAATTCCTTCTTAAATCCATCAGAAATTCATGCCATTAGCCTCAGGACTCAAGCCTGAGAGGCAATTCCTTATCAAAATAAATAGAAAATTCACACTGTTAGCCTTGAATCTCAAGCTTGAGAGGCAATTTCTTTTTTAAAACCAACAAGAAATTCACACCGTCAGCCTCAGGACTTAAGCTCGAGAGGCAATTCCTTCTCTAATGCAATAAGAAATTCACGCTGTCAGCCTCAGGACTCAAGCTTGAGAGGCAACTCCTTCTCAAACGTAATAAGAAATTCACGCCATCAGCCTCAGGACTTAAGCCCGAAAGGCAAATCCTTCTCAAACTCAATAGGAAATTCAGGTTGTCAGCCTTGAGACTCAATCCTGAGAGGTAAAATTTTTCTCAAAACTTGTCAAAAAATTCACGCTGTTAGCTTCAGGACTCAAGTTTGAGAGGCAATTTCTTCTTAAATCCATCAAAAAATTCACTTCGTCAGCCTTTATACTCAAGCTTGAGAGGTAGTTCCATCTCAAAACCAATAGAAATTTTATGTTGTCAATCGCGGGAATCAAGCCCGAGAGGCAATTCCTTCTCAAACTCAATAGAAAATTCACACTATCAGACTTATGACTCAAGCTTGAGAGGCAATTCCTTCTCAACCTTGATAAGAAATTCATGCTGTCAACCTCAGGAATCAAGCTCTTGAGGTCAACCTTTTCTCAAAACTTGTTAGGAAATTCACGCTATTAGCTTTGAAACTTAAGCTCGAGAGGTCAAATTTTTCTTGAAACTTGTCAAAAAATTCACATTGTCAGCTTCGGAACTCAAGCCTAAGAGGCAATTCCTTCTCAAATCCATATGAAAATTCACGCCATTACCCTCAAGACTTAAGTCTGAGAGGCAATTCCTTCTCAAAACCAATCATAAACTCATTCTGTCAACCGTGAAACTTAAGCCCGAGAGGCAATTCCTTCTCAAACTTAATAGAAAATTCACACTGTCAAACTAAAGACTCAAGCTCAAGAGGCAATTCCTTCTCAAACTCAATAGAAAATTCATGTCGTTAGCCTTAGGAATCAAGCTTTAGAGGTTGAATTTTCTTAAAACTTGTCAAAAAATTCACACAGTCAGCTTTGGAACTCAAGCATGAGAGGCAATTCCTTTTTAAATCCATAAAAAATTCACATCGTTAACCTTAGGATTCAAGCTTGAGAGGCAATTTCTTCTCAAAATTGATTGAAATTTTACACTGTCAACCTCAAGATTCAAGCCTAAAAGACAATTCCTTCTTAAGACAAATAGAAAATTCATGCCATTAACCTCGGGACCTAAGGTAAAGAGGCAATTTCTTCTTAAACTCAATAGGAAATTAATGTTGTCAGCCTCGGAACTCAAGCCCGAGAGACATCTCATTCTTAAACTCAATAGGAAATTCATGCCATCAACCTCAAGACTCAAGCCCAAGAGGTTGAATTTTTCTTAAAAATTGTCAGGAAATTCACGCTGTTAGCTTTAGGACTTAGGCCTAAGAGGCAATTTCTTCTCAAAACTAATAAGAAACTTATGCCATCAGTCATGTGACTTAAGCCTGAGAGGTAATTTCATCTCAAACTCAACAAAAAATTAATGTTGTCTGCCTTATGATTCAAGCACAAGAGGTTAACTTTTCTCAAAACTTGTTAGAAAATTTACACTGTTAGCTTTAGGACTTAAGCCTGAGAGGCAATTTCTTCTCAAATCCATCAGGAAATTCATGGCATCAGCCTTGGGGCTTAAGTTCAAGAGGTAATTCCTTCTCAAAATAAATAAAAATTCATGCCATCAGCCTCGGAACTTAAGCCCCAGAAGCAACTCCTCAAAATCAACAGGAAATTCATGCCATTAGCCTTGAGACTTAAGCCTGAGAGGTCAAATTTTTCTCAAAACTTATCAGAAAATTCACATTGTTAGCTTTCGGACTCAATTTTAAAAGGCAATTCTTTCTAAAATCCATTAGAAAATTCACATCGTTGGCCTCCAGACTCAAGCCCAAGTGGCAATTCCTTCTTAAAACCAATAGAAAATTCACACCATCAACCGTAAGACTGAAGCCCAAGAGGCAATTTGTTCTTAAACTTAATAGGAAATTCATACTGTCAGACTCAAGATTCAAGCCTAAGAGGAAATTCCTCCTCAAACTCAATAGAAAATTCATGCCATCAGCCTCAGGAATCAAGCTCGAGAGATCGAATTTTTCTCAAAACTTGTCAAGAAATTCATGCCATCAGCTTTAAAACTCAAGCCTGAGAGGTAATTTCTTATCAAATCCATAAGAAATTCATGTCGTTAGCCTTAGTACTCAAGCTCAAGAGGTAACTACTTCTTAAAATCAATAGGAAATTCACACCGTTAGCCTTGGGCCCAAGCCTGAGACGTAATTCCTTCTCAAACTCAATAATAAATTCACATTGTTAACCTCAAGATAAAAGTCTGACAGGTAATTCTTTCTTAAACTCAATAGGAAATTCACGCCATTAGCCTCAGGACTCAAGCTCGAGAGGTAATTCCTTCTTAAAATCAATAAACTATTCACACCATTAACTTTACAACTTAAGCCCGAGAGGCAATTCCATTTTAAAACTAATAGAAAATTCATATCGTTAGCCTCAGGAATCAAGCATGAGAAGCAATTCCTTCTCAAACTTAAAAAAAAAAAAAAATCACGCTGTTTTTTTCCGGTACTTAAGGTTGCAAGACAATTCTTTCTCAAAAATTAATAGAAAATTCATGCTGCCAACTTCAGGACTCATGCTCGAGAGGCAATTCCTTTTCATACTCAACATGACATTCACGCCGTCAGCCTTAGGACTTAAGCCTGAGTGGTCAAATTTTTCTTAAAACTTATCAGAAAAATTATGACGTCTGCTTCGGGACTCAAGCTTGAGAGGCAATTTCTTTTTAAATCCATCAGAAAATTCACATTGTCAGCCTCCATACTCAAGCCCAAAAGGTAATTCCTTCTCAAAACAAATAGAAAATTCACGCCATTAGCCGCGGGACTCAAGTCTAAGAGGCAATTCCTTCTTAAACTCAATAGAAAATTCACGCTGTTAGACTCAGGACTCAAGCCTAGGAGCTAATTCCTTCTCAAAGGCAATAAGAAATTCATGCAGTGAGCCTCAGGAATCAAGCTTGAGAGATCAATTTTTTTTTAAAATTTATTAAGAAATTCATGCCAT
Source organism: Mallotus nudiflorus (assembly GCA_947683625.1). Classification (NCBI taxonomy): domain Eukaryota; kingdom Viridiplantae; phylum Streptophyta; class Magnoliopsida; order Malpighiales; family Euphorbiaceae; genus Mallotus; species Mallotus nudiflorus. Next base: position 229,220 of record CANTUR010001308.1, on the reverse strand, counting down.
CAGCTTTAAGACTCAAGCCCAAAAGGTAATTCATTCTCAAATCATTCAGAAAATTCATGCCTTTAGCCTCGGGACTTAAGCCCAAGAGGTTGAATTTTTCTCAAAACTTATTAGGAAATTCATGTCAATAGTTTTAGAACTTAACCACGAGAGGCAATTCCTTCTCAAATCCATCATAAATTCATATCGTTAGCCTTATGACTCTAGCCTGAGAAGCAATTCATTCTCAAACTCAATAGGAAATTCACGCTGTTAGCCTCGGAGTCAAGGCTGAGAAATATATCCTTCTCAAAATTAATAGGAAATTCATACCATCAGTCTCTAAACTCAAGCTTGAGAGGCAACTCCTTCTTAAACTCAATAGGAAATTCACATCGTCAGCCTCAAAACTCAAGCCTGAGAGGTCAAACGTTTCTAAAAATTTTCAGGAAATTCATGTCGTCTACTTCGAGACTCAAGCCTGAAAGGCAATTTCTTCTAAAATCCATTAGGAAATTCACATTGTCATCCTCCAGACTCAAGCTCGACATGCAATTTCTTCTTAAAACCAATAGGAAATTTACACCATCAGCCATAGGACTCAAGCCCAAGAGATAATTCCTTATTAAACTCAATAGAAAATTTACACAATCAGTCTTAGGACTCAAGCTCGAGAGGTAATTCCTTCTTAAAATAAATAAGAAATTCATGTTGTCAGCCTCAATACTCAAGCCCGAGAGGTTAAATTATTCTTAACACTTATCAAGAAATTTAGGTTGTCAGCTTCAAGACTCAAGCCTAAGAGGTAATTCCTTCTCAAATCCATAAGGAAATTCATGCTGTCAACCTCAAGATTCAAGCCTAGAAGGCAATTCCTTTTCAAAGTCAATAGGAAATTCATGTTGTCCTCCTTCTTAAACTCAACAAGAAATTTATGCTGTCATCCTCGAGACTTAAGCCTAAGAGGCAATTCCTTTTCAAAACTAATAGGAAACTCACATCGTCAATTATGAGACTTAAGGCCGAGAAGCAATTCTTTCTCAAACTCAATAGGAAATTCATGCCATTAGACTTATAACTTAAGCTTGAGAGGCAATTCCTTCTCAAACTTAATAAAAAATTTATGTTGTTAGCCTCAGGAGTTAAGCCCAAGAGGTCAAATTTTTCTCAAAATTGGTCAATAAATTTATGCCATTAGCTTCGAGACTTAAGCCTGAGAGGCAATTCATTCTTAAAGCCATTAGGTAATTCACACTGTTAGCCTCGGGACTCAAGCCTGAGAGGTAATTCCTTCTCAAAACCAACAAAAAATTCATGCCATCAGCCTCAAGACCTAAGACCAAGAAGTAATACCTTTTTAAACTCAATAAAAAATTCACATTGTTAGCCTCAGGAATTAAGCTCGAGAGGCAATTCCTTCTTAAAACCAATAGCAAATTCATGTTGTTAGCCTTGGGACTCAAGCCAAAGAGGCAATTCCTTCTAAAACTCAATAAGAAATTTTTGCTGTTAGCCTCAAGACTTAAGCTCGAGAGGCAAATCCTTCTTAAACATGATAGGAAGTTCACACTATTAGCCTTGAGACTCAAGTCCTCGAGGCCAAATTTTTCTCAAAACTTGTTAAAAATTCATGCCGTTAGCTTATGGACTCAAGCCTGAAAGGCAATTCCTTCTCAAATCCATAAGGAAATTCACACCGTTATCCTCTAGACTCAAGCCCATAAAGTAATTCCTTCTCAAAACCAATAAAAATTCACACCGTCAGCCATAGGACTTAAGCCCAAGAGGTAATTCCTTCTTAAAATCAATAGGAAATTCATGCTGTCAAACTCAGAAATCAAGCCCAAAGAGGCAATTCCTTCTCAAACTCAACAGAAAATTCATGTCATTAGCCTAAGAAATCAAGCTTAAAAGGTCAAAGTTTTCTCAAAATTTATGAGAAATTCAAACCATCTGCTTCGAAACTTAAGTCAGAGAGGCAATTTCTTCTTAAATCCATAAAAAATTCATACCGTCAGTCTCAGGACTCAAGCTCGAGTGGTATTTCCTTCTCAAAACCAATAGGAAATTCATGCCATCAGCCTCAGGACTCAAGCTCGAGAGGTAATTTCTTCTCAAAATCAATAAAAAATTCACCATGTTAGCCTCAGGCTCAAGCCCGAGAGGCAATTCCTTCTCAAACTCAATAGGAAATTCACGTCATCAACCTCATGACAAAAGCTTAAGAGGTAATTCCTTCTTGAACTTAATAGGAAATTCACACCGTTAGCCTTGAGACTTAGGCCTGAGAGGTAATTCCTTCTCAAAACCAATAAAAAATTGGCACTGTCAGCCTTGGGACTAAAGCTTGAGAGGCAATTTCCTTCTCAAACTCAACAGGAAATTCACATCGTCAACCTCAAAATTTAAGCTAGAGAAGCAATTCCTTTTCAAACTCAGTAGGAAATTCATGCCATCAACCTCGAGACTTAAGCCTGAGAGGCAATTCCTTAAGTTTTTAGATTGTCAATCTTGAGTCTTAAGCCAGAGAGGTCACTTTATTCTTATTCAATTTTGTCATTAAACCGCTTCTTCTAAAATTCTTATATAAACCCTTTTCTTTTTTTTTTCTTTTTCCAAAATTTTCCTCTCTTTCTCTCATTACTTTTTTATTCTCTCATTTTCTCTTTTCTGTTTCTTTTCTCTTCTTCCAACATTTTCTCTTCTTTTAAAATGGACACTGCCCGAAACCTTGATTCTCTACAATGGGACCCCATGATGCCTCCTGTAGATCTGTTGTGGACTCTTGGATTCTCCATCGGGGATGACATTCCACTCATAGTGAATTTGGGCACCCACATCTGTGCCTCTGCTTCTGGAGAGGTTAGTATTCAAACTAACCACTTGCTTCTACAAACCATCATCGGGTTATAATTAGTAAATATGTATTCATCACTATAAATTGTAATGTACTTTATTAAATCTAAAAATTAAAAAAAATAAAAAACTTATTCATGTTCTTCGACATGAAGAGACATCACCTCTTTACCCGAAGGTGATGACTTCTATATAACTTACTGAGGCGTTGCCTCTCTGAGAATATTTAGCATTTAATATTTTTTAATTTTAAGTGAGTTACATAAATTTTGACATCCTTACTTATTTTAATGTGACGCCCATATATTTAAGTTTGCTGGGAACTTCAACAGTGCTCGAGTCTAGTACATCGAGCTTAAAGACAATATTAAGGATCATATTCAAGATATAAGTTTCAAGGATTTCATCCTCTTACTTCTAAATGCTCAAGGTCACACCAATTATCAGTTGCTTCATGTATTAATGGAGAGGTGGTTTGAAACTACATATATATTTCGCCTTCCCTTTGGTGAACTCATGTTGGACCTTATCTCCTTTACTGCTGTTACTAGGATTGCATGTGCTAGTGACACTGTTCCATTTGACGTGTGCATCCATTGGATGACACTGGATATGGTAGCTTATGTTGAACAATTTCTCGGTATGGTCGCAGACATGAAGGGGACTCATACCATTAAGATTGACTCCATCTGGAGCCAGTTTACCCTTATTAGGGTCAAAGCTACCACCACAGACCGAGAGATTGACCAGGTAGTGAGAGCATTCTTAGTCTACTTGTTGGGTGCTACTCTATTTGCTGACACAACCAACTTCATTAATTTGATATGTCTAATGCCTCTTTGAGATTTGGATCGGGTGTCCTTTTATAATTAGGGTAGATTTGCACTAGCATATCTATACTAGAGTATGGACGAGGTTGTGTGAGGAGTCAGGCGATTTTATGATTTTTGGTATGTTGTTCTGGTAAGTATTCCTCTTTTCTCTTGAACTCTATTTGCCAATTACTTTAATTATTCACTAACAATTTTTGTTATGGGCTTTAAAGCTTCAGTTGATCTGAGGGATATTTTGTGTTAGTGATGCCCATTTCCTTGCCTTAGCTTGATGAGGTGCTAGTCGTTCATGGATGAGACACTTAGCTTACGTGCATGCGACCGATTGAACACTCTGACTTATGATGAGGTACCTACAAAATAAAGCATTATGCTACTAGTATGACAAGAACATATAGCAAATTTACTTATCTTTTTTACGTTATTATAGTTGCATTAGGGCTTGTAGGGTCCTCAGGATAGATGATCTCCAAAAATTACTCGCTCCAGACTATTATCTTTATGGAGGTGCTCCTTTGCATAGTTATCGGGTATGGTATCTCGTTGAGAGGGTCCTTAATTAGGATCATAGTGCTTGTGCTAGGCGCATCGCCACATTATCTTCTATTGGCATGTTTTGGATGCCCCTAATAGAGGGTGATGAGTTAAATAGGGTGGTTGTAGGAGATCTTATTGAGAACTACATTGTAAGGAGAAAGAGTTGTTACTTAGACTTCATTCGAGCTAATCTATTACAGTGGGTTCCTTTTTTAATAGCTATTACTGCTTAGGTACTCACTTGACTTTATATTTCCTCTTCTTTTCTTTCAAATTACACACTAACTCAGTCTTCTATTCATAGGTAGTAGCCATAAGTCCTACTGATAGACCCAGACCTCCTGTACATAAGAGACCACTCTAGCGCCCTCCTATTGACAATAAAGAGGGTATTTTAGCTGGAGTACCATGTCATAAAGCTCCTTTCAATTCTAGCTCATGGATGGTTATTGGTCATTTAACCCACACACCTAATTTGGTAGCCCACTATTAGATGCCCCAAGGGACCTATCCCATGAGTTTCTAATGTTATATGAGAGTCTAACACTGGCATACACTCTTAATGCTACACATGTAAGATTTTCCCTTTTTCAGCTTTTAAAATTAATCTAAATAAGACATTAGTAATAACATATCATTAATTATACAGATCCCTTTAGAGCAAGGCATGTACATGTATCGACTAATTGAGGCTCAGCGAGACCATCTGATGACTATCACTCAGTAGTGGAGGTTAATGACTTCACCTATTTCTATATGTATGCATGCTTACATGAGAACTTACCTTGACTTATGTATGGACAAGATCACGATACAGTTAGCCAGGCTAGGATAATAGCCCTCCAGTATCAAGTTGTAGCACTACAAGTTAAAGGTGACAAGGATGAAGAAGAAAAAACCAAAGATGGTGCTGATGATGATGATGTTGATGGGACAGATGATGGTGACAACTGAGATGATGCAAAGGCTACCAAGTCAAATGCTCACAAATTAGAATTTAGGCTTCCTCCTTTTTATTTTCTAATTCTAATGTTACAAAATTATTTTAATCTTATTTTGGATATTTATGTTTATATTTGACCGGATGTCTAAACATTCAAACATTTTTCAATGAGGAACAGTGATCATTCCAACATAATCTTGTACAAACTCATTATTCAATCATATGAAATTTTTGTTAATGAACTGAAATAAGAATCAATTAGAATAATACAACCAAAATATACCCCTGATTATTAAAGAAAAGATTGCCTCTTCACTGAGGTGTCACCTCTTTATGAATAGGTAGTATTGAAATGCATATTTATGATGAGGCGCCACTTGATCAAAGAGGTGAACACCTTAGAGTCTGATCTATAAATTCGCTTTTGAATCCCTAACTCATTTTATAAAAGCAACCATATTTACTCCCAAGCACCCAGTTACTCTTTATTTTCTCCTTGCAAACAGCTCTAAAATCCCAAAACATGATTGAGAGAAGCCTCAAACAACTACAACCGGTCTTAAAAAGCTTAGATGGTAGATCATAGATAAACTAAAGCCCTTTCACTTGTCTATTTTCAGGTCTTTGCATGCTAAAATCAATTTTCCCTTTGTCTATGCAATGACTCATTTCTGGGATCCAAACAAGCACGTCTTTCGATTCAATACTCTAGAAGTACCCCCTTGCTATAGGAGTTCGAGGCTATTTTGGGTTGTTAAATGGACTTCTCTTGTCAAATTGCAATCCCTCAAGTTGAATTTCTAGATTTACACTTCATTCAATATTAGATGGCTAGGTTGTTCAATCTTTCTCCTCAGTCTTCCCTTCATCATATCTTTGGTTCTAAAGTTCTGATAGGATCCTTCATTGAGGTTATTGTAGCTATGGATGATAAGGAGGTTTATTGACCTCGAATGATGGCTTTTTTTCTATATGCACAGTTCTTGCTTGTTTCTCTTTCTGGCAATTGTGATTCAAAAGTTCTTTACATCTTGGATTAGGTGGAAACTTGACTTAATCCTTTTCCCCTCAATCTGGTAAAAACCATTATTAAATTAGACAACCTTTTAAAAACTAAGAAATTCTCTAGGAGTCCATTACCGTTGGAAGTCAGCTTCCTATTTTTTTATTTATTTTTTGCTTTTATGTCATTTTACTCATTCACCTTTTTCAGGCATGGTTTCATGAAAAGCTAAGGTTACTTTAGCCTCCTAGAGACATTGAACATTACAAGCAAAGCATTGCCATATTAGAAAACTCCATCCCATATAGAAAATGTTCAGAGCTAGTTGTCCACCTTTCTTGATACCATGATTTGCTGAATGTGCCCATGTTGTAAACTGTGGCATGTGACCATTTGATCTTACACCTATTGTGTCCTTATAGTAGGTCTCTATTTTGCCACTTTTTACAAGCTTGCCCATCTCTACCGACAATACAAACAAAAATAACTAATTATGGGATTAGTATATGAGTTTGAGTTGAGGCCCCTTTATCAGAACTTTCTAGACAACTTGGTTGTGACCTAGTCTTATAAAATCATTCAGAGGCACATTGACAATGACTGAGATCAGTCTATTGATGATTAGTACAAGTCGTGGATTCAGTTACAATAGACAAAAAAGGATGAGTTCATGAGAAATAAAAGAACAAGAGAATTCAAAGTATTAAGTGTTAAGGTATTCAATAGAAAAAAAGAAAGAAAAAGTAGTTTATAAAGTTTAATCATTGTTTTGCTTTTTATAGAATGGGATTTCCTTTTTAATTAAACAGTTTATAATAAATATTTAATGCAACATTCAATAGTAACTAAGGCAATCCATTCCGTTTAATTTAAGCACAAGATGACTATACATTTTGCTTATGATATATCTCATGTTATTAATTGGCTCATCCTTATAAATTTTCCAATTAACTATTTTTTTTTCTTTATCTCCCTTTACATGTCCTTAATTTTTGCCTGAACCGCCTCTTTCAAGGTTTGTAATCTAGCAGGACCCTTTTATTTTTTCTCATTTTTTTTGTTTCTAACTTTTGCCTAGACAATTTTTTTTTTTTGAGGTTTTCTCCCTAGTGAGACTTTAAAGAAAGTATTTCTTGAGTTTGTCTAAGTTGATGGGCTCCCTAAACTAATTTTCTTCTAAATCAGATAGAATAACAATACCCTTAGAAAACAACTTCTTCACAAGGTACAGACCCTCCTAATTCGGCTTGAACTTTCCTCGCGGGTCAGTCATGATGGCTTAATGAGCTTTAGCACCAAATCACCTTCTTTGATCTTACTTGGCTTAATCTTTTTGTTATAGGCCTAAGTTATCATTTTCTGATACAACTAGGAGTGATACATGTATTTAATCATTTTCTCATCCAACAATGTCAGCAGCACCAATCAGCTCTCTACCCACTGATATTTAAGGATTTTAGATTCCAAGAGAACCCTTAATGATTGAATTTTGACCTCCACTAGTGAATGATTTTGCTTCGACCCACTTAGAGAAGTAATTGATTGCTACCACGATATAACGATGCATGTTAGAGGCCTTTGACCTTATTTCTTTGATAATATCAATTCCCCAAATTGTGAATGTGTTATAACCCAAATTTTATAAATTATTAAATTAATTTCTAGGATTTTCGATGTTAAGAAATATTTTATTAAATTGTTATATTATGGTTATTTTGTGCAATTTAATTGAATTCAAGTGTTATTAATTATTTTATCATATTATGGTATTAATGTTAAATTGAAATTTAATACTTAAATTTATTGTTATATATTATTTTATATTATTATTATTATTTGTGAATTATTTAATGTAATGTAATTTAATATATTCTAATATTAGTGGTGAGTTTAATTAGAAAAGAAAATGTTTAAATTAAAAATATTATTTTTGTCCTTTTCTCCTTCTTCTTTGTGTGAATCGCAGAATCACGCGAACCAGCTGCACGCCGCCATATATATAAAATTTCCATTTAATTATATTTAAGATTTTATTATTAATTTTGAAAATAAATATCTTTAATATTTTTATTATCTAAATAAGTTGAATTGGGGTTATTTATTTATTTTTATGGATTTTATTATTTATTTTAAAAATAAATATCTTTAATGTTTTTATGATTTAAATAAGTTGAATTGTGGTAATTCATTTATTTTTATGGATTTTAGTGAATTATAAATATTTATTATTATATTATTGATTTTGAGTATACTGGTTTTTAGTTGGGCAATTAATGTAGTTTGGGGGCCCAACTAGAGAAGCTGAGCATTTTGTGTATTTGAAGTGTGTTTGCATGCAGAATCGGCTCTACTTTTAGTAGAGTGTCGTCCGTTTTATAAAGGAGACACTACTGAATTTTTAATAGAATTCTCGAAGAATGTGACATTGGGTCAATCCTAAGTTTTAAATTGTTGTCAAGTCATGTCCTAGATTGAGTCATTCTTTAGAATTTCTAGAAGTATAAATTAGAAATTTGATTCTAATATATTATTATATTATTATTTTTCTTAGTTGCTCCGCATGCTAGATCTATTGGACCGAGCTAGTCGAGCCAAGGTAGAGGAGCGCAATAGAACTATAAGTAATTATTATATGTAAACATTACAAGTAGATAATATACTGTGAGCATTCATATTTTGAATAAAATATGATGTTTCATTATGCTTTAATTTATTAAATTGTTATTATATGATTATTTCAAATATATATATTTTCATATATATATATATATGATTATTAAATTGTGAAAATGAATGATATTCATGCTTATTGTGATTTTCATTATTTTATTATGAAATAACTTTTTTGGAGAATAATTGTAAAAAGTGCCACCTATCGGGTAGGGCTGTTGTGCAACGATACACTAGAATTATGCCTTGAGCGATGATATGACAATTATAATTTTAGTGAATTATGGATAAAAATGGTGTGAATGTGGATCCTTGGTTGACCTGTAGGGTATTCAAGGCCAATTAGCACCAGTAGTATAATTACGAATCCTCGGTTAGCCCTTTGTGTACTCGGGGCTAGTTAACTGTTAAAAGTTGGATAAAAGAAATATATTAGAGATATGAAAGGCCTAATGGCTAGTGATATTCAGTGATTGAGGTTGCAGAAACTTAAGGATTCTACTCCGATCCTCCACTCAAAATTCTTATGTATTTATTATTATAATAAATTAGATTTTTTTAGCATCTATATGAAATTCATGTATATATTATTATTATACTAATGCTTGAGTGTTTATTTCTTTAGGTTGCATGTATATATATAATAATAATTCACTCAGTAAGGTTTGACCCTCCCTTAATATATTTTTTTAAGATCTTCTACTTTAGATCTCTCTATTATACCTATTCGTCAAACTCTTTCTCCCCCAGCTGATTTATGTAAATATTAAACCACTACTTTCATTGTATTTTAGTAATTGCTATAATAGTAGTGTGTCTTGCTATAGTATCTGTATTGTATTAGATAGATATCCTGTATTTGAATAATTGCATGAAGATATTTTATTATGTTATGATATAAGGATATATTTTATGTTAATTAAAATTTTAATTTTGAGATATTTTATGTTATGTTTGCATGTGTTTTTATTTTAAGCCTTACTACGGGTTCCGAATTCATAAGAATTTCCATTCCCTAGCCCCGGTCATAACTCCCCAGTTTAGGTTATGATAAAGTTGGTATTAGAGCTTAGGTTTGAGTATTGTGGAACTAGGTTAATAGAGTTCTATTTTCATTAAAACTATTACAGCATATTAGGTTTGATTTTGTCTTCAATAAGTTTTCTTGTTATAGCTTTTTACATAATTGTTAGGATGTCTGTTTTGTTTGAATCTTTTGGTGTTTGTTTTTTTAGAGTAAGGAGGCGAGCGCGTGTCACTCTACTCGTTGTGGCCGAAGATGATGAGTCTTTTCAGGATGAGGTTTTACCCCCCGAGATGCCAGTTAGGCACAAAGGTAGAGGTAGAGGTAGACCTCGAGGAGCAGTAGGTTACAATGGGCAGAGAGAGCTACAGGATGAGGAACCTATAGTCCATGACTTTGAGGAAGCTATTATACCTCTAGTCGTACTGCAGATGCAACCTGTATATTGGTAGGGTATGTCTGACCTAAAGGTAGCTTTATTTTATGCTAGAGTCAGAGGATATTATTCGATGGGACTACAGATCCTCTAGATTTTCTACATGCTATTGAGACGAGGACTCAGACTGCTCACACCAAGTACTAGAGGATTATGATAATTGAGTTATCTGTTGAAGGGCTAGCCCTATATTGGTTTGTATAGCTCATTTAGCTGCATATGATTACTTACAGCTGGGCTCAGTTTTAAGACAGATTCATAAGGCATTCTACCTAGAGCTTATACAAATTAGCTTCAAACTCCATTTGACCAATATTATTAGAGGTGATAGGTCAGTGGAGGACTACACTAGGGAGTTTCTCAAGTTGGGCCATTATGTAGAGGATTTGCTAAAAGATCAGTATTTTATCGTCACCACTTATGTCATTGGACTGGGTTTTGTATTTGTTAGGATGCCTACTGCAGGCCTTACTCTTAAGTCGGTAATAGAGTTGGACAAGGAGATAGAGCTCAGACTAATCAGGCAAGGAGTCATACCTGATTATTATCAAATGAGAGGTGTTTAAACTGGAGGATCTCAAAGCACACCATTCCAGACATTTTAGTTAGGCTCCAATAGTCAGTAAGAGGATCTATTTAACAGAACCAGAGGCAGCAACACAGATATCACCATGGTAAGAGATATGGCCGTGGTGGAGTTCACATGCCTATCAGATTTGGTACTAGTGCTACCAATAGCAGCAACAACAGATAGAGGTCTAAATATGGTAGCATAAGATCTGTAGCCAGTGCTTGCCAGACGTGTGGGAGACTCCATCAAGGACCCTGTTTTAAATGTGAACAAACGGGGCAATTTGCCATAGCGTGTCCCTATTTTAGTTATTACTAGCAGTTTATTGCCAGGGAAGCTCTGGCTCCTTATCAGTTACCTCTAACTTAGTATTTGAGTGCGTCATAATTTTTAGCCCAATAAGGGCATGGCAAAGGTAACAAAGGTAGTGCTAGAGGATTTGATTAGGCTTCCACCAGCCAGCAGGGAGGCCAAAGTCAGGCTAGAATCTTCACCCTCACCTAGCAGGATGCTTAGGCATCCAATGACATCGTTGCAGGTATACTCCCAATTTATTACTTGAATACTAGAGTCTTTATTGATCCCGGTGCTACACATTTTTTTTTGTCCCCTATTTTTGCTTCAAAGTCGTGTTAGCAAGCTTTGAGGATAACATTTCCTTTATCTATTGCCATTCCTTTAAGTGATTCATTAAACATCGATGTTATTCTTTCTGGATATCCGGTATTAGGGGGAGGCAGAGAATTGTCAGTGAATTGGTGTTATTGGATGTGATAGAGTTTGATGTGATCCTTGGTAAAGATTGTTTATCTCAACACTATGCCATAGTTGATTGTCATAGTAAAGAGATTATTTTCATAATTTCGGATGAAGAAGAGTTTAAGTTTATAGGTGACAAGAGTTTTGCACCTCAAAATCTTATCTCTGCTATTAGGGCTAAGAAGATGCCAAGGAAAGGTTGTCAGGGATACTTGACACTAGTCAAGGATACTTTAGTGGAGAAGATGCCTATCTCAGATGTTTCAATAGCTTATAAGTTTTTTTATGTCTTTCCTGATGGGTTGTTAGGTTTACCACCTTATAGAGAGATTGAATTCTATATAGATATAGTCCCAGGCATGGCTCCTATTTTGATGTCGCCCTATAGAATGGCTCCTATAAAGTTGAAGTAATTAAAGGAACAGTTGCAAGATTTACTAGACAAGGGTTTTATTAGACCCATTATTTCTCCATAGGGTGCACCAATCCTGTTTGTGAAGAAGTATGCTACACTAAGACTGTGCATTGATTATAAAGAGTTAAATAAGGTGATAGTGAAGAACAAGTATTCTCTTTAGAGGATAAATGATTTGTTTGATCAACTTAAGAGTGCATAGTTCTTTTCCAAGATTGACTTGAGGTTGGGCTATCATCAGTTGCAAATTAATGAAGCTGATGTTCTTAAAATGATATTCTGCACTAGATATGGTCACTATGAGTTTCTAGTGATGTCATTCAGGGTTAACTAATGGACCAGCTGCTTTCATAAATCTAATGAACAGGGTGTTCATACCAATTATGGATCAGCTTATAGTAGTCTTCGTTGATTATATACTAGTGTATTCAAAGAGTATGGAGGAGGAGTATGTATATCACTTGAGATCAATACTACAGACACTAAGAAAACATCAGTTTTATACTAAATTCTTGAAGTCTGATTTCTAGATGGAGAGTGTTACATTCCTTGGACACGTGGTGTCTTAAGATGGTATTCAGGTTGATCTATAAAAAAGATTAAAGCAGTATTTAAATGGCCCAGATCCACATCAGTCACTGAAATTCAAAGTTTTCTAGGTTTGGCTGGGTACTATAGGAGATTTATGCATGATTTCTCAAGAATTGCAGCACCTATGACTCACCTAACTCAGAAGAATATGAAGTTCATATGGTCAGATGCTTGTGAGAATAATTTTCAATTACTAAAGGAGAAGTTAACCACAACTCCCATTCTGACTTTACCAAATGGAGAAGACAAGTTCATTATGTATTGTGATGCTTCCAGAGTTGGCCTAAGTTATGTGTTGATGCACAATGGTAGGGTGATAGCTTATGCTTTGAGGTAGTTAAAGAAGCATGAATAGAATTATCCTACTCATGACCTAGAGATGGCTGTAGTGATTTTTGCTCTCAAGATTTAGAGACATTATTTATACTGAGTGACTTGTGAGATTTTCATAAATCATAAGAATTTAAAGTACATTTTCCAATAGAGAGATCTAAACTTGAGGCAAAGGAGATTTTTGGAATTGTTGAAGGATTATGATTATAATATCCTATACCATCTAAGCAAGGCTAATGTGGTAGCAGAAGCCTTGAGTAGAAAGTCCTCAAGTAGTTTTGCTCATATTAGTATGGAGAGGAGACCTCTGAACCAAGAGTTGCATGAGTTAGTAGATCAAGGTTTGATGATGAAGATAAACATATTAAGAGGACTGCTAGCTTAGTTCAGAGTCAGATTAGTGTTTAGGGATAGGATTAAGGCAGTTCAGAGTTGAGATTCTATTTTAGTATAGCTTGAGGAGAATGTTCGTGAAGGGATGTTCATTAATTTTACATTTGATGATGAAGGTGTTTTATGAATCAGTGGTAGATTGTGCATTTTAGAAGTGGATACTTTAAGAGAAGAGATCCTAGAAGAAGCGCATTCTACATCTTACAGTGTACATCCATGTGTTACTAAGATGTACCACAACATAAAGGATTTATATTGGTGGGATGGATTGAAGAAGGATGTAGCTAATTTTATTTCTAGGTGGTTGACTTGTTAGTAGGTGAAAGTTGAGCATCAGAAGCCTTCTGAGAAGCTTCAACATCTTTCTATTCCTGAGTGGAAATAGGAGAGAATTGATATGGATTTTGTGATAGGGTTACCTCGCTCAAAAGGTGGATATGATTCCATCTGGTGATTATGGACAGGTTAACCAAATGAGCTCACTTCTTCCCAGTTAAAGCCACTTATTCTGTAGTGAGGTTAGCTAAGCTGTATGTTAAGCATATTATGTGCCTTTATGGAGTGCCTGTTTCCATTGTATTTAATAGAGTTTCAGTGTTTGCCTCTTGATTTTGGTAGAAGTTACAAGAAGCAATAGGCATAAGGCTTGATTTTAGTACTAATTTTCACCCTCAGACAAATGGTCAATCTGAGAGGATGATCCAGACACTTGAAGATATGTTAAGACTATATGTAATGGATCTTGGAGGTAGTTGGGATGATCATCTGTCATTGGTAGAGTTTGGTTACAATAACAACTACCATAGCAATATTGAAATAGCACCATATAAAGCTTTGTATAGAAGAAAGTGAAGATTTCTTTTGTGTTGGGATGAGATTGGAGAGAGAGAGTTGACTAGACATAAGATTATCCAGGATGCAGCTGAGAAGGTTACTTTGATCAGAAGAATATTAGAAATTATAGATAGCAAACATAAGAGCTATGCGAATCCAAAACGTAAGGATGTGGAGTTTCAGGTTAGGGATTATGTGTTTCTGAAGCTGTCACCGATTAAGGGTGTGATGAGATTTTACAAGAAAGGGAAGTTAGCTCTGAGATATATTGGAACTTTTGAGATTCTTGAGAGAGTGGATATGGTTGCATATTGTTTGGGTTTGCCTCTGAATTTGTCTTAAGTGCATCCAATGTTCCATGTCTCGATGTTGAGGAAGTACATTTCAAACCCTTCACATGTGTTGTAGCCTAAAAGTGTGGAAGTGAATGAAGATCTAACATACGAGGAAGAGCCAGTTGCAATTATGGATTATCAAGTTTGTCAGCTATGTTCAAAGCAGATCCCGATGGTCAAAGTGTTGTAGAGGAGTAACAACGTGGAAGAACACATGTGGGAGACGGAAGCTGAGATGTGGGTGGCTTACCCTTGCCTTTTTCCTTGATGAATTCTTGTATTCTATTCTTTTTATTTGAAATTTGACGATGAATTTTTGTAAGGGGGGAAATTGTTATAAACCAAATTTTATAAATTATTAAATTAATTTATGGGATTTGCAATGTTAATAAATATTTTATTAAATTGTTACATTATGGTTATTTTGTGCAATTTAATTGAATTCAAGTGTTATTAATTATTTTATTATATTATGGTATTAATATTAAATTGAAATTTAATACTTAAATTTATTGGTATATATTATTGTTATATTATTATTATTTGTGAATTATTCAATGTAGTGTAAATTAATATATTCTAATATTAGTGGTGAGTTTAATTAGAAAAAGAAAATATTTAAATTAAAAATATTATTTTTGTCATTTTCTCCTTTTTAATTATATATATATATATATATATAATTTCCCCTTTCCTTCTCTTTTCTCTTTCTTTCCTCCCATTTCCCTCCCTTTCCTTTCTCCTTCTTCTTCTTTGTGTGAATTAAAGAATCATGCGAACTAGCACCACGTCGCCACCTGACCGCCAAACCATTGCGCGCGCCACCAGCAGCAGCTGCGACAACGTCAATATTTCCTTCCCCTAGCTCCGGCGAGCTCATTTCTTCATTCCTTCCTTCTTCCTTCTCGGTGCCATAAGCTTGCAAAGGCTGCCGGTGGCAATTCTGGCGGTGGTTAGAGCTCACACCAATCTTGTTTGAAAGCTCTTGACATGAGCTTCATTTCCCCCAAGGTAATTTGTTTGATTAAACTCGACTTCAACTTCAATTTTAGATAATTAATTCTAGGGTTCTTAGTTTCAATTATTGATTTTGTGTTTAATTGTTTTGATTCTTGTTAAATTGAGTTTAGATTATTGAAATTGAAGTTATAAGCTTTCCAAAAATGTATTTAAATTCTATTTTGGAGATAATTGAGATTTGAGCACTATTTCGAGCTTAATTACTGTTCACGGAGACTGTCCCGACTCAGAAATGTGTATTATTTTTAATGAATTCTACTAATTATTTTATTCATTTTTCATTAAGAAAGTTTTTTGAAATTATGTTTCAATTATTTATTATGAATTTTTGAATGTTTATGTAAAAATTGGATTTTTGGAAAAAGTAGTATAAATTAGTAAATTTTGTATTTTAATTGAAATTATTGTTAATTATTATGTTTTGAAATTATGTTTTGGATAATTTTAGAGTAATAAATAGTATTAAAATAATTTTTATAAATTATTTACTATTTTTAGCTAATTAATAATAATTTTTGGAAATATATTCAAATAATGAATTTATCTAATATTTTTATTATTAAATGAATTTTTAGCTATTTTTATTATATATTTGGGCAATTTAAATCATTAATTGTAAATTATGCTATTTGGTTTTGAATATATGATAAATGTATTTTTATTAATATTATTTAATTATATTTGGGATTTTATTATTTATTTTGAAAATCAATATCTTTCATGTTTTTATTATTTAAATAAGTTGAATTGTGGTATTTTATTTATTTTTATGGATTTTATTATTTATTTTGAAAATAAATATTTTTAATGTTTTTATTATTTAAATAAGTTGAATTGTGGTATTTTGTTTATTTTTTTATGGATTTCAGTGAATTATTAATATTTATTATTATATTATTGATTTTGATTATATTGGTTCTCAGTTGGACAATTAATGTAGTTCGGGGGCCCAATCCCAAGAAGTTGAGCATTTTGTATATTTGAAGTGTGTTTGCGTGCAGGATCGGCTTTACTTTTAGTAGAGAAACATTTGTTTTACAGAGAAGACTCGATTGAATTTTTAATAGAATTCTCATAAAACATGACATTGTGTCGATCCTGTGTTTTAAGTTGTTGTCGAGTCATTTCCTCATTGAATTATTCTTTAGAATTTCTAGAAGTATAATTAGAATTTTGATTCTAATATATTTTTATTTTATTATTTTCCTTAATTGCTTCGCGTGCTAGGCCTATCAGACCGGGCCAGCCAAGTTAGGGTAGATAAGCACGTTAGAATTGTGAGTTATTATTATATGTATACATTGCATGTAGATAATATATGATGAGCATTCATATTTTAAATAAATATGATTTTTCATTATGCTTTAATTTATTAAATTGTTATTATATGATTATTTCGAATATATATATATGCTCATATATATTTACATGTGATTATTAAATTGTGAAAATAAATGTTATTCACGTTTATTGTGATTTTCATTATTTTATTATGAAATAACATTTTTGGAGGATAGTTACAGAACGTATCACCTAATAGGTCATGTTAGGACTGTTGTGCAACAGTACGCTAGAATTAGGCTTTGAGCAATGATATAAAAATTATGATTTTGATGAATTGTGGATGAAAAGGGTGTGACTGCGAATCCTCGATTGACTTGTAAGGTACTCAGGGCCAGTCAGCACTGGTAGTGGAACTGTGAATCTTCAATTGACCCTTTATGTACTCGGGGCTAGTTGACTGCCAAAAGTTGGATAAAAAAATATTGTAAAGATATGGAAAGCCTAATGGCTAGCGATATTCAGTGATCGAGGTTGCGAAAACTTATGGATTTTTCTCCGATCCTCCTCTCAAAATTCTTTTGTATTTATTATTATAATAAAAGTGAATTTTTTTAGCATCTGTATGCAATGCATGTATATATTATTATTATACTGATGCTTAAGTGTCTATATTTTTAGGTTGCGTGTATATACATAATAATAATTTATTTAGTGAGGTTTGACTTCTTTCAATATATTTTTTCAGGATTTTCTACTTCAGATCTCTCTATTATACCTATTCATCGGACTCTTTCTCCCTCGACTGACTTATGTAAATATTGAACCATTACTTTCCTTATATATTAGTAATCACTACAGTAGTAGTATATCTTATTACAGTATTTGTATTGTATTAGATAGATATTCTATATTTGAATAATTGTATGAAGATATTTTATTATGTTATGATATAAGGATATATTTTATGTTAATTAAAATTTTAATTTTGAGATATTTTGTGTTATGTTTGCATGTGTTTTTATTTTTAAGGCTTGCTCTGAGTTATTAATTAGTGAGAATTTCCATTCCTTAGTGTCAATTATAACTCCTTAGTTTGGGTCGTGACAGAATGGCCATAAAAAACTCAATCCCTGAAGTTCTATGAAGGCAGATGGCTCACATCCTCGGATGCCTGATAGTTGTGGCACTTCTTCATAAATTTTACATAGTCAAATTCCATGGACAACTAGAAATACCCCCGATGAGCTATTTTCTCAACAAGAACTATCTCATTTATATGTGGCCCATATACACCTTCCTGAATCGCTTTCATGACTTTTTAGGCCTTGTCCTTATCAATATATCTCATATGCACCCCAGCTGCATTCTTTTGTACAACATCCTATTATGGCTGATGAACTATTGAGACAACATCCTTAAAGACATTTTTTCCTTCTTATATGCATCTTCATGAAATTGTGCCATTTCCAAATATCACTGTAAATCATGAAACTAAGGCTTTTTTGTAAGGTTGCCTATCATTACTCTTATCTCCTCATAACAGGGGCTTTGAGGCTTTATAAGAATAAGAGGTTTGACTTCTGTTTGTTTTCCTTCTTCCCATGTTGAAGCTAAAGTGGCTAAAACATCTGCTATATGATTATCTCATGGAAAATGCATAAATTTCTAATAAGTGAAAGCCAACAGAACAATAACTGAGTAATCTTAGTACAATCTAAGTTTATCTTCTCTGACTTTCCATTTATTAGAAATCTATTTGATTACCAACATAAAGTCCTTATGTACTGTGACTTCCTTTGCCCCTACATTTTGAAGTGCTTTCAACCCAAACATCCAGGCTTTATATTCAGCTTGATTGTTGGTTACTTCAAACTCTAACATTTTTGCCATTAGGATCACCTCTTCTTCCAACATGATTATAATTACATCATTGTCTGCTTCTTTGCTATTGACTACCCCATTAAAGCATATTGTCCATCCTTGGACCTCTATTGCTCTAAAATGCTTATCTAGAAATTCCAACTCCCATTCCTATTCACCATCTATTGGAATCTGAGCCAAGAAGTCTGCTACTGCTCTTTTTTTACTACTTTCTTTATTACATAGTCTACATCAAACTCGATGATCAGGACCAACCATCTGGCTAAATCTTTTATAAGTGATAGAGTCTGTTAGAGATATCTAAAGGGTTGTGCTTAGAAATTGCATGTACCTTGTAAGATCAGAAATAATGCCAAAGCTTTTTGGTTACCTAAATCATAGCCAAACATACCTTCTCTACTAGACTATAATTGGCTTCATATTGTAGGAGTTTCTTACTCAGGTATTACACCACATGCTTAACTTTTCCTTCACCTTCCTGAGCTAACATTGCACTTATTGCATCCTTCTCAATTTCCAAATAAAGAATTAATGGTTTGCCAAACCTTGGCTATTGTAAAACTGGCGGATTCATTAAGTAATTTGTTATAGTTTCAAGCCATCTGACATTTATTCTTTCTCAAAACTTTAAAGATTGGCTCATAAATAGTAGTAAGCTTGACTATGAATCTACTAATGTACTACAATTGCCCGATAAATCCTTTAACTTCTTTCTGATTTTTCAGTGCAGGCATCTCTCTTATTACTTTAACCTTATCTAGATCCACCTCCATTCCCTTCTAGCTGACAATATGTCCTAATAACTTTCCAGAAGTTACTTTGAAAATATAATTCTTCGGGTTTAGTATGACATTATCCTTTTTAGCTCTTTCTAGAAACTTGTCTATAGGCTTAAAGTGCCCTTCTTTGGTTGGAGATTTTACTATCATATCATCCATGTCCACCTCTATTTCTTTACAGATCATGTCATACAGTATAGTGGTAGCCATTCTTTGATAAGTAAATACCCTATTAAGTGGTGAAGGACATTTTTAGCTTATCGATTACTGCCATCATGATCTTATTGTACCTTGAGAAGCCATTCATGAAAAAATACATTGCACTGGAAGCCACACTATTAACTAGTGTGTCAATATATGATAAGGGAAAATCATCTTTTGGGCAAGCTCTATTTAAATTCCTATAGTCGACACACATTCTGACTCTCCCGTCTTTCTTAAAAACCAGAACTACATTTGCTAGCCATTAGGTGTCTCTTACTACTTCCAAAAACATCGCCTTTAATTGTTTTTCAACTTCTTCCTTAATAAAAAAAAGCCTATTCTAGCCTTAACCTCCTTTTTTTCTACTTTATGGGTCTTATGTGAAGATACGTGGAGATCCTATGTTCTAAGATCTCCCTATTAATTCTATATATATCCTTATAACCCCCAAGTAAATACTTTCTATCTTTTTTTTATGGTTTTAATTTCTCTCCCTTATCATGAGTTAAATCAAACGCAATTAGTATATTTTTAGGGTTATCATTTGTGTCGAGATTACATGATTCTGTTTGCACAGAATTAATACTAAATATATGCTTGAAATGATCATCACAAATAAACTCGATAGGAAATTGACGTAGTCAGCCTTAGGACTCATGCCCGAGAGGCAACTCCTTCTCAAACTCAATAGGAAATTCACACAGTCAGCCTTGGGAGTTAAGCCCAAGAGGCCACTCCTTCTCAAAACTTGTCATGAAATTCATGCCATCAGCTTCGGGACTCAAGCCTAAGAGGTAATTGCTTCTTAAATCCATCAGAAAATTCATGTCATCAGCTTCCAAACTCAAGCCTAAGAGGCATTTACATCTTAAAATGAATAATAAACTCATGCCATCAGTCATGGGACTCAAGCCCGAGATGCAATTCCTTCTCAAACTCAATAGGAAATTCAAACTGTCAGCCTCAAGAAACAACCTCGAGAGGTTGAAATTTTTTCAAAACATGTCAAGAATATCACGCAGTCAGTTTTGGAATTAAGCTCGAGAGGCAATTTCTTTTAAATCCATAAGAAATTCATGCCATCAGCCTTGGGACTTAAGCCTGAAAGGTAATTCCTTTTCAAAATTAACAAAAAATTAATGTTGTCAGCCTTATAACTAAAGCTTGAGAGGTAATTTCTTCATAAAATCAATAGGAAATTTAGGTCGTCAGCCTTGAGACTTAAGCCCGAGAGGTAATTTCTTCACAAACTCAATAAGAAATTCATGCCATCAGCCTTGGGACTCAAGCCCGAGAGGCAACTTCTTAAACTCAACATGAAATTCACGTTATGAGCCTGAAGACTTTAGCTCGAGAATTCAAATTTTTAATAAAACTTATTAGAAAATTCACACAGTCAGCTTCCGAACTTAAGCCGGAGAGGCAATTCCTTCTCAAATCCATTAGGAAATTCATACTGTGAACCTTTAAATTCAAACTTTAGAGGCAATTCCTTCTCAAAACCAATAGGAAACTCAAGTCGTCAACTACAGAACTCAAGCTCGAGAAGTAATTCCTTCTCAAACTCAATAAGAAATTCATGCTGTCAGCCTTAAGAATCAAGCTTGAGAGGTCAAATTTTTTCTCAAAACTTGCTTGGAAATTCATGTCTTCGGCTTTAGAACTCAAGCTCGAGATGCAATTCCTTCTTAAAATCAACAGAAAATTCATATTGTCAACCTCAGGAGTCAAGCCTAAAAGGCAATTTCTTCTCAAAGCTAATAGAAAATTCACACCGTTAACCTCAGGACTCAAGCCCGAGAGGTAATTCTTTCTAAAACTCAATAACAAAATCATGCCATCAACCTTAGGACTCAAGCCTGAGAGGTTGAATTTTTCACAATACTTGTTAGAAAATTCAAGCCACTAACTCTAGGACTCAAGCTTGAGAGGCAATTCCTTCTTAAAATCAATAAGAAACTTGCATCCTAAGCCATAAGACTTAAGCTTAAAAGGTAATTCCTCTCAAACTCTATACGAAATTCATGCCATCACCCTCATGACTCAAGCCCCGAGAGGTCAAATTCTTTAAAAAAACTTGTCAAAAATTTATGCCATTAGCTTCGGGACTCATGCTCGAGAGGGAATTTCTTTTCAAATCCATCAGGAAATTCATGCTGTTAGCCCTCGAGACTCAAGCCCGAGAGGTAAGTCCATCTCAAAAATAAAAAAAATTCACGCTGTCAGCCATGGCACTTAAGCTCAAGAAGCAATTCCTTCTCAAACTCAATATAAAATTCATATTATCAGCCTTGGACTCAAGCCCGAGAGGCAATTCCTTCTTTAAGCTAGTAGGAAATACACACCATTAATCTCAAAACTTAAGTCTAAAAGGCAATTCCTTCTTAAACTCAATAGAAAATTCACACCATCAGCCTCAGAATTCAAGCCTGAGAGGCATCTCCTTCTTAAACTTAATTGGAAATTCATGCCTTCAACCTCGAGATGCAATCCCAAGAGGATAAAATTTCTCTCAAAACTTGTTAGGAAATTCACACTGTCAACTTCAGGACTCAAGCTTGAGAGGTAATTTATTCTTAAATCCATTAGGAAATTCACGCGATTAACTTCAAATTCAAGCCCAAGAGGCAATACCTTCTCAAAATCAATAAGAAATTCAAGCTGCCAGCCGCTGGACTCAAACTCGAGAGATAATTCCTTCTCAAACTCAATAAAAATTCATACTGTCAGCCTCAGGACTTAAGCCTGAGAGGTTAAATTTTTTCTCAAAACGTGTTAAGAAATTCATGTTGTCAGCTTCGAGACTTAAGCCTGAGTGGCAATTCCTTTTAAAATCCATTACGAAATTCATGTTGTCAACCTCCAGACTCAAGCCTAAGAAGTAATTCCTTCTCAAAACTAATAGGAAATTCATGTTATTAGACTTAAGACTTAAGCTTGAGAGACAATTTCTTCTCAAACTCAATAAGAAATTCATGCCATCAGCCACAAGGTTCAAGCCCGAGAGGTCAAATTTCTCTCAAAACTTGCTAAGAAATTCATGTCATCAACTTTGGGACTCAAGCCCAAAAGGTAATTCCTTCTTAAATTCAATAGGAAATTTACATTATCAGCTTCAAGACTCAAACTCGATAATTATTCTCAAACTCAACAAAATATTCACGCCCTCAGCCTCAGGACTTAAGCCCCAGAGGTAACTCCTCAAACTCAACAGGAAATTCATGTCGTCAGCCCTGATACTCGAGAGGTTAAATTTCACTCAAAACTTGTCAAGAAATTCACACTGTCAGCTTTAAGACTAAAGCCTAAAAGGTAATTATTTTTGAAAACCAATAGTAAACTCATGCCGTTAGCTGCGGGACTTAAGCCCAAGAGGGAATTCCTTCTCAAACTCAATAGGAAATTCACACCGTTAGACTCATGACTCAAGCTTGAGAGCTAATTAATTCTTAAACTTAACAAAAAACTCATGCTGTCAGCTTCGAAACTCAATCTTGAGACGTAACTCCATCTCTAACTCAAAAGAAAATTCATGCAACCAGCCTCAAGACTTAAGCATGAGAGGTCGTAATGTTTCCTAAACTTTGTAAAAAATTCAAGCCTGTTAGCTTCGGGGGCTCAAGCTTGATAGATAATTCCTTCTAAAATTCATTAGGAAATTCACACTGTTAGCTTTTAGACTTAAGCCTGAGAGGCAATTTTTTCTTAAACTTAATAGGAAATTCACATCGTCAAATTTGGGGACTCCAGCTTGAGAGGTAATTCCTTCTTAAACTCAATAAGAAATTCATGTCATCAGCCTCAGAACTCAAGCCCAAGAGGTTAAATTTTTCTTAAAACTTATTAGGAAATTCACATCTTCAGCTTCGAGACTTAAGCTCAAGAGGTAATTCCTTCTCAAATCCAATACAAAATTCATGTTGTTAGCCTTGGGACTCAAGCCCGAGTGGTAATTTCAACTCAAAGTCAATAGAAAATTCACGTCGTCAGCCTCGGGACTCAAGCCCAAGAGGCAGCTACTTCTCAAACTCAATAAGAAATTTATATTATTAGCCTCGAGACTCAAGCCCGAGAGGTTAATTTTTTTTTAAAACTTGGTAGTAAATTCCTACCATTAGCTTTGGGACTCAAGCTGGATGATCAATTCCATCTCAAAACTAATAGGAAACTCATGCCGTCAACCGTGAGACTCAAGCTTGAGATGAAATTCCTTCTTACACTCAATAGGAAATTCACACTATCAGACTTATAACTTACGCCCAAGATACAATTCCTTCTCAAACTTAATAGAAAATTCATATCGGTAGCCTCAAGACTCAAGTCTTGAAAGGATAAATGTTTCTCAAAACTTGTCAAAAAATTCACGCCATCAGCTTTAGGACCCAAGCTCAAGAGTTAACTCATTCAGAAATCCTTCTGGAAATTTACTCTATCAGCCTCGAGACTTTAGCCCGAGAGGCATCTCCTTCTCAAACTCAATAGGAAATTCATACTGTCAGCCTCAAGACTCAACCTTGAGAGGTCAAATTTTCTCAAAACTTATTATGAAATTCATGCCGTTAGCTTAGGAGCTCAAGTTTGAGAGGCAATTCCTTCTAAAATCCATAAAAAAATTCATATTGTTAACCTCTAAACTAAAGTCCGAGAGACAATTCCTTCTTAAAACCAATAGGAAATTCATGTTGTCATCACAGGACTTAAGCCCGAGAGGCAATTCCTTATTAAACGCAATAGGAAATTTATGCTATTAAACTTAAGACTCAAGCTCGAGAGACAATTCCTTTTCAGACTCCATAATAAATTTTTGTCGTCAACTTCAGGACTTAAGCCTGAGAGGTTAAATTTTTCTTAAAACTTATCAGGAAATTAACTCCATCAGCTTTAGGACTCAAGCCAAAGTGGTAATTCCCTATCAAATCCATCCAAAAATTCATGCTGTCAGGTTTAACACTCAAGCCCAATAGACAATTCCTTCTTAAACTCAATAGGAAATTCACATTGTCATCTTTGAGGCTTTAGCCTAAGAGGTAACTCCTTCTCAAACTTAACCAGAAACTTATGCCATCAGCCTTAAGGCTCAAGTTTAAGAGGTCAAAATTTTCTCAAAACTTGCCAGAGAATTCACACCGTCAACTTCGAGATGTAAGCATGAAAGGTAATTACTTCTCAAAACTAATAGGAAAATCATACCATCAACAACAAGACTCAAGTTTGAGAGGCAATTCCTTCTCAAATCCATTAAGAAATTCACGCCGTCAGCCTCAAGACTCAAGTTCAAGACGTAATTCCTTCTAAAAATCAATAGGAATTTCATGCCGTCAACTACAGGACTTAAGCTTAAGAGGCAATTCTTTTTTAAAAGCAATAGAAAATTCACGCCATTAGACTCAGGACTCAAGCCCGAGAGGCAATTCCTTCTCAAACTCAATAGGAAATTCATATTTTTAGCCTCAAGACTCAAGCCCAAGTGATCAAATTTTTCTAAAAACTTGATAGGAAATTCTCGTCGTTAGTTTCTGGACTCAAGCCCAAGAGGTAATTCCTTTTTAAATCCTTTAAAAAATTCTTATCATCAGCGTTGGAACTTAAGCAAAAGATGACCATTCCTTCTAAAACTCAAGAGAAAATCTATGCCGTTAGCCTCAAAACTCAAGCTCGAGAGACAACTCCTTCTTAAAACTAGTAAAAAAATTCACGTCGTCAACTTCAGGACACAAGATTGAGAGACTATTCCTTCTAAAATTCATTAGGAAATTCATGTCGTCAACCACCAGACTCAAGCATGAGAAGTAATTCCTTTTCAAAACTAATAGGAAACCCACACCATCAGCCGTGAAAATCAAGCCCGAAAGGCAATTCCTTCTCAATTTCAATAGTAAATTCAAGCCCTCAAACTTAGTACTCAAGCCCAAGAGGCAATTTCTTCTCAAACTTAATAAGAAATTCATGCCGTTAACCTTGAGAATCAAGTTCGAGAGGTTGAATTTTTCTCAAAACTTATCAGGAAAAGCACACCATCAACTTTGGAACTTAAGCCCGAGAGGTAGTATTTTTTTAAATCCATAAAAATTCACCCTGTCAGCCCTAGGACTCAAGCCTGAGAGGCAATTCCTTTTTAAAATCATAAAAAAATTCACACCGTCAACCACAGAACTCAAGCCCAAGAAGTAATTCCCTCTTATAACCAATGGGAATTTCACATTGTTAGCCTTAAGAATGAAGGCTATAAGCCAATTCCTTCTCAAACTCAATAGGAAATTGATGCCATCAGCCTCAGAACTCAAGCCCAAGAGGTAACTCCTTCTCAAAATTGATAGAAAATTCACACCGCCAGCCTTAAGATTCAAGCACAAAAGATCGTAATGTTTCTCAAAACTTGTTATAAAATTCACATTGTCAGCTTCAAAACTTAAGCCTGAGAGGCAATTCCTTTTAAAATCCACTAGGAAATTCACACCTTTAGCCTCTAGACTTAAGCACGAGCAACAATTCTTTCTCAAAATCAATATAAATTCACAGCATCAACCGTGGGACTCAAGCCTGAGAGGCAATTCATTTTTAAACTCAATACAAAATTCAAGACATCAAAATTAGGAAACAAGGCCAATAGAAAATTCCTTCTTAAACTCAACAAGAAATTCATGTTATCAGCCTCAGGACTCAAGCCTAAGAGGTTAAATTTTTCTCAACACTTATAAGAAAATTCACACCCTCAGCTTCAGAACCTAAGCCTAAAAGGTAATCCTTTCTTGAATCCAATAGGGAATTCATATTGTCAGCCTCAGGATTCAAGCCCAAGTAGCAATTTCATATGAAACTCAATAGAAAATTCACTATGTCAGCCATATGACTAAAGCTTGAGAGGCAACTCCTCAAACTCAATAACAAATTCACACCGTTAGCCTCAAGACTCAAGCTGAGAGGTTAAATTTTTCTCAAAACTTGTTAGGTAATTCATTTGATTAGTTTCAGGACTCAAGCCTGTTAAGCAATTCCTTCTCAAAACCAATAGGATACTCATGCCGTCAGTCACGGGACTTAAGCCCGAGAGGAAATTCCTTCCTAAACTCAATAGGAAATTTACATTGTCAGACTTATGACTCAAGCCCTAGATTCATTTCATTTCCTTCTCAAACTTAACAGAAAATTCATACCGTCAGTCTCAGGACTTAAGTCTTGAGAGGGATAAATGTTTCTCAAAACTTGTCAGAAAATTCATGCTGTCAGATTCGGGACTCAAGCCTGAGAGTTAACTCCTTTTAAAATCCTTCAGGAAATTCACACTGTAAGCCTCAAGACTCAAGCTTGAGAGAGATCTCCTTCTCCCACTCAATGGGAAATTCACACTGTCAGCCTTGAGACTCAAGCCCGGAGAGGTCAATTTTTTCTCAAAACTTGCCAAGAAATTCACGCCATCGGCTTTAAGACTCAAGTTTGAGAGGTAATTCCTTCCAAAATCCATTAGAAAAACTTACGCCATTAGCCTCCAGACTTATGCCCGAGAGGCAATTCCTTCTCAAAACTGATAGAAATCCATGCTATTAGTCACGAGACTTAAGGCCCAATAGGCAATTCCTTATTAAACACAATAGAAAATTCACACCGTCAAACCTATGACTTAAGCCTGAAAGGCAACTCATTCTCAAACTCCACAAGAAATTCTTATCGTCAGCCATAAGACCTAAGCCCTAGAGATTAAAATTTTCTCAAAACTTGTCAGGAAATTTATGCTGTTAGCTTCAAGACTCAAGCCCGAGAGGTAATTTCTTCTCAAATCCATCAGGAAATTCATGATGCCAAGCTCGAGACTCAAGCCCGATAGGCAATTCCTTTTCAAACTTAATAGAAAATTCATACTATCATCCTAGGGACTTAAGCCTGAGAGGTAACTTTTTCTTAAACTCAACCAGAAATTCACACCATCAGCCTCAAGACTTAAGCCCGAGAGGTTAAATTTTTTTTAAAACTTATCAGAAATTTCATGCTGTCAACTTTGGGGATGTAAGCTTGAGAGGTAATTCCTTCTCAAAACCAATAGGAAACTCACGGTGTTAGTGGTGTGACTCAAGCTCGAGAGGCAATTCCTTCTCAAACTTAATAGGAAATTCATATCACTGAACTCATAACTCAAGCCGAGAAGGGAAATTCCATCTCAAACTCAACAGAAAATTCTTATTGTCAGCCTTAGAACTCAAGCACAAGAGGTCAATTTTTTCTCAAAAGTTGTCAGGAAATTCACACCATTAGCTTTATAACATAAGCTCGAGAGGCAATTCCTTCTCAAAACCTAATAAAAAATTCACATTGCCTGCCTCAGGACTCAAGTGCGAGAGGTAATTCCTTCTCAAAACTAGTAGGAAATTCACACTATTAATCTCAAAACTCAAGCTCGAGAGGCAATTCCTTTTCAAACTCGATAGAAAATTCACACTATCAGCATTGGAACCCAATCCCGAGAGGCATCTCCTTCTCAAACTCAATTGGAAATTCATGCCTTTAGCCTTGAGATGCAATCCCCAAAAGGTCAAATTTTTCCCAAAACTTGTAAGGAAATTCACACCATCAACTTCGGGACTTAACCCTAAGAGGTTATGTAATGACCCAATATTTTAAATAAAATAATATTATTTTGGAATATGCACTATTAATAAAATTTTAAATTCTTATTTATATATTATTATTAATTGGTGTATATTTTTCATTTATTTTATTTTAAAGGTTTATTTATGTAAAATTTAATTTATTTTATGTGGGAGTTCTATTACTTAAAAATATTAAAGTTATTTTTAACACTAGTGTTATTTTTATTATCATTAGTATTACTATTAATTATTATTATTTCATGCATGTATTTTTATTGTTATTATTATTATTACTATTATTATTATTAACTGGTATTATTTTATTATATGTGCATGTGTTGTGTCTGAATATGTGTAAGTGTGTGTGTGTGTGTGTGTGTGTGTGTATATATATATATATATATGTGTGTGTGTGTGTGTGGGGGGGGGGGGGGTTAGGTTAAGATAATATATATATATATATATATATATAAACAAAAGAAAATTTAGTCTAAAAGCATATTACGTGATCAAATGCCCATCCTTCCCTTCACTTTCCTTTTTTTTCCTTTTCCTTGCTTATTCTTCTTCCTTCTTTCTAAGTTACTCAGCAACCAAACATCCAACAGCCTCCTATCACCACCATGTCGGATGCCATAGCCACCACCATCATCTGCTCTCCTTCCGGCCATCATCATCGTTACCAGTGGAGCTACAGAATGCTACCGAAACTGTTGGAATCAACTTGACCAAGAGAACTCCAATGATGCCGATAACTCCTCTGGTCATCTCAGCTCATGGTTGCAGTGTTGATCAACTCCTCTTGGATCGATGAGTCCATTTCTAAGCTTCTTTTGAGCTTAAACTTCCTAGATTTTTTAGTTATCTTAAGTTTTTAGTTTATGTGTTTTAGGGGTTTCGAATTTTTTTTTGAATTAATGTGTTTGATTCACAGATTTTTGTTTTGATAATGTTGTTTATGGGAACTTAAGCTTACTCAAAAATGATTTTTGTGTATTTTTTTAATTAATTTGAATTATGGGTATTTTTTATTATTTTAATATTAAAATATTGAATTTTTTATAACTATGTTAATTAATTATTTTTAATGGAAATTTGGGTTAAATTAGTGTTATTAATTTGAGTGTAATAATTTTAGAATTTATAAAATAATTTTTGGTAATTTTATATAATTTTTGAGAAATTATTAATGTTAGTTGAATATTCGAATTATGAGTTAATTGTGTATTTTTATTGAAATTATAGTTAAATAATATGTTTTAAATGATTTTAGAATTTTATAGGGTATTAAAATATTTTTATAAATTATTTGCTATTTTTAACTAATTAATACTAATTTTCAAAAATTATATTCAAATAATAAATTAATTACTATTTTTGTGATTAAATGGGTTTTTTAACTATTTTTATTATATATAATTAAACTAGTTCAGTATTAAATGTGAATTTGACTATTTTATATTGAATATTTGTAGAAGTGGATTTTTATTAATATTATATAATTTATTTGAGATTTTTATTTAATTATTGTGAAATAATTATATTTAGTGTTTCGATGTTTAAATATATTATATTGTGATTTATTATTGATTTTATCGATTTTTAATGATTTTAATATATTATTATTTAATATTTATTTTTATCGTGAATTATGAACCTCGATTGGGAATTATGTTGTTTAGGGTCCCAACCCGAGGTGTTGAGCACTTTGTGTTTTAGAAATGTGTTTTTCTTGCAAGATCAACTCTACTGTCAGTAGAGAAATGTCCATTTTACAAAGGAGGTTCTATTGATTTTTTGGAAGATTTCTCGTAAAACATGACGTTGGGTCGATTATAAGTTTTTGTGGTTTTGACCGAGTTTTGAATTCTTAAATCGAGTCTTTCTTTAGAAGTATGAGTTAGAAATTTATTATGATAATATTATATTTAATTTTTCTAGTTGCACTAAGACCGAGGCCTATCGGACCAAGCTCGTCGGAGTTTGTCTTGAGGAGCGTAAACTTGTGAGTTATTATTTTATATATACATTGCATGTAGATGCATGATTATGAATTTTTATGTTTTAAATATAAACTTAAACATGAATTATTTTATTAAATGAATAAATATATTTTTGGTATACTTTAAGTATAGTTTTTGTATATATGACATTTTACTTAGTTTATTTTAGTATATAATTGTATATATGTGACATATCAATATTAGCATGTTTTAGTATACATATTCAATATATTTGATATATATTCAGCATATGCATTTAGTATATTTTTGGTATATTTACGGTATGTGTTTAGTATATAAGTGTTATAACCTTTTTAAATTATTGCCATTATGTTTAAATTGTGCAACTTATTATTTTCCATTAATACAATTTATTGAGGGATATCAATAAAACATGCTACCTAATGGGTTACACTAGAACTGTTGCGCAATGGTTTGTCAGAATTAGGTTGAAATTCTAATGTCTGATTATGAATGAGAATATGGAGATTACTGGTTATAGGAAAGGATGACTGTGGATCCTCAATTGACCTAGTATACTCGGGGCCAGTCTACTACTTTGAGTTGGACAAATGAATAATTGGAGTATTGATTAAGCCTATTGGCTGTTGATTTTTATTATTGAGGTTGCAATTATATTAGGGTTCTATTTGATCCTTCTATTTGATCCTATATATAAAAATTGGATTTTAGCATCTATGTGAACTGTCTGTGTGTATATATATATATATATATTGATGCGTAATTGCATATTATATTAGGAGGTGCATGTATATATATTATAATAATTCACTCAGTGATGTCTGACCCCCTCTCAACCATTTTTTTCAGGACATTCATCAGACCATACTAGTAGTGCTTTATGCCGGTCTTCTTCTGCCCCCTGCTATTTTATGTAAATTTCATATCTGAATTTTTATTGTATTCTAGAAAACTGCAATAATAGTGTTTTTGTATTAGTAGTGTGTTGTACTAGTTTGAGATTTCCATATTCAGAATACTGTATGAATATTTTATTTATGAAATGACATTTGAATATTTATTTTTATATCGATTTAAATTTTAATTCTAGTGTATTTTTATTTATTTATGGCATGTATTTTTATTTTTAAGGCTTGCTAGGAGTTCTGAATTTGAAAGAATTCTCATTTCCTAGTGCCGGGTCATGACTCTCAGTTTGGGGTAATGATAGAGTTGGTATCAGAGCCTTAGGTTATTAGTGTTGTGGACCTAGGTTGTCAGAGTCTTGTTTTCTTTAGAACTACGACAGTTAAATTAGGTTTAATTATATCTTTGAAAAGTCTTCCTTGCTTTTGGAATTCTGTGTATTCGTTAGGAGTATGGCTTTCTGCGATTGAATGATGTTGTATGTTTTGCTTTTTTTCTTTTATATTTTTACGAGCGCATGTCGCTCCATCGGTGGATGAGACTGATGACTGAGAGTCTTTTAAAGATGAAATTCTACCCTATGTGCAGTCAGTTTTGCATAAGGGTAGAGGTGAATCTAAAAGGCTAGATGATCGTCCTAGACATTTGGTATAACAGAATGAAGAGCTTATGGCTCAAGATTTTAATGATGCTACCCATGCACCAAGAGTTCCACAAGGTGCAGTATCGATACTGTAATATCCCGAGTTTTTAAATTTTTTATACTGCATCGGGGTATGCAATATTAATAATTTTTGTATATATTTATGATATTTTTATGAGTTGTTATTTGTTTAAAGCTAATTTTAATTTTTTTATATTATTTTAAGTACTTTACGTAAAAACTTTTTCGGGAATTGTATTTTCGGGGAAATTGACACGTAAATAATTTAATATTAATTATTTTGACTAGTTTTAAGAATTTGTATGAACTCATACATAATTTTTAAGTGCTAAAATAAAATGTATATATGTGTATTTATTTAAATTAATTAGGATTTAATTAATTACCTTATTTTTATTATTTAGTTTTAATATTAATTAATTAATTTTAAGTGTATAAATTATTAAATATAATAAAATATTTGTGTGGTGAATATCATTTGTGTGTGGGATTATATTATTATAATATATATAAGGTGGATTATTATATATATATATATATATATATATATACATAGATACACATTTTTTTTAAACAAAAAAATCAAAGTTTGCCTATTTACGATTTTGCCCCTCCCTTCATCTTCTTCCTCTCAACACATTTTCTTCCATTTCCAACTATTTCCAGCTAGTTTTCTTGCTGTCACTATGCCCCTCAGCCTTCCTCTTCTACCTCCAACCATTTCCACCACCTAAAGCTCCCTTTTCCGATGTGTTTTGGCCAAAAAATCAAGTAGAGGCCGAATTTCATCTCAACTCCGATCAAGCCATTTTTCGGCCACCGTTTCAACACCGTTGGTCTCTATCTTCTCCTTGAGCTTTGGTGAGTGTGATTCCAAGCTTTGTTTCACTTGATTTGGTCTATAATTGCTTAGGTTTCATTTTTTCATTTCAGCCATTTTGGGTTTCGAATTTTTTTTAGCTTCAATTTGATTGATTCATGAAAAATTCCTTTCCTAGAAGCTTAATCTACATGCTGTAATTTTTTTAGAATTTTTGGAATTTATTTTCATTTTTGTGAATTTTTGAATATTTTATTAATATTTTATAATTTTCAAAAATTAATTAATTAAATTATGAAATTTTGTTTTATGGTGATTATAGGAGTTGAAATGAATTATATAAATTTATTTGTAATTTTTGTGAATTTTTATATATTTATTTTGAATTTATTAAGTTTATGTAATTTGAAAAATAGGGGTTAATTATGTGTTTAATTGAAATAAATTGGTTAATTGAGTATATTTACTGATATTATTGAAATATATGTTGAGAAAATTAAATTTGAGTAATTATATTATTTTTGGTGAATTTTTGGATTTATTTTAGTAAATTTATATATGTAGGGGTATTTTGGTAATTTTACACTAAATTGGCTAAAAATGTAATTAAATTGGTTTTAATAGTTATTTAGGGTATAAAAATGATTTCTATAAATTATTTAGTATTTTTAACTAATTAAAACTATTTTTCGTAAATTATTTTCAAATTACATATATAATATACGATTTTTCTAAATAAATGAGTTTTGATCAGTTTTTAACATGTTTTAGGGTTAATTACGTAATTTGGATTTATAAAATGTATTTTTATTATATAAGGGCATTTTTGGTATTTTGTAATTATTCTGTGAATTGTGAACCTCGATCGGTGAATTGTAGTTGGAGTCCGACCGAGGGATTGTGATTGTGAATTCTGTATTTATTCTTGAAGTGTATTTCTTTGCAGTATCGGCTCTACTCTTTGAGAGAGGAGATGTCCGTTTTATAGGGGAGGTTCTGCTGGATTTTTGGTAGTAGAATTCTCGTAAAACGTGATGTTCGGCCAAATTTCCTATTCTAATTCTGTGTCTAAAATTCTAGATCGAGTCTTTAGAATTTTTGTTAAATTTATTCTAATTTATGTTGTCATTTGTTTGTCTAGTTGCACCGAGACCAAGGCCTAACGGATCAGGCCCGCCAAGTTTGTCTCGTGAAGCTCTAACATATGAGTTATTATACTGTATATATATGCATTGCATATAGGATGCATGACTTAGGATTTTTATTTTCATTATATGTTTAAACAGTAATTTAGTTATAATATGATTTGGTATATTTTCGGTTTATTTTTAGTATATCTTGATATATAAATGTTTATATATTTCCTATATACATTTAATATATCATTAGTATATTTAGAGTTTATATTTTATATATATATGTTAGATATTAGGTTTATGTTTGTTATAATTTAATATTTATACATCATTTAAATGTGCATCAAACCATAATTATTTTATTAAATGATTAGTATAATTTAGGTTTATTCTTAAATAATTGCATGCTATATTATAAACCTACACTTAAATTATTTTTAAGTTTATTTTTGGTATATTTTGATTTATTTCCAAATAAATACATGTTTTATTATTAAATTAAACCTAACACATTAGTGGTATATTTAGGTTTATTTTGATATATGCGTGCTAGATAATTAGGTTTATTTTTAGTATATTTGTGAATATATGTTAAACCTAAACACATATTTAAATGAATATTTATATATAAATGTTTTATTAAATGATTTGTGTACTTAGGGCATATCTTTTGTATATTTAGGTTTTTTTTAAGAAAATACATGTTATATTATTGTTATACATTTAAATTATTTTTAACAATATTAATGATTTATCTTCAGTTTATTTAATATTTGATTTGACATATATATATATATATATATATATATATATTCCCGAAATATACTAGGTATATTTTAGGTATATTTTTTGGTATATATATATATATGGTTGGTTTTACTATTATGATTATTGTTCTACATTAATTATTTTTTGAATGAAGGATTTATTCTAAGTGATGGATATCGATAGAACGTGCTTCCTAATGGGCAACACTAGGGCCGTGTACGTACCGGTACAAAAGAATAGGGTTGAGTGAGAGTTAATTTTGGATGATTATAATTGATTTAATTGATTTGACTAAGATTAATGGTATGTTAGATAGTGTGATTGCGGGGCCAATCACACTGACAATCAAACTGCTGGAGCTCAGTTGACTTATTGTCTCGGGGCCAGTCTACTGTCCATAAGTGGATTGAATGATCTATTGGGGTTGATTGAGATGTGAGGTGATAGATAGTGTGATTGTTGGAGCTCAGTTGACCAAGTGTCTCGGGGCTAATCACATTGACAGCCAGACTGCTGGAGCTCGATCGACTTAGTGTCTCAGGGCCAGTCTGCTGTCCAGTTTGGAATAATTGTTCTATTTGGAATCAAGTGAGTCTGTATGGCTAAGAGTGATGATGGGGTTGATTGGGGATTGTTATTATTAGGGTTCTATGGATCCTTCATGATTTAAAACAAACGTTTTCTACATTTAGTATATTTATAAAGGCAGAGTTTGGCATTCGTGTGAAATGTGCGTATATATATATATATATATATATATATATATATATATAAGAACGCCTGATTGTTATGGTTTAGTTTGAATGTATATATAGTATAATAATTCACTCAGTGAGGTATGACCCCCCTCAATTATTTTTTTCAGGAGATTCCATATCGTTAGACCTTAGTTATAGAGTTCCTCACCGGTGTTCTTTAGTCCCGACTATTTTATGCAAACGTATATTTTGAATTCTAATTTGTATTCTAGAAACTGGAGTAGTAGTGTTATTGTATCAGAAGAGTATTATATTGTTTTAATATTGTATACTCTGAAAAAATTGTATTTGAACACTGTACGAATATGTATACATTTATGAAAGGATTTGGAGAATTTATCTTATATATTGATTCAAAAAAATTTAATTATATCATGCTTTTTATTTATTTATTGTATGATTTATTTTCTTAGGCTTGCTACGGGTTCCGGATTCGAAAGAATTCCTGCTCCTAGTGCCGGTCATGACTCCTAGTTTGAGTCATGACAGATACCTTCAATCGTATAGCAGATGTAACCCATATTTTAGCAGAGAACTCATGATATGTCAATTCTGCGTATATTCTGTGTTTTGAATCTTGTTGATTTCCACACTTTTTCAAATGAGGCAAATGTGAATTGCTTCTACCACAGAGATAATATATATTGCTAAGTAGTCCTTTCAAGTTGAAATTGTGATTCCAATTTTAGCCCTGCTATACCTATCTAGTATAAGGGTAGGTCAGAGGCAGAGGCGGTTGTAACTCAAAGGTTATAACAGTTATTATAAGAGGTACCTGCAGCCTTTGAACTCGAACTTGCAACAATTGTGGCTAAGATAGCCAAGGTTAATGAGGGCTTTATAGTGCTTAACCAAGCATGAAAATTATTTTAAATATGATTTGATGAAGGAATTATAAGATGTTTAATGCGGACGCAACATTTTTGTACTCTTTGATAGTAAAATTATCAGTTTTAACTGCAGTGTAAGATTGGTGCATGCAGTCAAATTAGTTTTATGTGGCTACTATAACATGATTGGAGTTTAAAGAGTGATTTCTAAGATACTTCCATCCACCTTCAAGGAGGGATACTTACATGTGGCAGTATTACACCGAGTAAGAGAAGAGTGGTTAGTTGAGAAGAATACCCATGAACTCCTCAATTTGTCGTGTCATGTTATAGACGTGATACTATATAAAAATAGTTTGGTAGAACTGTATGTTATAAGGTTAAGTTTAGTATATTAGCTTCTAAGTTGAGAACTAAAATTTAGAGAGTTATTCACGAATTCATTCCTTCAGGGTGTAATTGACTTGACATGATTTTGAGGAATAATTTTATTATGATCCTTGATATGGATTGCTTGTCTCAGCACTATGCTGTTGTGGATTTCAAAGTAAACAAGTGATTTTCAGAATTCAGAATGATGAAGAATTTAAGTTTGTGGGGTGACAAGAATTCTGCACCTCAAAATCTCATCTCTGCTATCATGGCTAGGAAGATGTTAAGGAAAGGTTATCAGGGATATTTGGCATAGTCAGGGATACTTCAGTGGAGAAGTTGTCTCTCATAGATGTTCATATTGCCTGTGGGTTTCTTAATTTTTTCCTAAGGATTTGCCAGGTTTACCAACTTATAGAGAGATTGAGTTATGTATAAATGTGGTTCCAAGCACTACTCCTATCTTGATGCCACCTTATAGGATAGCTCCTGCAGAGTTGAAGGAGTAGTTACAGGAATTGCTAGATAAGGGTTTCATCAGACCTAGTGTTTCTTTTAGGGTGCACCAATCCTATTTATAAAGAAGAAGGATAGTACCCTGAGACTGTGCATAGATTGTAGAGAGCTAAATAAGGTGACAGTGAAGAACAAGTATCCTCTTCTGAGGATAGAGGATTTGTTTGATCAACTTCTGGGTGCACAGTTCTTTTCTAATATTGACTTGAGGTCAGGTTATCATCAATTGCGAATCAGTGAAGCTGATGTTCCTAAAACGACATTCCGTACTCAATATGGACATTATAAATTTTCTAATGATGTCCTTCGAGTTGACTAATGAACCAGCTGCTTTCATGGATCTGATGAACAGGGTATTCAAACCATATATAGATCAGTTTTATAGTAGTCTTTATTAATGATATACTGGTGTATTCGAAGAGTATGGAAGAGCATGTATATCACTTGAGGACAGTATTGCAGAAACTAAGATAACATTAGCTTGTTGCTGAATTCTTGAAGTATGATTTCTGGTTAGAAAGTGTTGCATTTCTTGGACACGTAGTGTCTAAAGATAGTATTTAAGTTTATCCACAAAAGATTAAGGTGGTGTTTGAGTGGCCCAAACTGATGATAGTCACTGAGATTTGTAGTTTTCTAGGTTTGGCTAGGTATTGTAGGAGATTTGTATAAGATTTTTCTACAATTGTAGCTCCTATGACTCACTTGACTCAGAAGAATGTGAAGTTTGTGTGGCTAGATGCTTATGAGATCAATTTTCAATACTGAAGGAGAAGTTGACCACAGCTCTAATTTTGACTTTGCCTAATGGACAAGATAAGTTCATCGTATATTGTGATGCCTCCAGAGATGGCCTAGGTTGTGTGTTGATGCAGAATGGTAGGGTAATAGAATATGCTTCAAGATAGTTGAAGAAGCATGAACAGAATTATCCTACCTATAACCTAGAAATGGTTTGCATTGATCTTTGCTCTCAAGATTTGGAGACATTATCTGTACGGGGTGACTTGTGAGATTTTCAACTGATCACAAGGGCCTTAAGTACATTTTGCAATAGAGAGATATGAATCTGAGGTAGAGAAGAAGGTTAGAACTCTTAAAGGACTATGATTGTGAGATTCTTTACCATCCAAGCAAGGCTAATGTGGTAACAAATGCCTTGAGTAAGAAGTCCTCAAGTAGTCATGCTCACATTAGTGAGGAGAGGAGACCGTTGATCCAAGAGTTGCACCAGTTAGTGGATTAAGATCTGATGATGAAGATAGCAGATCTGGTGGATTGTTAGCTTAGTTCATAGTTTGATCAGTGTTGAGAGATAGGATTAAGGTAGCTCAGGGCCAAGATCCTATTCTAGTTGAGCTTGTGGAGAATGTTCATGTAGGGAAGTTCACTGATTTCACACTTGATGATGAAGGTGTTTTATAGATTAGTGGTAAATTGGTGTGTTCCTGATGTTGATAAATTGAGAGAAGAGATCCTTGAAAAAGCACATTCAACAACTTGTAGCATACATCCGGGGTGTTACTAAGATGTACACAGTATCAGAAATTATACTTGTGGGATGGTTTAAAAAAGGATATGTCTGATTATATTTCTAAGTGTTTGACATATCAGCAGGTGAAAGCTAAATATTAGAAGCCTTCTAGGAAGCTTCAACCACTTTCTATTCCTGAGTGGAAGTGGGAGAGAATTGCTATGGATTTTGTGGTTAGGTTACCTTATTCAAAGGATGGATACAATTCCCATCTGGGTGATTGTGGATAGGTTAACCAAGTCTACTTATTTTCTACCTGTGAAAGCCACTTTGTAGCTAAGTTAGTGAAGTTATATATTAAGCATATCGTGTGCCTTCATGGAGTACCTATGTTCATTGTATCTGGTAGAGGTTCAGTGTTTACCTCTCAATTTTAGCAGAAGTTGTAAGAATTAATGGGCACTACACTTGACTTCAGTACTATTTTTCACCCTCAGATAGATGGTCAAACTAAGAGGATGACCCAGACACTTGAAGATATATTGAGGATGTGTGTATTGGATCTTAGAGGTAGCTGGGATGAATCATTTGCCACTCGTTGAGTTTGCATATAATAACAGCTACCATAACAGTATTGGGATGGCACCATCTGAGGCTTTGTACAGAAGGAAATGTAGATCCCCTCTGAGTTGGGATGAAATTGGAGAGAGAGTGTTGACTGGACTTGAGATAGTCCAAGATGCAGTAGAGAAAGTTGATATGATCATAAGGAGATTAGAGACCGCAACTAGCAGACATAAGAGCTATGTGGATTCAAAGAGTAAGGATGTGGAGTTTCAGGTTGGAGACTATATATTTCTGAAAGTGTCTCTGATGAAGGGTCTGATGAAATTTAGTAGGAAAAGGAAGTTAGCACCGAGATATATTAGACTGTTCGAGATTATAGAGAGAGTGAGCATGGTTGCATATCGATTGGCTTTACCTCCGAATTTGTCTCGATGCTAAGGAAGTATATTTCAAACCCTTCGTACGTGTTGCAGTCTGATAGTGTGGAAGTGAATGAAGATCTAACGTACGAGGATGAACCAGTCGTGATAGTGGATTATCAAGTTTGATAGTTGCATTCAAAACAGATTTCTATGGTCAAGGTGTTATGGCAAAACAATAACGTGGAAGAGCACACTTGGGAAACAAAAGCTGAGATGCGAGATGCTCATCCTTACCTCTTTCCTCGATAAATTCTTGTTTATGTTCTTTTTTAAATTCAAGGATGAATTTTTATAAAGAGGGAAGATTATAATGACCCAATATTTTAAATAAAATAATATTATTTTGGAATATGCACTGTTAATAAAATTTTAAATTTTATTTATATATTATAATTAATTGTGTATATTTTTCATTTATTTTATTTTAAAGGTTTATTTATGTAAAATAATTTATTTTATGTCATGGGTAGGATAATTCTGTTCATGCTTCTTCAACTGCCTTGAAGCATAAGCTATCACCCTACCATTCTGCATCAACACACAACCTAGGCCAACTCTAGAGGCATCACAATACATTGTGAACTTATCTACTCCATTAGGCAATGCCAAAATTGGAGTTATGGTTAACTTCTCCTTCAGCGACTGAAAACTTTTCTCATAAGCATCTAACCACTCAAACTTCACATTCTTCTGAGTCAAGCGAGTTATAAGAGCTGCAATTCTGGAAAAATCCTGTACAAACCTCCTATAATACCTATCTAAACCAAGAAAACTTTAAATCTCTGTAACTGAAGTCGGTGTAGGCCACTCAAGCACTGCCTCAATCTTCGGTGGATCAACCTGGATACCACTTTTAGACACCACATGTCCAAGGAATGCAACACTCTCAACTAGAAATCACACTTCAAGAATTTAGCATAAAACTAATGTTCTCTTAGTGTCTACAATACAGTCCTCATGTGATATACATGCTCCTCCATACTCTTCGAATACACCAGTATATCATCAATGAAGACTACTACAAATTGATCCACATATAGTTTGAATACCCTGTTCATCAAATCCATGAAAGCTGTTGGTGCGTTAGTCAACCCAATGACATCACTAAAAATTCATAGTGGCCATATCGAGTGCGGAATGTCATTTTAGGAACATCGACTTCACTGATCTGCAACTGATGATAGCTCGACCTCAAGTCAATCTTGGAAAAGAACTATGCACCCTAAAACTTATTAAACAAATCATCTATCCTTGGGAGAGGATACTTATTCTTCATTGTCACCTTATTAAGCTCTTTGTAGTCAATGCACAGTCTTAGGGTACCATCCTTATTTCTCATAAATAGGATTGGCGAACCCTAAGGAAAAACATTGGGTCTGATAAAACCCTTATCCAGTAATTCCTACAACTACTCCTTTAACTCTTTTAACTTTGCAAGAGCCATTCTGTAGGGCTATGTTGAAATAGGAGCTATATCAAGAACCACATCAATACAGAATTCAATCTCTATGAGGTGGAAAACCTGGCAACTCACCGGGAGAAACATCAGGAAACTCACAGGCAATTGGAACATTTATGAGAGACAACTTCTCCACTGAAGTATCCCTGACTAGATCTAAGTATCCCTAACAACCTTTCCTCAGCATCATCCTAATAGTGATAACAGAGCTAAGATTCTTAAGTGCAGAACTCTTGTCACCTACAACTTAAACTTTTCTTCATCAGGATTCTGCAAATCACCTCTTTACTCTGACAATCAACCACTGCATAGTGCTAAAACAAATAATCCATTCTCTAGATCACATCAAGATAATTACACCCAAAGGACTGAATCCACAAATAACTCTCTAAATTCTAGTCCTCAGTTCGGATGCCAATATATATATCGAACTTAATCTTGCAACACACAGTTCTACCAGTCTCCTCTTATATTGTATCACATTTACAACATGACGTGAGAGATTGAAGAGTTCACATGTATTCTTCTCAATTAATCGCTCTTCTCTTACTCTGAGCAATAGGTGTCATGGGTAATTATCCCTCCTTGAAGGTGGATGGAAGTATCTTAGAAATCACTCTTTAAACTTTAACCATGTGTTATAGTCAGAACTGACAACTTCACTATCAAGAGTACAAAAGTGATCCATCTTCATTAGACATCTTCCAATTCCTTCATTCGAGCATAATAAAAACCATTGTCATGCTTGGTTAAGTACAATCAAGTTCTCATTAACCCTTGGCTATCCTAGCCACAAATTTCTATAAGTTTGAGTTAAAGGCTACTTGTACCTCTTACAATGACTATTTTAGCCTTTGAGTTACAGTTGCCTCTAACCTACCCCTATTCTAGATAGGTGTAGTAGGGCTAAAAACTATAACCATAACTTTAACTTGAAAAGACTGAATATCAATATTGTCTCTGCAGAAGAAGCAGTTCGCATTCACCTATTGCTGAAAAGACATGAAAATCAACAAGATTCAAAACATGGAATATACGCAGAACTGACATATCCTGAGTTCTTTGCTGAAATAGGAGTCATATTTGTTGTACGATCGAAGGTATCATACTGCACCTTATGAAACTCCTGGTGCATGAGCAGCATCATCACAATGTTGAGCCATAAGCTCCATATTCAATTGTTCCCACTATCTATGGCAATCATCTAGTCTTTTATGTCCATCTCTACCCCTACGCATAACTGGCTGCACAAGGGTAGAACCTCATGCTTAAAAGACTTTCCGTCATTGATCTCATCGACCGATGGAGTGACTCACGCTCGCAGCATTCAGAAAAGAACAAAATCCAAACAAATAATTCCAATAATCACAGATAACTAGACCTCCAAACGAATACGCAGAATCCTAAAGCAAGGAAAACTTTTCAAGACATGATCAACCTAATTTAACTGCAGTAGTTCTAAAAAAACACAACTTTGAAAACCTAGGTCACAAACACTAAACCTAGGCTCTGATACCAACTTTGTCACGACCCAACCCGAGAGTCATGACCAGCGCTAAGGAACAATAATTCTTTTAAATCCGGAACTCGTAGCAACCTTAGAAAATAAAAACATGCAATAAATACCTAAAAAGTATGACTGAATTAAAATTTTTTGAATTATATATGAATATAAATACTCAATATCCTTTCATAAATAAAAGATGTTCATACAATATACTATGAGTTATAAAGTATCAAAAAAATAAAACAAAACTCTTCTGATACAATAACACTACTACTATAGTTTCTAGAATACAAATCAGAGTTTAAATATAAATATTACATAATCTAGCGGAGGCGAAAGAACACTAGTGAAGAGCCCTACTACTAAGGTCTGACAGTATAAGATCTCCTAAAACAATAATTTAAGG
The DNA here is from genome assembly GCA_947683625.1 of Mallotus nudiflorus. Lineage (NCBI taxonomy): Eukaryota > Viridiplantae > Streptophyta > Magnoliopsida > Malpighiales > Euphorbiaceae > Mallotus > Mallotus nudiflorus. The sequence goes on along the minus strand of CANTUR010001308.1, from coordinate 186,368 downwards.
GGGTCAGACCTTATTGAGTGAATTATTATAATATATATACATGTCATCTAAACCATAAACAATCAGGCACCCGTATATATTATATATATATATATATATATATATATTATATATATATATAGACACACACACATTTCACACAAATGTTAAACTCTACTTTTATATATATAATAAATGCAGAAAACGTTTATTTTATTAAAGGACCAAATAGAACCATATTTAATTGCAACCTCAATCACAAACATCACTCTAGCCATAAAGGCTCACTTAATTCCAAATCAATTCACTTATTCCATATGGAAAGTAGACTGGCCCCGAGATACTAAGTCAACCGAACTCCAACAATCTGACTATCAGTGTGATTGGCCTCAAGATACTAGGTCAACCGAACTCTAGCAACCACACTATCAATCATATCACATATTAAATCATCAATCTCAATTAAATCATAATTACCACAAGTAATTCCTTACTCAAACCTAAATTTAACGCACCAGTATGTACACGGTCCTAGTGCTCCCCACTAGGTAGCACGTTATATCGATATCCTTCATTTAAAATAAAACATACATACAGGAAAATAAATAATGCTGAATAATAGTCATAATGATAAAATAAACCATATATATACTAGAAATATATCTAAAATAAACTAAGTATATTTCGAGTTTATATATGTCAAATAAAGTCAAATCAAACATGAAATACACCAAAGATAAACCAATGATATACTTAAAAACAATTTAAGTGAGAATCAATAGTATAACATGCATTTATTTCAAAATATACCGAAAATATACTAAAACTATACCTAAAATATACTAAACATGCTAAGTCTATAACGAAGATAAAACATGTATTTATTTTGAAATGTATCAAAAATGTACTAAAAATATACCTAATCATATAACATGCATATATCAAAATATACTAAAAGTAAACCGAAAATATACCAAGTCATATTATAAATTAAATGACTTTTTAAATAATATAATGAAAATGAAAAATCCTAAGTCATGCATCCTAAATGCAATGCATATATATATAATATAATAACTCACTGATTCACGCTTCACAAGACAGACTCGGCGGGCCTTGTCTGATAGGCCTCGATCTCAGCGTAACTAGAAAAATAAAATAATAATAACAATCACAATAAACTTCTAACTTATATTCTAAAGAGACTTAATCTAAGAGTACGGAAATCAAATAGAAATACAAAATTCAGGATCAACTCAATGTCACATTTTACAAGAATTCTATCAAAAATTTGGCAGAGCTTCCTCTGTAAAACGGACATCTCTCTACTGAAAAGTAGAGCCAGTCCTGCAAGAAAATGTACTTCTAACTCAGAAAACACAACACCTTCGGTTGGGACCCCGAATTGGCACAATTCTACCATCTGAAGTCCACAATTCACCAAAAAACCAAATAATATAATAAATATATATTAAAAATCAATAAATGTCATAAATATCCTCAAAATATCCAAATATAGCATATTTAACATTAAAACACTCAATATAAATATTTTGACAATAATTAAGTAAAAATCCCAAAATAATAATATAATTTTATTAAAAATCAAATATCTCGATAATTCATTGTAAATTAGTAAAAATCACTTTTATATATTCAAATAACTCAAATAGCATAAATATATATTAAAAAGTATTAAAAACCCATTTAATATAACATATATTATTTGAAAATAATTTTTGAAAATTAGTATTAATTAGTTAAAAATAGTAAATAATTTGTAAAAATCATTTTAATACCTTAAATACTTATAAAACCAACTAAAATATAATATTTAACTATAATTATTACAAAATTATACAATTCAAAAACACACATAATATACTAATATTACTCAAAAATTCTATAAAAATCATATAAAATCATTAAAATTATTTTCTCAACATATATAATACTAATATCAACAAACATACATATTTAACCAATAATTTCAACAAAAATACTAATTTAACTCAATAATCCAATATTTATATAAACTAAAAATATTTATAAAAATTACATAAAAATCACAAAAATTATTACCTCAACACTAAAATTAATAACAATTTATAATAACACCAAATTTATAATTTAATAAATTAATTTATGAAAATTCAATAAATAATAATAAAATATTCAAAAATTCACAAAAATTAAAATAAATTTCAAAAATTCAAAAAAAAAAATTCCATGAAGATCAAGCTACTATGAACAACTTTTCTTAAAGGAGTTTGCATAAATCAACCAAAAATCAACTAAAAAAAAAGAAAAAAATATAAAAGCTTAAAATCGAAAAATCAGGTTTAAACTCAAACGGAGCTTGAAATAAGAAGCACCAGAGCTCAGGGAGTTGATAGAGACTGACGATGCTCAAAATGGCCAGAAAAGCGACCAATGATGAGGAGCTCCAACTTGTTGCCACTTCCGTTTTTACAAAACCGGCGACCGGAGAGGGAAGAGCAGGCGACAACGATGAAGGCTGGAGGGAGGAGGTTGGTTATCCGACGTCGGAGCGGCAAGAGGCACACCGACGGTTAGGAATCGGGACAACAACGTGAGGAGGTAAGGAATGACTATGTTTTCTATGTTTTTGATCTTTTGTATGTATATATATATATATATATATATATATATATTATATTAAAACTTTAGAATATAATATAATAAAACTTTATAATAAACAATTCTCCACCACACATAATTATTCCCATATATATATATATATATATATATATATATATATATAGACACACACACATCACACACAATAATATACACAAACATTAAACTAATAATAACATAGAAATTAACATTTACATAAACAATAATATAAACAACATTTATTACATAATTTAATAATAATACAAGTAATGTAAATTAAAAAAAATAGTAATAGAAATAATAATGCACTAAAATTAATATTATTAAAATAATACTATCCAAAATAATAAATATCAATATTGTAAATTAAATGTTTAAAATAATAAGTTTCTAAAATAAATATTTACGTAGAAAATTTAATTAAACATAAAACAATAGTAATTAATCACAAAATAGTAAAATAACTAAATTAACTTTTAAATTTTATTAACACTGCATATCTCATTTAATATTAAAATAATTTAAAAACAAAGGTTATTACAAATTCCATCTCAAAATTAATAGGAATTTAACATCATCAACATTGGGACTCAAGCCCAAGGGACATTCCATCATAAACACTATGGAAAATTAACGTCGTCAAACTTAGGACTCAAGCCTGACAGATAATTCCTTCTCAAACTCAATAAAAAATTCATGCAGTCAGGCTTTAGACTCAAGCCCGAGAAGTCAAATTTTTCTCAAAACTTATTAGGAAATTCACTCCCTCAGTTACTAGATTGAAGTCTGAGGTAATTCCTTCTCAGTTACTCAATCCCTCAGTTACTAGATTGAAGTCTGAGGTAATTCTCCCTCAGTTACTCAATCCTTCAAGAAACTCATACCATCAGCCTCAAGACTCAAGCACAAAAGACAATTCCTTCTCAAACTCAATAGGAAAATTGTCACGATCAGCCTCGGGACTCAAGCCCAAGAGGCAACTCCTTGTCAAAACTTGTCAGAAAATTCACACCGCCAGCTTTAGGACTCAAGCCTAAAAGACAATTCCTTCTCAAATCTACTAGGAAATTTATGCCATCAGCCTTAAGACTCATCCTCGAGAGGCAATTCCTTCACAAAACCAATAGAAAATTCACATTGTCAGCTACAGTACTCAAGCCCAAGAGGGAATTCCATCTTAAAACCAACAGAATTCCTTCTTAAACTTAATAGAAAATTCATGCAGTCAGACCTAGGACTCATGCCCTAAAGGCAATTCCTTCTCAAACTCAACAAGAAATTTATCTTGCCAGCCTTAACACTCAACCCCACAAGGCCAAATTTTTCTCTAAAATTATCAAGAAATTCATGCTGTTAACTTTAAGACTTAAGCCTAAGAGGTAATTCCTTCTTAAATCCATAAGGAAATTTATGCTGTCAGCCTAAGGACTCAAGCCCGATAGGTAATTTCTTTATAAACTCAATAGAAATTCATGCCATCAACCTCAAGACTCAAGCCCAAAAGGCAACTCCTTCTTAAACTCGATAGGAGATTTACACCATCAGTCTTAGAACTTAAGCCCGATAGCTCGAATTTTACTTAAAACTTGTTAGCAAATTCATGTCGTCAGCTTTGGGACTCAAGCTTGAGAGGAAATTCCTTTTCAAAACCAATAGTAAATTCATGCTCTTAGTTGCGAAACTCAAGCCTGAAAGGCAATTCCTTATTAAATGCAATAGGAAATTCACACCATCAAACTCATGACTCAAGCCTAAGAGATAATTTTTTCTCAAATTCAATAGGAAATTTATGCCATCAGCCTTAGGACTTAAGCTTGAGAGGTCAAATTTTTCTCAAAACTTGTTAGAAAATTCAAGTCGTTAGCTTCAGGACTCAAGCACAAGAGGCAGTTCCTTCTTAAATCCATTAGGAAATTCACGTCGTCAGGCTCAGTAATCAAGCCTGAGAGGCAATTCCTTCTCAAACTCAACATAAAATTCACATTGTAAGCCTTGGGACTCAAGCCCAAAAAGCAATTCCTTATTAAACTCAATAGAAAATTCATATTGTCAACCTTAGGACACAAGCTTGAGAGGCAATTCCATCTTAAAACTAATAGAAAATTCACTCCAACATCCTTAAAACTCAAGCCCAAGAGGCAATTCCTTTTCAAACTCAATACAAAAATTTAAGCTGTCAGCCTCAAGACTCAAGCATGAGATGTTACTCCTTCTTAAACACAATAGGAAATTTATGCTATTAGCCTAGAGACTTAAGCCTGAGAGATTAAATTGTTCTCAAAACTTGTTACGAAATTCACACCGTTAGCTTCGAGACTCAAGCCTGACAAGCAATTCTTTATCAAAACCAGTAAAAAATTCACGCCGTAAGCCTTGAGACTCATGCCCGAGAAGCAATTCCTTTTTAAACTCAACAAAAAATTCAAATTTCTAGCCTCAGGATTTATGCCTGAGAATTAATTCCTTCTTAAAAATAATAGAAAATTCACGTCATCAGCCTCAGGACTCAAGTTCGAGAGGCAATTCCTTCTTAAACTCTATAAAAAATTCACATTGTCAGCCTCAGGACTCAAACCTAAGAGGTAACTCCTTCTCAAACGCAATAAGAAATTCATACCATTAGCCTTAAGACTCAAGCACGAGAGGTTAAATTTTTCTAAAAACTTGTCAAAAAATTCACACCTTTAGCTTATTCACTCAAGCCTGAGAGTTAATTCCTTCTCGAATCCATCAGAAAAATCACATCGTTAATCTCCAGGATCAAACCTGAGATGCAATTCCTTCTTAAAATCAATAGGAATTTAACACTATCAGCAACTGGACTCAAGTCTGAGAGATAATTCCTTCATAAACTCTTTAGAAAATTCACGCCGTTAGACTTAGGACTTAAGCCTGATAGGCAATTCCTTCTCAAACTCAACAAGAAATTCATATAGTCAGCCTCAGGACATAAGCCCAAAAAGTTAAGTTTTTCTCAAAACTTGTTAGGAAATTCACTCCCTCAGTTACTAAACTGAAGTTCAAGAGGTAATTCACTCTCAAATCCTTCAGAAAATTCATGTCGCCAACCTCGAGACTTAAGTACACGAGGTAATTCCATCTCAAACTCAACAGGAAAATAGACGCCGTTAGCCTCAAAACTCAAGCTCGAGAGGCAACTCCTTCTCAAAACTCATCAGTAAATTCACATTGTCAACTTCAAGACTCAAGCCTAAGAGACAACTCCTACTCAAATCTACCAGAAAATTCATGTCATCAGCCTCCAGACTCAACCCCGAGAGGGAATTCCATCTCAAAACCAACAGAAAATTCATGTTGTTAACTGCGATACTCAAGCCGAGAGGTAATTCCTTCTTAAGCTCAATAGAAAATTCATGTAGTTAAACCTAGGACTCAAGTCCGACAAACAATTCCTTCTTAATCTTAACAAGAAATTCATCCCGCCAGCCTTTGCACTCAACCCCGTGAGGTTGAATTTTTCTCAAAACTTGTCAAGAAATTCACGCCGTCAACTTCGGGACCCAAGCCCAAAAGCTAATTCCTTCTTAAATTAATAAGGAAATTTACACTGTCAACCTTGAGACTTAAGCCTAGCAAGTAATTCCTTGTCATGCTATCAACCTCAAGAGTCAAGCTCGAGTGGCAACTCCTTAAACTCGACAGGAAACTCACACCGTCAGCCTTAAAACTCAAGCTCGAGAGGTTAAATTTTACTCAAAACTTGTTAGGAAACTCATGTCGTCAGCTTCGAAACTCAAGTGTGAGAGGCAATTCCTTTTAAAAAATAATATAAAACTTACACCATTAGTCGAGGGACTTAAGCCCGAAAGGCAATTCCTTCTTAAACTTAATAGACAATTCATGTCATCAGCCTCAGGACTTAAGCTCAAAAGGTTAAATTTTTCTTAAAACTTGTTAGAAAATTCATGCTATTAGCTTCAGGACTCAAGCCCAAGAGGTAATTCCTTCTCAAACTCAACAGGAAATTCACATTGTTAGCCTTGGGACTCAAGCCTAAAAAGCAATTTCTTATTACACTCAACAGAAAATTCACATTGTCAACCTTGGGACTCAAGTCCAAAAGTTAATTCCTTCTTAAAACTAATAGAAAATTCACGCCGTCAGCCTTGGAACTCAAGCCCGAGAGGCAATTCCTTTTCAAACACAATGGAAAATTTATGCTATCAGCCTCAAGACTCAAGCATTTGACATAACTCATTCTCAAACTTATCAGGAAATTCACTCCCTCAGCTACTAAACTGAAGTTCGAGAGGTAATTCCTTCTCAAATCCTTTAGAAAATTTATGTCCTCAACCTCGAGACTCAAGTATGAGAGGCAATTCCTTCTCAAACTCAATAGGAAAACTGACACCGTGAGCCTCAGAACTCAAGCCCAAGAGGTAACTCTTCTTAAAACTCATCAGAAAAATCACACCATCAGCTTTAGGACTCAAGCCTAAGAGACAATTCCTTCTTAAATCTACTAGGAAATTCACACCATCAGCCTCCAGACTCATCCTCGAGAGGCAATTCCTTCTCAAACTAATAGGAAATTCATGTCATCAGCCACAGTACTCAAGCTTGAGAGGCAATTCCTTCTTAAACTCAATAGAAAATTCATGTAGTCAGACTTAGGACTTCAGCCCGAAAAGCAATTCCTTCTCAAACTTAACAATAAATTCATCCTGCTAGCCTTAGCACTCAACCCCATGAGGTCAAATTTTTCTTAAAACTTGTTAAGAAATTCATGTCGTCAACTTCAAAACTCAAGCCCAAGAGGCAATTCCTTCTCAAATCCATAAGGAAATTTGAGCTGTCAGCCCGAGACTTAAGCCCGACAGGCAATTCCTTCTCAAACTCAATAGAAAATTCATGCCATCAACCTCAAGCCCAAGAGGCAACTCCTTTTTAGACTTGACAGGAAATTCACATCGTCAGCCTCAGAACTTATGCCCGACAAGTCGAATTTTACTCAAAACTTATTAGGAAATTCACACCGTCAACTTTGGGACTTAAGCCTGAGGGTCAATTCCTTTTTAAAATCAATAGAAAACTCACAACATCAGCCATGGGACTCAAGCTTAAAAGGAAATTCCTTCTTAAACTCAATAGGAAATTCACACCATTGGACTCATGACTCAAGCCCAAGAGGCAATTCTTTCTTAAATTCAATAAGAAATTCATGCCATCAGCCTCAGGACTTAAGCCTAAGAGGTTAAATTTTTCTCAAAACTTGTCAGAAAATTCATGCCGTTAGCTTTGGGACTCAAGTTTGAGAGGCAATTCCTTCTCAAATCCATTGGGAAATTTATGTTGTTAGGCTCAATACTCAAGCCTGAGAGGCAATTCCTTCTTAAACTCAACAGAAAATTCACATTATCAACCTTGGGACTTAAGCCTAAGTAATTCCTTATTAAACTTAATAGAAAATTCACATTATCAACCTTGGGACTCAAGGCTAAGAGGCAATTCCATCTCAAGACTATTAGAAAATTCACACCATCAACCTTAGAACTCAAGTTTAAGAGGCAAAAACTTTTTAAACTCGATAGAAAATTTATATTGTCAGCCTTAAAACTCAAGTTTAAAACGCAACTCCTTAAACTTAGTAGTAAATTCACGTTGTTAACCTCGAGACTCAAGCTTGAGAGGTCAAATTGTTCTCAAAACTTATTAGGAAATTAATGCCATCAACATCGAGACTCAAGCCTGAGAGGCAATTCCTTCTCAAATTCATTAGGAAATTCAAGTCGTTAGCCTCCAAACTCAACCCTAAAATGTAATTCCTTCTCAAAACCAACAGGAATTTCACGCCGTCAGTTGTGGGACTTAAGCGCAAGAGGCAATTCTTTTATAAAATCAATAGAAAATTCATGCCACCAAAATTAGGACTTTAGCCTTAGGGACAATTTCTTCTTAAACTCAACAAAAAATTCATGTCGTTAGCCTCAAGACTCAAGCTTGAGGGGTTGAATTTTTTTAAAAACTTGTTAGGAAATTCACGCCGTTATCTTCTAAACTCAAGTCTGAGAGGCATTTCCTTCATAAAACCTTTAGGAAATTCATGCCGAGAGGAAAATCCCGCTCTAACTCAATAGGAAATTCATGCTACCAGCCTCGGGACTCAAGCCCGAAAGGCAAACACTACTCAAACTTAATAGTAAATTCATGTTATCAGCCTCAGGACTCTAGCTAAAGACAATAACTCCTTCTAAAACATAACATGAAATTCATGTTGTTAGCCTAGAGGCTTAAGCCTGAGAGGTAACTCTGTCTTAAAACTTGTCTAAAAATTTACACTGTCAACTTCGAGACTCAAGCTTGAGAAAAAATTCCTTCTCAAATCCATCAAGAAATCCACGCTGTCATCCTTAAGACTTAAAGTTAAAAGGCAATTCCTTTAAATCAAATAGGAAACTCATGCGATCACCTGCAGGACTCAAGCCCAAGAGGCAATTCCCTCTCAAACTCAGTAGGACATTTACACCTTCAACTTCGGGACTTAAGCTTGAGAGTTAATTCCTCCATAAATCCTTTAGGAAATTCACACCATCAACCTCGGGTCTCAAACCCGATAGGCAATTCCTTCATAAAACTAATAGAAATTTCATGTTGTTAGACTCATGACTCAAGCCCGAGAGGCAATTTCTTCTCAAACTCAACAGGAAATTCATGTCATTAACTTCAGGACTTAAGCCCAAGAGGTTAAATTTTTCTCAAAAATTTTCAGTAGACTCATGTCGTTAGCTTCAGGATTCAAGCCCGAGAGGTTAAATTTTTCTCAAAACTTTTCAGTAGACTCATGTCGTTAACTTCAGGATTCAAGCCCGAGAGGTAATTCCTTCTTAAAACTAATAAAACATTCATGTTGTCAACCTTGGGACTTAAACCTAAGAAGTAATTCCTTATTAAACTCAATAATAAATTCATGTCATTAGCCTCATGACTTAAGCTCAAAAGGTTGAATTTTTCTTAAAACTTGTTAAGAAATTCATGCTACCAGCTTCAGGATTCAAGCCCAAAAGGTAATTCCTTCTCAAATCCATTAGCAAATTCATGTTATTAGCCTCAAAACTCAAGATTGACAAGCAATTTCTTCTTAAATTCAATAAAAAATTTATTCTATTAGCCTCAAGACTCAAGCCTAAGAGGCAACTAATATAATGCAAATATGTTAGTATTTTAGGGTAGTTTAGTCTTAATTTCATTTAGTTTTCCTATGATTAATGTGTTTATTTGGCTATAAAGTTATTATTTTCACTTATTTTATCTTTATGGTTTGTTATGTGGGTTATATTCATGTTTTAAGCTCAATTCATGCTTGGAAAAGACTTGGACTTGATTAGAACAAGTTGGAGAGCAAAAGGACTCAAGTTTGGATACTTGAAGACTATCACAAGTCGTTACCATGTCATGACTCATAACAGAGAGCTACTATGATGACTCGGTAGTATGTCATGACTCGGCATAAAGACTAATGATCTAGAACATTCTGATTTGAGCAGCTTTTGTATTTTGGTCATAACTTCTTCTACACACATCCAAATTTGATGATTCAAGTTGCTCTCAAAAGATAACTCAGAGATCTAGAACTTCAAGAAGGAACATTCAAGAGTTAAAGTCATTTGGATAGACGAAATTTGCCCTTGAAGTTACAGCTTCTGCAAAAGAAGGTGACCTTTCATGAAGTGGTGCCTTTCCAACTCTAAAGATTCTAGTCCTTTGTAAGGCCTATAAATAGATGATTAGAGATAGAATAAAAAAAAGAGAAATAAAAGATAGGGTTCATTCTTTTAGACTAATAGACATTACAAAATTATTTAGTTTGTATTAGAGTTATTATAAAAGAAAAAGCCAAAAAGAAGAAAGATTTTACATCAAGTATCAAGACTTAATAAAAGGGTTTTATCTTCTCTATTCTTTTCCCTTTTCTATTTATATTTAGTTTTCTTTTGTTTTTGCTTGATAATGTATCTTGGCTAAGCCTTTGTTTATTAGAATTGTAAAGAAGAATGAATCAATGAATTATATCTTTTTATAGTGCATGAATGAATTGCTTTCAATTGAGTGTTTAATTGAGTTTTATATGCTTGATCACCATATATGATGTGTTATTCAAATTGTTCATAATGTCAATTAGGACAATTTGGTGGAAAAGTGATTGAATTCACTTAAAATTTAGGAAAGTACCTGGAGACAAGAAATCCACTTTGAGGGGTTAAAGAATTGGTAATGAACTTCATGGTTTTTTTTATCTCTATAATAATACCATGGTACTTATAGGCTCTAGATGGAAATACCCTTATTTGGCAACGTTAGTTGCTCTTAAGGATTTTAGGTCATATTCTCCATTAATTGCATGTGTTCATTATTTATTATAATTCTTTGACTAATTCAGAATTGTATTTCTAATAAACCATATTTAATTTGATATTTAGAATAATTAAAGTTATTAGTATAGCTAGTAGTTCATTAGTATAATTAGAGTAATCCAACAATTTTCACTATTAATATATTGCCTATCCATCTTAGTATCTATTCGATTAATATAAAATTTCCAAATCCCAGTGTTCAACACCCTACTTGTTCTATCTAAGTTCTAGAGACTAAGGTATACAATTATAACCCGCTTCAATAACTCCTTCTTCAACTCAATAGAAAATTCACATTGTTAGCCTCAAGACTCAACCTCGAAAGATCACATTTTACTCAAAACTTGTCAAGAAATTCACGTTGTTAGCTTTAAGACTCAAGCCTAAAAAGCAATTCCTTCTCAAACATATTATCATGCCATCGGACTCAAGACTCAAGACTCAAGCCCGAGAAGTAAAATTCCTTTTTAAACTTAACAAGAAATTCATATTGTCAGCCTTAGGACTTAAGCCCAAGAGATTGAATTTTTCTCTAAACTTGTTAGGAAAATCATGCCGTCAACTTTGGGACTTAAGCCCGAGAGTTAATTCCTTCTCAAATCCTTCAGGAAATTCATGTCGTCAGTCTCATGACTCAAGTCTAAGAGGAAACTCCTTCTTAAAACTCTTCAACAAAATTCACATAATCAGCTTCGAGAGTCAAGCCTGAGAGGCAATTCTTTCAAAAATCCATTAGGAAATTCACACCATCAGCCTTCATCCTTAAGCTGGAAAGGCAGTACTAAAGCTAGAGAAGTAATTCCTTCTCAAACTCAATAGAAAAATTCATGTTTTCAACCTTAGGATTTCAGCTTGAGAGGTCAAATTTTGCTCAAAACAACATGAAATTCATGCTGTCAGCCTCGAGACTCAAGCCAAAAAGGAAACTCCATCTCAAAACTTGTAAGAAAATTCATGTCGTCAGCTTCGGGACTCAAGCTTGAGAGATAATTCCTTCTCGAATCCATCAGGAATTTTTTTGCCATCAACCTCAAGACTCAAGGCTAAGAGGTAATTCTTTCTCAAAACCAATAAGAAACTCATATCGTCAACTGTAAGACCCAAGCTTAAAAGGCAATTCATTCTCAAAATTTATAGGAAATCCACACCTTCAGACTGAGGATTCAATCTTAAGAGATAATTCCTTCACAAACTCAACATAAAATTTTTGCCATCAGCCTTAGGAATTAAGCTCAAGAGGTTGAATTTTTCTCAAAACTTGTCAGGAAATTTACGCTATTAATTTTGCAACTTAAGCCCTAAGGGCAGTTGCTTCTCAAATCCATCAGAAATTCACACCATCAACCTCAGGACTTAATTCTTAGAGGCAATTCCTTCTCAAAACAAACAAAAAATTCATGTCGTCAGCCTTGAAACTTAAGCCCAAGAGGTAATTCTTTCTTAAAACTAAAGAAAAATTCACACTGTTAACCTGGAGACTCAAGGCTGCGAGGCAATTCCTTCTCAAACTCAATCGAAAATTCACGCCATCAGCCTCTGAACTCAAGCCCGAGAGGTCATAATATTTCTCAAAACTTTTAAGGAAATTCACGTCATCAGCTTAGGACTCAAGCCTATGAGGCAATTCCTTCTAAAATACATTAGGAAAATCATACCATCAGCCTCTAGACTTTAGCCTGACAGGCAATTCCTTCTCAAAACCAGTGGAAAATTCACACTATCAATTGCAAGTCTTAAGCTCGAGCGGCAATTCCTTCTTTTACTGAATAGGAAATTCATGCTATTAGACTTAAAACTCAAGCCTGAGAAGCAATTCCTTATCAAACTCAATAAAAAATTCATGCCATCAGCCTCAAGACTCAAGCCCAAAAGATTAAATTTTTTTCAAAACTTATCAGAAAATTCATATTAACAGCTTCAAAACTCAAGCCTAAAAGGTAATTCCTTCTCAAATCCATTAGAAAATGCACATAGTTAGCATTAGGACACCAGCCTAAGAGGTAATTTCTTCTCAATCTCAATAGAAAATTTACGCCATCAGCATTGGGACTCAAGCTCAAAAGGCAACTCCTTTTTAAACTCAATAGGAAATTCACATCGTCAACTTCGAGACTTAAGCCCGAGAGGTCAAATTTTTCTCAAAACTTATTTGGAAATTCATGCCATTAGCTTCAAGACTCAAGCCCAAGAGGTAATTCCTTCTCAAACTTAATAGGAAATTCATGTCGTCATACTCATGACTCAAGCTCGAGAGGTAATCCCTTCTCAAACTCAATAGGAAATTCATGCCATCAGCCTTAGGACTCAAGCCTAAGAGGTTAAATTTTTCTCAAAAGTTGTTAGAAAATTCACACCGTTAGCTTCAGGAATCAAGCTTAAGAGTTAATTCCTTCTCAAACTCAATAATAAATTCACGTTGTCAACCTCAGAACTCAAGCCTGTGAGGCAATCCCTTCTAAAAACTAATAGAAGATTCATGTCATCAGTCTCAAGACTCAGGCCCGAGAGGTAATTCCTTCTTAAACTCAATAGCAAATTCACACCATCAACTTTAGGACTCAAGCTCGAGAGGCAACTCCTTCTCAAACTTAATAGGAAATTCACATCACCAGCCTTGAGACTCAAGCTCAAAAGGTTGAATTTTTCTCAAAACATGTCAGGAATTTCATGTCGTCAGCTTCGAGAATCAATCTTGAGAGGTCAAATTTTTCTCAAAATGTGTATAAAAACCCATGCTGTCTGCTTCGAAACTCAAGCCTGAGAGGTAATTTCTTCTTAAATCTATCAGAAATTTATGTCGTCAGCCTCGAGACTTAAGCCCAAGAGGTAATTCCTTCTTAAAATCAATAAAAATTCATATTATCAGCCTCGGGCTCAAGTCTGAGAGGCAATTCCTTCTCAAACTCAATAGAAAATTCACACCATTAGCCTAAGGACAAAAGCCCAAGAGGTAATTCCTTCTTAAATTCAATAGGAAATTCATGTCGTTAGCCTTAGGACTCAAGCCTGAGAGATAATTCCTTCTTAAAATCAATAGAAAAATCACACTGTTAACCTCAGCACTCAAGCCCGAGAGGTAATTCCTTCTTAAACTCAATAAAAAATTCACATTGTTAGCCTTAAGACTTAAGCCTGAGAGGCAATTCCTTTTTAAACTCAATAGAATTAGCCTTGGAACTCAAGCCTAAGAGGTAATTCCTTTTTAAACTCAATAGGAAATTTATGCCATCACTCTTAGGACTCAAACTCGGGAGGTCACTTTTGTCTTATTCAATTTTTTTCATTAAACTGCTTGCTTTTAACTTCTTATATAAACCTTTTTGCTTTTGTATTTTTATTTTTGAAAAGTCTCCTCTCTTTTTCTTTTTTCTTTTTCCTTCTCTCATTTTGTCTTTTCCTTTTCTTTTCTTTTCTTCCTTTGTTTTCTTTTCTTTTGAAAATGGACATTGCCTGAACCCCCGATCCTCCACAATAGGACCTAGTGATGCCTCTTGTAGATCCATTATGGACTCTCAGATTCTCCATCGGGGATGACATTCCACTTATAGTGAATTTAGGAACCTACATTTGTGCCTTAGCTTTTGGAGATATTAGTTTTTAAACCAACCACTTGCTTCTACAAACCATTATCGGGCTATAATTAGTAAATATATATTCATCACTATATATAGGAATGTACTTGATTAAAATGAGAAAATTGAAAAAATTAAAAAATTATTCATGTTCTCTAATAAAAAAAAGTGTCGCCTTTTTGCTTGAAGGCGATGACTTCTATATAACTTACTGGGGCATCGCCTCTCTAATAATATTCAGCATTTTCTATTTTTTAATTTTAAGCAAGTTATATAAATTTTGACTTTCCTATTTATTTTCAACTTGATGCCCATATATTCAAAGGTGCTAGGAACTTCAGTAGTGCTTGAGTCTGGTACAATGAGCTCACAGACGACATTAAGGATCACATTTAAAATACAAGTTTTAATGACTTCATCCTCTCACTTATAAATGATCAAGGTTGCACCGATTATTAGTTGCTCCATGCATTGATGGAGAGGTGGTTTGAGAGTACACATACCTTTCACCTTCCCTTTGGTGAACTCATGTTAGACCTCATCTCCTTTGTTGTTGTTACTAGGATTGCATGTGCCAGTAACACTATACCATTTGATGTGTGCATCCATTGGATGACACTAGATCAGGTAGCTTATATTAGGCAGCTTCTTTATATGGTCACAGACATGAAGGGGACTCATACTATTAAGATTGACTCCAACTAGAGTCACTTTGCTTGTGCTAGGGTTAAGGCTGCCACCACAGACCAAGAGATTGACCAAGTGGTGAGAGCATTCTTGGTCTACCTACTAGGTGCTACTCTCATCGCTGACACCATCAACTCCATTAATTTGATATTTCTTATGCCTTTTCGAGATTTAGATTAGGTGTCCTCTTATGATTGGGGTAGTTGTGCATTGGCTTATCTATATTGGAGTATGGACGAGGTTGTATAAGGAGTTAGGCAATTTTATGGTTTTTGGTATGCCATTTTGATAAGTATTCCTTTTTACTCTTGAACTTTATTCCCCTACTATTTTGATTATTCACTAACAATTTTTCTTTACAGGTCTGGGCTTTAGAGCTTGAGATGATCTGAGGGATAATCTGTGTCAGTGATGTTCATTTCCCTGCCTTAGCTTGATAGGGTGCTAATTGTTCATGGATGAGACATTTAGCTCACGTGCACATCCATCGTGACTGGATGAATGCTTTGACTTGTGATGAGGTACCTATAAAATAAATCAATATGCTATTAGTATCACAAGAACATAAACCAAATTTGCATATCTATTTTGTATTATCACAATTGCATTAAGACTTATGGGGTCCTCAGGATAGATGGTCTCAAAATATGACTCATTCCATACCACTATCTTTGTGAAGGGTGCTCCTTCACAAACTTAGTTGTTAAGTATGGTATCTCAGTGAGAGGGTCCTCAATTAAGATCGTGGTGCCCGTGCTAGGCACATCCTCACATCACCTCCTATTAGCGTGTTTTGGAGGCAGTTACTAGAGGATGATGAGTTGGACAAGGTGGTTACAAGAGATCCTACTAAGAACCACACTATAAGGAGCAAAAGTTTCTACTCATACTTTATTTGAGCCAATCTATTATAGCGGGTGCCCCCTTTCAATCGTTACTACTGCTCAAGTACTCATTTCCTCTCCTTTTCTTTTAAATTACATACTAACTCAATATTTTATTCATAGGTGGTACCCACAGGTCCTACTCATAAAGCCTGGCCTTCTGTACATAAGAGACCACTCCAGCGCCTTCATATTAATAGTGGAGAGAGTACTTCAGCTGGAGTACCGTCTTATAAAGCTCCTTCCATTTCTAGCTCACAAATTATTACTAGTCATTTAACCCATACACTTGATCTGCTAGCCTACTATTAGGTGCCCCCAGGGAACCTATCCCATGAGTTTCTAATGTTAGATGAGAGTCTAACACCTGTATACATTCCTAATGCTACACATATAAGCTCTTCCTTGTTCTGCCTTCAGAATTAATCTCAATAAGACATTAGTAATAGTAGATCATTAATCATGCAGATCCCTCTAAAGCAAGGGGTGTACATGTATCAACTAATCAAGGCTCAGCAAGACCATCTGATGACTATCACTCAGCAGTGGAAGGTAATGACTTCGACTATTTCTATATGTATGCATGCTTACATAAGAACTTGCCTCGACTTATATATGGACAAGATCATAATATAGTCAACAAGGCTAGAATCATAACCCTCCAGCATTAAGTTGTTGCACTACAAGTTAAGGATGATGAGGATGAAGAAGAAAAAGCCAAAGATGGCGCTAATAACGATGATGGTAATGGGACAGATGGTGGTGACGATAAAATGATGTAGAGGCCACTAAGTTAGAAGTTTACAAATTAGAATTTAGGCTTCCTCTTTTTTATTTTCTGACTCCAATGTTACAAAATTATTTTAATGTCATTTTGGATATTTGTGTTTATATTTGACTAAATGTTCAAACATTCAAACTTTTTCAATGAGGAACTATGATTATTCTAACACAATCTTGCACAAACTCATCATTGAATCATATAAACTTTTCATTAATGAATTGAAACAAGAACCAATCGGAATAATACAACCAAAATATGCCCTTGATTATTAAAGAGATGATTGCCTCTTCACTGAGGTGTTGTCTCTTTGTGAATAGGCAATATTGAAATACCTCTTTATGATAAGGTGCCTCTTGATCGAAGAGGAGAATGCCTTAGTGTCTGATCTATAAATTCCCTTTTGAATCCCTAACTCCCTTTATAAAAGCAAATATATTTACTCCCAACCACGTAGATACTCTTTATTTTCTCCCTCCAAATAGCTTTAAATCCTAAAACATGATTGAGAGAAGCCTCAAACAACTATAACCAGTCTTGAAAAGCTTAGATGGTGGATCATGGAAAAATTGGAGCCCTTTTGCTTGTCTATTTTTAGGTCTTTACATGCTAGGAAGATCAATTTTCCCTTTCTCCATGCCATAACTTAATTATGGGATCCAAGCAAGCATGTCTTCCAATTTAATACTCTAGAAACATGCTCCCTGCCAAAGGAGTTTAAGGCTATTTTAGGTTTTCAAATGGACTTCTCTTATTAAATTGCAATCTCTCAGGTTGAATCTCTAGATTTACACTTCATTCAATATCAAATGGCCAGGCTGTTCAATCTTTCCCCTCAGTCTTCTCTTCATCATATATTTATTTTTGAAGTTCTAATAGGATCTTTCCTTGAGGTTATTACAGCTATAAACGATAAGGAGCTTTACTAGCTTCAAATGATGGCTCTTTGCCTACATGTACAGTTCCTAGTTATTTCTCCTTTTGGCAACTGTGATTCAAAAGTTCTTTACATCCTAGATCAGGTGGAAGCTGGACTTAATCCTTTTCCCCTCGTTCTAGTAGAAACTATTATTATACTAAATAACTTCCTAAAAAACAATGATTCTCCAAGAGTCTATTACTAATAAAGGTTAATTTCCTTTTTTTATTATTTTTTGCTTTTCTATCATTTTACTTATTCACCTTGTTCAGGCATGGTTTCATGAAAATTTAAGGTTACTTTAACCTCCTAAAGACATTATATATTATAAAGCAAAACATTACCGTACTAGCAAACTCCATCCCATACCAGAAAATGTTCGAAAATGGTTGTCCACCTTTCCTGATACCATGATTCACTGAATGTGCCCATAGTGTAAATTGGAGCATGTGACCATTTGATCTTGCACCTATTGCATCCCTATTGTAAGTCTCCATTTTGCCACTTTCTATAACTTTACCTATATCTGCCAATAATATGGACATAAATAGCTAATTGTGGGATTAGTATATGAGTTTGAGCTGGGGCCCCTTTCTCAACACTTTCTAAACAACTTGGTTACAACCTAGCCTCACAAAGTCATTCAAGGTATATCAACAATGACTGAGATCAATCTACTGAGGATCAGAACAAAACATGGATTCAGTTATAGCAGACAAAAAAGGATAAGTTCATGAGAAATAAAAGAACAATAGAATTATAAACATTAAGTGTTAAGGTGTTTAATAGAAGAAAAGAAAGCAAAAGTAGTTTATGAAGTTCAATCATCATTTTGCTTTTTGTAGAATGGGATTTCCTTTTCAGTTAAACAGCTTGTAATAAATATTTAATGCAATGTTCAACAGTAACTAAGGCAATCAATTCTATTTAATTAAGTAAAAGATGACTATACATTTTGCTTGTGACATATCTCATATTGGTAATTGGCTTACCCTTGCAAGTTTTCAATTAACTATTTTTTTCTCTCTCTCCTTTTATATGTCTTTAATTTTTGCTTAGACCGCCTCTTTTAAGGTTTTCAATCCAGCATCACCCTTTTATTTTTTCATTTTTCTATCTCTAACTTTTGCCTAGACACCTTCATTTTAAGGTCTTATCCCTCGTGAGACTTCACAAAAAGTATTCTTAAGCTTGTCTAACTTAATACACTCCCTAAACTCATTCTCTTCTAATTTAGAAAGAATAACAACACCTTTGAAAACTAGCTTCTTCACTAGATACATACCCTCCCAATTTGGCTTAAACTTTCCCTACGGGTCAATCATGATGGTTTAGTGAGCTTTAGCACCAAATCATCTTCTTTAATCTTGTATGGCTTAATCTTTTTATTATAGGCTTGGGCTATCCTTTTCTTATATAACTGGGAGTGATATATGGATTTCATCCTTTTCTCATCCAATAATGTTAGTAGCACTAATCAACTCTCTATCCACTAATACTCAAGGATTTTAGATTCCAAAAGAACCCTTAATGATTGAATGTCGACCTCTACCAGTAGTACAGTTCACACCCATACACTAATGAATATGGTGGCTCCAGTCGATGATCTAGCAGTGGTCCTATACCCCCCCCCCCCATAATGCAAATTGCAAATAGTTTGCCCAGTCCTTATAATTCTCTAGTATTTTAGACAGAATCCACTTCACATTCATATTTACTGCCTCTACTGCTCCCTTCACTTATGGTATTTATGAAGACAATTTATGATGCTCAATTTTATATTCCGTTAATAAAGTAGCTATTTCTGCTCTAAACTAAACACCATTATCAGTGATAACATGATGAGGCAACCCATATCTGTAGATTATATTCTTCTCTATAAACCTCGCCATCTACTTTGCTTTGACAGTTATGAATAATTTCGCTTTGACCCACTTAGAGAAGTAATTGATTGCTACTATGATATAATAATGCATGTTAGATGCCTTCGGCCTTATTTCTTTGATAATATCAGTTCCTCAAACTCCAATTGGCCATAGATAATTCAAACCCTAAAGTTTCATATAAGGTAGATGGCTCACATCCCCGTACACCTGACAATTATGGCACTTCTTCATAAATTTTACATAATTAGATTCTATAGTCAACTAGAAATACCCTTGATGAGCTATTTTCTTAGCAAGAACTATCTTATTTATATGTGGCCCACATACACCTTCATGAATTATTTTCATGACTTTTTGGGCCTATTCCTTATTAATATATCTCAAATGCACCCTAGTCGACATTCTTTTGTACAACATCCTATTATGGCTGATGAACTGCTAAAATAACATATTTAGAGACATTCTTTCCTTCTTATCTACATCTTTAAGAAATTGTACCATTTCTAAATACCATTGCAAATCATAAAACTAGGGCTTTAAGACTTCATAAGAATAAGAAGTTTCACTTCCATTTGTTTTCCTTCTTCCCATATTGAAGCTAAAGTGGCTAAAACATTTGCCATCTAATTCTCCTATCTTGGCAAATGCACAAATCTACAATGAGTGAAAGCCAATATAATAACAGCTGAGTAATCTCAATACAATTTCAGCTTATCTTCTCTAACTTCCCATTTATTAGAAATCTATTTGATTACGAACATAGAGTCCCCATGTACTGTGACTTCCTTTGCCCCCCACATGCTAAAGTGCTTCCAACCTAAAAATGTAGACTTCATGTTCAGCTTGATTGTTGGTTACTTTTAACTCTAACCTTTTTGCCATCGGGATGATCTTTTCTTCCAACATGATTAGAATTACACCATTGTATGCTTCTTTATTATTAATCACCCCATCAAAGTACAATGTCCATCCTTGGACCTCTATTGCCCCTAAATGCTCATTTAGAAATTCCAACTGCCATTATTATTCATCATCTACTAGACTCTGAGCCAAGAAGTCTACTATTGCTCTTCCTTTTACTACTTTCTTTATTATGTAGTCTATATCAAACTCGATGAGTAGGACCAACCATCTGGCTAACTTTCTTATAAGTGATGGAGTCTGTTAGAGATATCTAAGGGGTTGAGCTTAGAAACTACCTATACCTTGTAAGATTAGAAATAATGCCAAAGCTTCATGGTTGTCCAAATCACAGCCAAACATGTCTTATCTACCATACTATAATTGGCTTTATACTGTAGGAGTTTCTTACTTATGTAGTATATCACATACTCAACTTTTCCTTTACCTTCCTAAGCTAACATTACACCTACTACATCCTTTTTAATTGCTAGATAAAGAATTAATGGTTTGCCAAGCCTTGGCGATTGTAAAACTTAGGGATTCATCAAGTAATTTTTTATAGTTTCAAGCCATCTAACATTTATCATCCTAAATTATGGGTTGATTCTTTCTCAAAAGTTTAAAGATTGGCTCACAAATAGTAGTCAGTTTGGCTATGAATCTACTAATGTACTACAATCGCCCCGTAAATTCTCTAACTTCTTTCTCATTTTTCAGTGTAGGCATCTCTCTTATTGCTTTAACCTTTTCTAAATCCACCTCTATTCCTTTCTAACTGATAGTATGTCCTAATAGCTTTCCAGAAGTTACTCTGAAAACACACTTCTTTAGGTTTAGTCTGAGGTTGTACTTTTTAGCTCCTTCTAGAAACTTGTATAAAGCCTCAAAGTGCCTTTCTCTAGTTAGAGATTTTACCATAATATCATCCATGTACACCTCTATCTCTTTATGGATTATGTTGTGTAGTAAAGTGGTAGCCATTCTTTGATAAGTAGCCCTTGCATTCTTTAATCCAAATGGCATGACCAAATAGCAGTAAATACCCCATTAAATGGTGAAGGACATTTTTAGCTTATTGATTACTGTATCATGATCTGATTGTACCCTGAGAAGCCATCCATGAAAGAATACATCACACTAGAAGAAACACTATGGACTAGTATGTCAATATACGGTAAAGGAAAATCATCTTTTTGGTAAGCTTTATTTAAATCTCTGTAGTCCATACACAACCCGACTCTCTCGTCTTTCTTAAGAATAGAAACTATACTTGCCAACTATTGGGTGTCTCCTACTACTTTAAAAAACTTCACCTTAAGCTACTTTTCAATTTCTTTCTTAATAAAAAAAGCCCATTCTGGCCTTAACCTCCCCTTTTTTTACTTTATGGGTGTGATGTAAAGATACGTAGAGATCTTATGTTCTATGACCTCCCTATCAATTCTAGGCATATCCTTATAAACCCAAGCAAATACTTTATGTCTTTTTTATGGTTTCACTTTTTCTCTCTTATCAGGAGTTAAATCAGAAGCAATCAGTATATTTTTAAGGCAATCATTTGTGCTTAGATTAAATGATTCAATTTACACATAATTAATGTCAAACATTTGCTTGAAATAATCATCACAAACAAAATAACCATTAGAAAACACATCACATGTTAGATTTCATTGTATTAACTTTAGAGAAAAATAGGTTATCAATTTTAAATAAAGTAGCAAGAGAAACATTAAAATCATCATAGAAAACATCTATGACAAAGTTTAGGATGTAAGTCTCAAAATCTAGCTCCTCTTTTTTATTAGTAACATCCTTCAGCTCCGTAACAGGAATCTCCTCTTCTGATTTTGAAGTTAGTGCTAGTTCTTCTACTATTGCCTCCCCAATAACAACTTCCTCAACCCTGTCTATATAGTCAGCAAAAATCTTAAACTCGAGGACCAACTTCCTAGCCAGCATTAAAGGATCAGGAGTTCCTTTGTATGGATACCTATTGCCTTCCTCATAAATGTTTCCCAGAGTGCCCATTTTTTGGTTCCAGTTTGATTGTCTTCTTCAAAGTCTTCATCTCTATGATGCTTGATCCTGTGCTTTAGGATTGGCACCTTATGCTCCATAAACTCTTACTGTCCATTCTAGTTCTTCCTTAACCCTATGCCAGGCCTGAAAACTTATATTTCTCACCATGTTCATAATTCTCTCATCAAGCTCCTCTTCATACAACATGCAGACCTTAAAACTAAGACTAACAGGGATCTCCTTATGAGCAAGTTTCAAAGCAATTACAACAGCCTCAGTTTCTGTTCAGATAGTGACTACCTTTCCTTTATGTGAAAAATTATTTTTCTAATGAACAGTGGAAGGCACACCTCCCAAAGGATGAAACCATGGCCTCCCTAATAGAATGGTAAAAGTAATTGGGATGTCAATCACATCCAAATTGACCCAAGTCTCAATGGGTCCAGTCTTGACCAAAGCTCAAAAAGTCCCTTCAATAGGTCACTTCATATCATCATAAGCCTTGATTATCACATTATAACATTTACGGTTTGCCACAGTGAGTCCAAGTTTAAGCAGAATCTTGAGAGGGCACATGTTAATAATAGAGCCATTATCTACCATTACATAACAGGTTAACTTGCCTTTTACTTCAACCTCGATGAATAAGGCTTTATAATGCTCCTTTCTTTTCAATGGCAAGTCATCATTAGTGAAGACAATATCTCACTCAAGACTCTCCATCAAAGAATTCACCATCTGCTCGGGAGTGTAAGTTCTTGGGATCTTATTTGGTCCAAATCTTGGACTAATACCTCCTAATGGGTCTTAGAATTCATGAACAATTCTCAAACACTAGCTATAGGCTTCTCTTTTTTCTTTGGCTCTCCTTTCTACTCTTCTTTCTTTGTATCCTTATTTTCTATTTTAGTTTTAACCTCAACTACTAGTTGGTCCTCATCCTTTCCTTTCCCTTTTTTAACAACCTTCTTAACTGACTGGATTTCCATTTCTTCATCATTATCTCACAAGTTAACCTATCCCCCTTCTTCATTTAAGCTCCAAATATCTACCACATTAACAAACAATCCATTGGGTTATAGACTTTATGGTTTAAGGTTAAGTTTTGATGAATTAGGTGTGGCATTAATGAAAGATTTTAGGACTTTCTCTTCTGTTAAATCAATGCTAATCATAAGGATAGGTGCATTGAGTAGTGGGACATTTCTATAGTTGGGTAAAGGATTTTTTTAGGTATTTGGTTTTATGGACTCTAGGTCAGTGATTTTGCCTGAATCAATCAAGTCTTGGATCTCATTTTTTAGTCAAGTACAATTATCGTTATCATGTCTAATAGCTTAATGAAACTTGGACAAGAATTTTGACTTGGCATTTGGTAAAAGTTGTCTTGGGAGTAAGGGCTGTAAAAAGTTCTTTTCCATTAGCTTCTCTAAAACTTTTAAAGATGCCTGCCCATGTTAGAGAATCTCTAGGGTTCCCTAATAGCATTGATTTGCACACTACTACTTCATCTAATCACTTCTTTGCCCTTAAATCTTCCACTAAAGAATTTCTTTTCTTGAGCCAAATTTGACTCTTTTTGAACCCCAAACCTATATAACTCCTTAAAATTCTAAATCCCAAGGTCTTTCAACTTCTTAGAAAGTAATGGAACATAACCTTCCATCACTATCATCAATTGATCAGACTCAGCAGGTATATGCCTCATATGTGCTAGCTTCCCCCTCTATATAGTCAAGTAGTCAGTGAAGGACTCATTAAATTTCTACCTAGTGTTTTATAAGTCCTTTAAGGACACTTCTATCTAAGCATTCAATCCATACTACTTCATAAATGTAGCACACAATTATTTTTAATCATTTTATATATGTGGTTCTAAGGCATGGTACCAGCAGATCAGAGCACCCCCTAATGACATGGAAAATTTCTTGACTATCTGAGCCTTAATCAGTTTGGTGGCCTTCATGTAGGTCATATACTATTTTAAGTGTAGATGTGGATCATCAATTCTAGCATACTTCTTCATATAAGGGAACATGAATTTTTAAGGAAGAGGGTCATCATCCTCATCTAAGTCGAGGTCGGTATAGTCCATTGGAGCATCAATTCCTTTCTCCTTCATCATCATTTGGACTTGAACGATGGCCCTTGGTCATATTTTTTGCCCAATTAATCTTTTCCACAGTCTCATAAATGTCCATATTCTATCAGCCTACAAGTTCTACCAATAGGGTTTTCTGATTATCCTCTATTTTTTTGCCTTGTAAAAGTTTTAGCATCAAGATCAAACGATGGTGGTTGTTATACTGGTTGTTTTTATATAGCTGACCCCATCATTTCTGCCATCATTTCCCGTATGATCATCCGAGTTTGGTAGACTATTTCTGCTTTCAACTGTTCCTTGAATGCATCAAGATCAAAACCTGTCATTGTTGTTTCTTTAGAAATTTTAACCAGGCAACCAGTGTCAAACCGTGTCCAAGTAGAAGACTGATGTGGATATATATCTGCAATCGCCATAGGTTAGAATTATACATGGCATGTATGCATGATATGCATATTCATTTTATTTTATTATTTTTTTAAAAAAAATAAGCACACACTCTATTTACACATAATAAATAAACAAACATAAAGCTCTCAATTGATAATCTCCACCCTTATTTCTCCCATATGTGTGTTCAATGGTAAGTTTTTTATCCTATGATTTTTTTCCTGGATTTTAATTATCAGCGAGAGATAATAAAACTGGCGTATGCAAAACAACTCTCAAAATGTAATAAATAAATAATAATTCCTTTAAATTAATCCAAAGTCATTTTAATAGGCCATAGTAGGCATTAAAGGCCCACTTTAACATGGTCCATGTACAACAGGCTTAGGCTTTATTTAAAGGATTATTATATAGTATAAAGCACATGCATTTGGGAAAAAATCCTAAGGGAGATTATTAAGTCATTACATGAGTCGAGTCTCAGGTAATAAGTTTTGGTTCTTATAGCAATATACCTCTATTACATCTCCTCACTCAAGGGTCCATGCGACCTGGATAATTTTGTGCCATAAGTCACAATAATCAAATACTCCAACACAGGTTTAAGTAAAACTCAGGCATCAAAGTAATGACTATTTTCAGGTTATTTGGAACTGAATATTCATTATGTGAAAATGTGTAGTGAATGCAAAAGAAATAAAAGAATAATTAAAAATGATAAAATACAAAACACTGAAATCAATTTCTCTATCCCCAGTGAAATTGCCACTGTATGCGGCAAGGTTAAGAACACACCCAAGTGTTTGGTGACCACAACACTGTATGGGCTCAGAGCCCACTAGGAAATACAAAATAGGCTCAAGGGCCAAATTGGAGAAGGAGTCACCACCTGGATAAAACTTTGGACATACTATACAACAACTAGATCCCACGAAAGTTCCCAACAACCGTCCTCAAAGAATGGGTTCGAAAATTAGGTATGGACTTTTGGAATGCCCACCCAACCTTGCGATTGGCCTCCATGTGTGTTTTTTTATTTTATTAACCTTAATTATTAAGTTATCTCTTTATTAATTATGCAAATTTCAATTTCCTCCAATTTTACAATTTAGTCCAAATTTGCACATTAGACCACTTCCATGCTAACTAAGGGTGATTCACTATATTCATTACAAATATATAGAACATTCATAAAGATAATGATAAAGAAATAAATATACATGCAAAGAAATGGGGAAGGAGAAATGAGTTACAACCCTTGATCATGTAAATAAAAGTAAAATAAATAGAAAATAAACAAAAAATAAACTAGTTACAAAGCAAGTAAACCCATGAGCAAATTAGGAGGATTAAAGCTTGATGATAAAAATCATCCTAAAATTTCTACAAATAACAAAAATATTAATCTCCATGAATATATATAAAATCCTACAAAAGAAGTCATATGGTTAATCCATATACCAAATAAACATAAACAAAAATAATAAACACATAATCGTTTAATTAAACAACATAATAAAATGATTGTATAAAGGAAACTAAAATATAGAAATATTAAATGAAAATTCAAATCATATAAAACAAACATGGAGAATAAAAATAAGATTATACATGACTCTGATGAAATGGCGACGCCTCATCAGTGAAGCATCACCTCCTGACATAGAGGCAACATCATGTTGCTTAAAGCCAAAAAGGTGACACCTCTTTGAAGAAGCATCGCCTAACTAACAAACCCAATGGTAAATTGGCAAGCTTTTTAGATCTTAAGTAAACAAAATTTGATGCAAATAAATAGAAACTTACAACTATTTCTAGTAGTTTAAAAGATCATGTTATAAATATAGCATAAAATGAACAATAAAAGTAAGAATAGACAAGCAAATGAACAAAATGTTTATAAGAAGACCAAGAATTCAAATATTTTAAAAATAGGGGACCTTACTTCCTAGAACTGATTTGATGCTCCTAACTCAGCCTTGAGAGGTGATTTTTTATTCTAACCTTCTTTTGAATGCAAAAACTCTCTTTTTCTTTTCTTGAGAATGCACCTTCAAGTCAAAGCTCTTTCTTTTTCTTTTCTTCTTCTCTCCTCTTTTGTTTTTTTTTTTTCTTTAGCTTTAGTTAATTAAAGCTCCCCTCCCTTCCCCCTAAAAATGTTCTCTCTTTTAAAGTCCCTTTTTCATACCCTTTTAAGCACTCCATGTTGTTGACAAGATATCCCCTTTTTCCCTCATCATCACACACTTCATTAGTCACCTTTTTCTGCCTCCAAAGTGTCACTTTCACGTAATATATTCAAGTCAATAACAGGTAGGCCCACTCACTTACTCATTACTGCCAAATCTCCATTTAATATATGTGCAAATGGGCTGGTAAAGAGGCATCACCAGAGAGGCAACAAAGAGGTGTCACCATAAAGACAACGAAGAGGTGTCGCCTCACTAAAGCAAGCGCCATAAAGGCAGCACCCTTTCGATCAGGCATCGCTTCTTCAACCCTGACCCAAGGTTGGGCCTTTAGGCTAAAGTATTAGTCTTTTTGGCTACTTAGGCTTGTATTTATGAGGATTTGGGTTGTTTGGGCTTTAAATGGATGGAAATTTGGGCTTTTTGGCACATTCTTAAAAAGATTTCAAACTTTTTTGCATTTAAAATTCATATTTTCACTCAATTTTCATTGCAGACTAATCAAATTGAGTGTTCATAATTATTACTATTATTATTGCTTCACTTTGTTCAATTTAATAATTCATTGTAATTTGATATTTTCTTTCACTTTTAAGACTCTACTTAACTATTTTATCACAACCTTTATGCATTATATCTTTTAGACATTGCATTCATAATGGAATTAGTGATGCATGAATTAATTATAAAATTTATGTACCTTCAAATTAATTATTCAAGTATGAGTAATAATATTCTTTTTTTTAATATCATTTATCTAATAATTTTGTGTAATTTAAATTTATTTTCATCTCTTTCTTTATTTTTAATTTTATCTAACAGAACTTAAAATTACACTACATATCTAAATCTACAGTTTGAATTAACTATAATAAATTAAAGAATATGACACCATCACTTCTTTTCTAAAAAAAAGGTCTTAATTTTTTTTGGTAATTAACAGTCACATTTTTTTTTGGAGAAACAGTCACATTAAGAAAGGCAAAGCAAACTATATATATTGGTATTAACATTTAAACTATTGTTATAATTTTTCAATTAGTAAATTAAACTCAACTTTTTTTTTTATGGATGCGGTGCTATTTCAATAACATAAGCAACAAATTAATGCAAATATTGTTTTATGGTCATGTTATAACTCAAATTCATTGAGAATTTAATATAAAACTAATGGCGTGGACTACCTATTAATATATGCTTTGTTTAATAATTTTAAATATAAATAAAATTAATTAATTCAAAGATATTAATTAAGTAGTTTTAATAAAATGAAAACTATAAATTAGTTAAATAAGTTTCTAAAAAAAAATTTATCTTTTTTTAATATATTTATACATAAAAATTAATAGAGTTTTATATAATTATTTAAAAATTAAATATATTAATCAAGTAGTTTTAATCAAATGAGAACTATAAATAAACTGAATATTTTCAATAAAAGAAATCATAAATTAACTAAATAATTTTTAGAAAATAGAAAGTTCTCTCCTTTTAGTTTTGTTTTATACTTTTTCCATAACAATGTCCCATGTCATAAATTTAACATATTACTTTAGTACTCTATATATATAGAGAGAGTTCATATATATATATATATATATACATATATATTTGGAGTTCTTATATGAAAACAGGAAATCTTTTTCACTCTTATATATTAAGGGTCTATAAGGACCTGTAATTCATTCATGATAACCAACACCACACATGGCATAACCTCATATGCAATTTGGAGGGAGTTAGCTTAAGATGTTATTTAATTTGCACGTCAACTCCTATTTTTCAATTGCCTTGATTAAAGCCCATACGACAATGCCAATGCATCACTAATTTCATGACAAATGAGTTTATTTTCCACGAACATTCAGTTATTTTTACCTCGTTGAAATGATAAATTTCTTGTAAAAGAAGATAAGGTTAGGATATTACTCTTTATATTTAAATATTTATATTTTTTACTATTTAAACTACTCATAAAAATACATGCATTCAATTTTAACTATTTATAGTATAAATCAAAATTCACGAGCAAAAATTCTACCATAGATTTATTTTGAATAAATTAAATACTACCTACTAACAACTTTCGAAATGAGTTGGTAGAGAGCTGTTTTCACATGTGTTGGTCTATATATACACATATGAACTTATAAATAGAGTTGAATCATATAATACAAAATCAATTGGCTTGTATTAAAATTCAATTTATATCATTTATAAGTCTTTTATTACGTTACACATTTTCAATGTGAAATATATTTTTCAATAATATTATATTCGAATTTTAATATATATAGTTATATTAAATTAGTTATTAAAAAACACGGATCAACCAAACTAATCATATTACAATGAACTCCTAATACCAACAATTTAGACCCAAAAAAAATAAATACTGGCTACTTTTAGTGTATTTTCACTTTCAAGTCAATACAAAATATCAAATTATTACCTTAATTGTATCATGTAAATTTTCATATATTTTGAACAACATTTTGACTTTTCACGTGAAAATTAAGCCAAAAATTATTTATTTTTGTAGCTGGTTTGAGCCAAAAATTATATTTACTTCATTATTTATTTATTATTAATGTTATCGTAGAATATTATTAAAATTTAATTTAATTTTAAAATATAATAAAAATTTAATTTAATTAGTTGAAAAAAAATGAACCAAATTTTGCTCATCTCACAATAAAATTGGCCAAATGACCCTATAAATCTTCCATGGCTTGATCTGTGGATTTTTTTTTTTTTTTTTAATTGTAAAAAATACACATTACATTATAGATATATACATTACTTTATAAAATTATAACAATTTTATAAAATGGCATTAATTCATATAACTCAAACATACACTCTTCAGTCATGATGCTTCACTCTCTTATTCCCTTGAATGAGAGATACACCCACTCTCTTGTTTCCTTGAATGAGAAATACCATATCGTAGACACTACAAATGTATTTTTCATATTGTACAAAACACACAAAATATACACATTGGATCAAGCACATGATTCACTCATTTACAAAATGATGGTAATTTTATAAAGGTTTAATAACCTATATAACTCAAACATACACACACTCTACAATTAATGAGGGATCAGAAGGATCAGCCCATTTTCTGATTTTCGGGAATGGGAGACACCTCACTATATACATTGCAAATATATTTTTTAAAATTATACAAAGTCCACACACGACACACACATTAGATCATAAATATAACACACTTTTTCACAAAACTATAATAATTTTATAAAAACATACTAACCTATATAAACGACACATATGTGAATGTTTAATTATGTTTCTTCTACATTTATTTTCTCAATTATGCATTTCTTGTTTATTATAGTTGATTTCTATTAATTAATTGTCATATATTAATTCTTTCTTTTTTAAAAAAAAAAAAAAAAACAACATTTGCAGATTTCAATAGCCAAAATATTGTGCGAAGATATTAATAATGACTTGCTTAATTTTCTTTACAAAAATCAATCAAATTAAATTGGAAGATTTCTTTCATTTATCCAATATTAATTACTTACCATGTTAAGAATTATTACTACTTTATAACTAAAAAAATCATATAAATTCGACCATTTAAAATGCCACAAAACCTCCTATAACATCTACTATAAAATATTTACTTGAAATTGGACAATTTCAGCCACAAACTGTTTTTTTTTTTTTCACCAGAAGCTCCAACTGATAAATATTTTTCTTCTCATGCTCTTTACATTCAAAAGCAGTAGCATCATCATCCATGGTGTAGAAAATGGGGTAATTGCAAAAAAAATTGTAGTTGATAAAGGAGGCCAAGGGGACTTCTCTACTGTGCAAATGGCCATCGATTCTATTCCTTTCAATAACAACCTATCGACAATCATCTACATAAAAGCTGCTATTTACAAGTAAGTGGATACCTAATTTATTTTTTTCTTCTGAATTATTTAAAAAACACGTGTTGGGTCAAGAACATGATATACCCCTTTTTAAAACTATTACAATTATATTAAGACGTGCTAAACCTAATTTATAAATAAATAATATATAGTTATATTTGAATTAGTTATATTGTAATTTCTCACTTACATTTTTTTTAAATATATATATATATGTTTGAATAAATTTTTTTTAAAAAAATAGTTGATTAATTGAGCTCACTAATCTGATTATTACTATTTTTTAAATGTTTATAGTGAAAAAATTGCCATCCCTCAGCGCAAGCAGTTTATTGATCTTCAATGAGTGAGTAGTAAAGAAACCATTATACAATGGAAAGAGGCTATCAACACCTCTAGCCCTACTTTCACGTTAAGTGCAGATAATTTTGTGGCAATGACGTATTATTCAAGGTAAATCACAGTATTTGTAATTTTTTATAAATTTATTTTTATTTTCAAATTTTGATAAAATTATTTTAATTTGGTTAATTTTTTTAGCAAAATTTTTATTTTGGTCAAATTAAAAATAAAAATAGACCTGACCATTTTAAAAAGAAAAGTCATCTCAGACATCATATATGCATTTTTTAAAAAAAAAATTGATAAATAATTGGATGAATTATAATATTTTTGTTAAATTCAAAAAATTTGAATAAATTGATACAAAATTAAATTTAAAGTGTACTTCTGATTAAATTATTTGTTAATGAATTACTTGCTTAAAAATTAACATTTGAAAAAGAAAACGTATAATCTAGTAGGGGGGCACAGCATTATATATGCACCAGCTGTTAGAATATATATTCAGACGAGGCAAGTTTTTATCGCTGTGGATTTTCTGGAGAGCAAAATACTTTGGCAGATATTCGTGGTCGTCACTATTTCAATTCTTGCTATATTCGAGGTAGTGCTAAGTATGTAACGGAGAAAATATCATATCATACCAACCGAATCAAATTTTATAACTAATTTAATATGATATTTAATATTTATAAAAATTTAAATCGAGAATCGTATCAAATCGTATCAAAAACTAAATATAGTACCTAATATTAATAATAATATATAAGTATGAATAAATAGTAGTGAACTTAATGTGTTAAAATATGATAAATAAATTACTAACAAAAAAATATTTTTATTAATCTTATTATCATCATCAAATAACAATGTGGAAAGTCCATTATATTTCAATTTAAACTAAAATTATGAAAATAAAAAAAAATAAAATTATATGATTTCAAAATTTATAATTTATTAATTAAAATATGTTATTATTATTATTATTATTATTATTATTATTATTATTATCATTAGTAAGTAATATAATATCACTGATATTATTTAAAATTAATAAGTTAGATAATATTATTATATTTAATAAATTGTTAATTTTTATTGTTATTAAGTAACATATTTTTATTGATATTATTTAAAACTAATGAAATTAACAATATTATTATAATTATTATTTTATTGCATATTAATATATATGCATATATTATAGATAATAAAAACAATGTAAATTTACAGTAAATTACTTCATTTTTATTAAAGTAAGTAGTGGTCTTATAAATAAAAACAATAAACATGTCATTTTTATTGATAAAAATATATTATTATTCTTATATTAAATAACTTATTAATTAGTATTGTTATTAAGTAATATAACATTATTGATATTATTAAAAAATAATGAGTTAAATAATATTATTATAATTATTTTTTTTGTTGCATATTAAAATATATAGATATATATTATAGATAACCAAAACGACATAATTTTATCCAAAATTACATCATTTTATATAGAGTCAATGGTGACTCCACCGTAAAAAGAACTATTTCTTCCTTGCTTGATTAGGGGGGCTTCCAGGAGAAAATTACGTCGTTTTGCTCTAAACCATGTCGTTTTAATTAAAGTAAATAGTGATCCTACAAATAAAAATAAGATAAGAGTCATTATTATTATTTAATAGCTGATTGATTATTATTGTTAATATGTAATTTAATCTTATTGATTTTTTTAAGAGTTAATTTTATTGATATTATTTAAAAGTAATGAGGTAAATAGTATTATTAGGATTATTATTTTTATTAATATATATAAACATATAATAACTATATTTAATAAAATTATATAGTAAATTTGTTAGATAAAGACTACATAGTAAATTTGTTATAGTATTTAATAAAATTATAAAATTTTAATATAAAATTATTAATACTAAGTAAATATAATTTAAATTATTAGTTCATGTAATGAGAAAAAACTATTTATGACAAAACTATATCATGCTAATTTAACAATAATAAAATTCAAATTCAAATTGTTAAGTATAATAGAACTTATAAATTAATATCAATAACATATAACTTTTGTATTAATTATTTAACATTAATAAAATAAGTATAATTTTTATTATAAATCAAAAATCAACTTAATAAAAAACTTATTTAGTAATTTCAGTATAATTAAATATTTTATATAATATAAATAGAATTGAATTGCTATTGATAATTTGTTGATCGAACAACTAAAATTTATTGAAAATTATATAGTATTTTATATAAGTTGATGGGTCAACTAAAAAATTACATAATTTTTTCTACAAAAATTATTGTGTAATAAATATAATTTTAATTAATAATATAAATTTATCAGTTAAATAAATTTTTAAATTTTCATTTTAGACCATATAATATCAATATGTTCCGATAGAATGAATTATCCTAAAAAATGAAATTATATTGATATAAAAAATTTTAAATTTAATATTAATACTAAAACTTTTATTTTTAAAATTTTTAAAATATATTACGATTTTAAATCTCCAAATTTATCTCAACCGTGCTCATCCATAATTTAAGGTGCAATTTATTTCATTTCAGGACGAGGACAATCAGTCTATGAGGCTAGAAATCGTTGTAAAAAAAAACTTTTATAATATAAAAATATCTTTTCTGATAGATATTCTCTTCTGATCGAACAGTCCATTATAATAATTTGGCCGACATAAATTGTAGTGATAATGTTTAATATAGCAAGTCGTAAAGTAAACAATACCACTGCGGTCTGCTATTTTTACTTCAACGTGTATATATATATATATATATATATATATATATATATATATAATTTTAAAATTCATGGTCCTATATTTATCACTGTAGAAATTATATTATACTTTCTCATTTTATATATGCCCAGTCATACAAATTAAAGTCAACACAGTATGCTGAATATATATACATTATGCAGAAATGTGTAATAAATGCAACTACTGGAATTCTAAATGGAACATCAGATGGTTATATTACTACTCAAGGTCGATCGAGCCAGGGGGACACAAGTGGTTTCGTGTTGTTGTCTTGTAGTATACATGGTACTGGTTCTGTGTACCTAGGAAGACCATTTAGATCATATTCAAGAGTATTTTTTACAGGACATACATGTATGATGTTGTCAAACCTGAGGGTTGGTCGTCAGGGGCTCTGCTGGTCAAGAGTAAGATTATGATCCTCAGACATGCACGTTCAAATTTTGATGGTTAACTACTCTTTAATGTACCATTTATAACTTGCATGAACATTGTTTTTTTCAGGGAAAATTTGACATATTCTGAGGTTTCATGCTTCGGGCCAAGGGCTAACATGTCTAAGAGAGTGTCATGGGAGAAGAAACTACTGTTGATTAAATATTTTTATTGTATTTATTAGGAAGTAAATATTTATATACAATTAGAAATAAAGTTTTTATTTTATTTAGAATGTTATTTTATTCCTAATTAGGTTGTGATTAGGATTTCTATGTGTATATATAAGGGGTGTAACCTTTCTTTAAATATCATAGAAAATATTTCTTTTAAATTTTCTTTTTTTTTCTCTGAATTTTATTCTTCATGGTATCAGTGTATACCAATTAAAATTGAATTTTTTATTGAATTATTGAAATCGTATTTTTTCTTTTTTTGAATCCTTTGAATCTTCAAAAATTATGACAATCGAAAACACATTCATCATATCCCATGGAACACCCAATTTTATTCAAACCATTCAAGATAATATTCTCTTTCCCACAGGAATTATTCTTGATGATATGAACTATACTCTATGGTCACAGATCATAAAGATACAAATTGGAGCCAAAATAAATCTGACTTTCTTAATGGCACTACGTCAAAGCCACTAGCAAGAGATAAAGCATTGGAAACTTGGCTCCTTGATAATAATCGAGTCAAAAGTTGGTTGATTGACTCAATGAGTCCAACATTAATATAGAGATTTATCTGTCTTCCAACAACAAAGGATATATGGGATGTTGTCTCAAAAACCTTTTATGATGAATCTGACGAAACTCAGTTATTTAAATTGAACTGGAAATCATTCACAACACGTCAGAATGGTAAGCCATTACCTATATACTATAATGAACTGATTGGAATATTTCAGGCAATCGATGCTTGGACGTGTGCACAAGGGGAGGATGTTAATGGAGTAGTATCACTCCACAAACATATTATCCAACTTCGAACACATATTTTCCTAGCCGGGCTTGATTCAGAATTTAATAATGCTCGGAATGAAATACTCCGGAAGAATCTACCTCTTGATCTCAAGTCTAGTTATACATATGTACAGAGGGATCACAACCAGCGACATACAATGGAAGAGCCGAAGATACTACCAGACCATTCTATATTTGTAACAGCTCAGACTCGTCCTCAAATCAAAGGGAAAATATCGAGTAAGTCCATCACATACACTTGTACTCATTGTGGCGAAGTTGGACACTTAAAGGAACGGTGCTATGAACTTGTGGGATATTCGGAATTGTAGGATTTCAATAGAAAGCCTTGTAAGAAGCTCGGAAAGGCTACAATTGCCACCTCTAGCGGTACTAAACCAAGTGGTGATCTTGATGCAACATTAGGTATGACAAATCTTACTCGAAATAATACATGGATTATTGATACAGGTGCTACTGATCATATGACAAACTCCACTCACCAACGTACATCCATCCGCCCATCAACCCAACAAAATATTCTAACTACTAATGGAGGCATAGCACCAGTCACTCATGAAGGATTAGTATCTAGATATTGTTCTTGTTGTTCCATCTCTTTCTTGTAATCTATTATCTGTTGGCCAAATTATTGAAATCTTGAATTACACTATCAAATTTTAGCCTCATTATTATGTATTTTAGGACATTGCAACGCACCGGATTATTGGCTCTAGTGTTAAATATGGAAAGTTGTACTATCTTGAGTTGCATGATGATTCAAGTCAGAAGTCGAGTCAAGTAAATAGGGTTGGTGGAAGTTATTCGAGTAAAGACCAAGTAATCTTGTGGCATCATTGTCTTGGTCATCTTTCTTTTCATTATCTTAGACAAATAAAATCAGATTTATTTTTGAAAACCACAGACTTGGAATTCAAGTGTGATATTTGTGAATTGGCAAAAGGCCACTGAATTTCTTATGTACCGAGTTATAATAAAAATTCAATTCTATTTATGACCATTCATTCTGATGTATGGGGACCTGCTCGGATTCCTACTCTATCTGGTGCTCAATATTTTGTAACATTTATTGATGAATGTACCCGGATGACCTGGGTATCACTACTTTCAAATAAGGGAGATGTGTGTTCCAAGTTTCGGGACCTGTACAAAATGGTGGCTACACAATACCAAAGTAAAATTCGAGTCATGCAATCTGACAATGGTGGGGTGTATGTTAACTAAATTTTAAATGATTTATGCCACGAGAAGGGCATTCGCCACCAAACATCTTGTGTCGGCACTCCTCAACATAATGGTATAGCCAAACGGAAGAACCAGCAGTTATTGGAAGTTGTCTGAGCATCATTATTTGACATGAATGTTCCTCGAGAATACTGGAGAGAGGCTATTCGATTCGCTGCGTACCTCATAAATCGGACACTATCAAGAGTACCCTTTCAAAACACCTCTTTAGAAACTTCAGGAACTTGTCATATCTCCACCCCTCAATAATCTCGAGCCCTGAGTATTTGGATGTTCGGTATATGTTCATTAGACACTCAGCAAATTAGACCCTCGAGTTATCCGGTGTATCTTTGTTGGCTATGCAAATCTACAAAAGGGATATCGGGGTTATAATCCGAATACAAATAAGATGTATGTCATTCGGGATGTTCGGTTTCATGAAAATTCTCTTTTCTTCTCCCACTCCGAGTGCTCTCTTCAGGGGGAGAAAAATCCGAACCTCTTTGAATTTGAAGATAGCATTCCAAATGATCTGAATGTTGAAGATAACATTATGAGTGTTCTGAGTCTGAGTCTCCCAAATGTTCTGAGCATCTCACAAACATCTGATGTTCCAAGTCTGAGCATCTCACCCAGACAAATCATAAAAGAAAATTTGAGTAATCAAGATAGTACATCTTCCCAACCCACACCAGAAGCTAAAGAAACTCTAGATACGGATGTGCACAATAAGGTAAACTTGTCTCTTTTAGTAACTCCAAATACTAAGCCTCATTATCCTTCTAGAATCAATAGAGGGGTTCCGAAAAAACAATATGATCCGGACCTTCATACCAAAGCTAAATACCCTATCAATAACTTCATATTAACCATCGTTTGTCTAACTCACATGCACTTACTGTAAATCAATTATCTACTGTATCTATTCTGAGTAATGTGCAGGAAGCCTTAGATGATCCAGATTGGAAGAAAGCCATGAATGATGAAATGGAGGCATTGCAGAATAACCAGACATGGGATTAAAACATTCGAAGCTTATGTTGTTACATTGTGATAACAAGACAGCTATAGCAATTGCAAACAATCCGGTTCAACATGATCGGACTAAACATGTAGAGGTTGACAGAAATTTTATAAAAGATCATATGAACCAAGGAACAATTGATCTTCCATTAGTTTCTTCTCAAACTCAACTAGCTGATATCCTCACAAAGGCTATCTCCGGAAAAACGTTCTACAACTCATGTAGCAAGTTGGGAATAATTGACATATATTCACCAACTTAAGAGGGAGTGTTGAGGAAGTAAATATTTTTATTATATATATTAGGAAGTAAATATTTGTATACAATTAGGAATAAAGTTTTTTTTATTCTATTTAGGATGTTATTCTATTCCTACTTAAGTTGTGATTAGAATTCCTATATGTATATATAAGTGGTGTAACCTTTTTTTAAATATTATGAAAAAATATTTTCTTTGAATTTTCTCTCTTTTTTTCTGAATTTTATACTTCAACTACCACCTACTGAGTTGAATCGATTAGTAAATGTTAATAGCTTCATCAACGAAGATGGGTTCAGCAACAACCTAGCGTTCTGTAACAGATCAAAGATTTATTTTTCAAGCAGGTTTCACCTTTTTTTTTTTTTTGTATGTTCATCTTTTATGCAGCTTGAATAAGTTCCTGAATCAATTAAAAAAAATGTTACAATTTTTCAAAGGAGAATGGCAAAATCTAACAAATAAATTATATATAATTCTGTAGCAAATATAATAAATAAATTTATCAACTAAAAATAATCCAATCGATTTTCACTTATAAAAATTACAATAATATCAAGTTTAAATTTTTATGTCCTATATCTCCGATATATTAATAATAATTTATTACGTTTATAGTGAAATATAAGAGGTTAATTATCCATTGACATGAGTTTATTTTTTCTACTCCCAAAATAAAAACTCTAATTGAAAATTTTTGTGTGTAATATATATTATAGTTGAATTTATAATATAAAAATATATATTTATTTATATTTATAAATTATAAATAATTTAAACTATATATCACAAATTCATCCGTGGACTGTATTACATCGCGAGTTCAATTTAAAATAGTAAAGGCCACAATATTCAAAGGCAATTTTTCATTTACTGGGTACAACTCAGTTGTCATGGGTAGTTTATATTATGAACCAAATAGGGTCACAGAGAAACTTTGCTTCTCCCCCAGCCTATGCCCACCGCATATGTTCACCTTCTTCGTCCAATTGATACTGGGCCTCATGCAATTTTTTTTTTTTTTTTTAAATGCCTTTAAGAACTTTTTTCTATTCTCTTTTTAAGGAATTTCTTGCTTTCTTTCATTTTTCTCATGGTTAGAATTTTTCTTCTTTAGAGACCTGCAATGCATTAAACTATTTTATCAATCCCAGTTTCAAGCTAGGACTAGCTCGATGTCAACAACATAATTATTTCTATGATAATATTAAAGGTTGGGTTGTTTTATACTTTGGAATTAAAATTGAAATAAGAATCGGAATGAAAAGAAATTAGAAACGGATATTATTTATAAGGAAATTAAAATCAAAATCAATTTTATTTACATATAAAAATATATTAAATAATAAATATTATAAATTTATATATTTATATATTTTATTTCATTACTTTAAAATAGTACATTTCATAAATTTTTAATAATATCTGATAATATTTAAAATTTTAATTAATATATAATTAATTTGATTTAATTTTATGAGAATAAAAAATCATTTCTTACCCCTATAAGGAGAATGGGTGATTCCCATTAATGAAGAAATATATTTCCATTCCCATACAGAATATTAATGAACCCAATATTAGGAATTAGAATCATTTACTTCAATTCTCACTTTTATTTTTTATGAAACTAGAGACCCTTAAATCTTATCCCATAATCTTATATAATAAAACAAATGAAGTTTTTCCTTTAGCTGGTTTTATGTTAAATAATTACTCCCTTTATTCCTTTTTAATTGTGTTTTAAGGATTATATACATAGATTAAGAAATGTAATTAATATATGTGTTAAATAGTATACTATCCTTATATTAATTTCCTCAATTAATTATTAGCTTTGTATATTCTTAAAACTAGTGTATATATAAATAAGGATATGACAAAAAAAAATAGTTAAAATACATTGATAATTAAAAACGTTAAATAAATAGGAACAAAAAATTCAACCTAAAACGATAATTAAAAAGGAACGGAGGGAATATCTTTTTTTTCATTTACTATTCGATAGTTATAAAGATTTTGTCTATTTATAAAGTTTTAGCTAGATAAACTTCATAATTAGGAAGGTAAAACTCTTTCACTTTTTTCTTCATTACTCAAGCGGAAAACTTTATTTAAGGAAATTCAAACTTATCTAGATTTCAACTATTAGACATTGGTTAAATAATTATTTCATCAGTTCCTTTTTAATAATCATTCTAAGTTAAATTTTTTATTTCTATTTATTTAATGTTTTCAATTATCAATGTATTTTAATTACTTTTTTTTTTATCATACTCTTATTTACACATAAACTACATTTAGAAATGTACAAAGCTACTAATAATTAATTGAGGGAATTAATATAAAGATAGTATGACATTTTACACATATTTATTATATTTTTTAATTTATATGTATAATTTTTTTAAAAAAAAATTAAAAATAACAGAAAGAGTATTTTTTTTAGGTGAACAAATTAAATTGAGTTTTGAAATTTATTACCCTCCAATAACTAGTATGTAATAATACTACCTGCTTTTAATCATTATAACAAACAAAGTAACGCAACTATAGAACCAATCATGCATCATTATTAATTTTGAACTTAAACTAAAATAAAAATCACAATCAAATAGTAATAATCTTCGAATTGTCTTTTTCACTTTTTTTTTTTTTTTTTCCATTTTCTGGCCTCGACAATGTTGGCAACTGACTATATATATATATTATGACTTTAACTCGTGTGTGTGAGCAGCATGCGATGGATCACTGTTAAGGTATCATCATGCTGGAGGTATATATCAAACTCAACCATTATTAGAAACCCATAAATCAAAAGTGAAAAAGAAACAGAGAGAGAGAGAGGTGGTGTGGTGCCTCCCACATGCAAATTGCAAAGGTCAAAAATCAT
The DNA here is from genome assembly GCA_947683625.1 of Mallotus nudiflorus. Classification (NCBI taxonomy): domain Eukaryota; kingdom Viridiplantae; phylum Streptophyta; class Magnoliopsida; order Malpighiales; family Euphorbiaceae; genus Mallotus; species Mallotus nudiflorus. Next base: position 145,156 of record CANTUR010001308.1, on the reverse strand, counting down.
GAGCAATGGAAGGTTTCATTTCATCTCTTTAAAATCCTATCCTTTATCGAAAACCCCAACTCTTTTTTTTCAATGAAATAATTAATATTTGTGAGAATTAATTAATTAATTATTTGTCCACAGATGAATAATCTAATTGCATAACTTTTTTCAAGATATGAATATTTCCTTCGTTCCATTTTGCAAGGTTACTTTCACACATAGATTAAGAAAATTAGTTAATTATAGTTATTTTGTGTATTTTTACTATTTTGTTACTAAAATACCTATACTAATAATTTTTAAGAAGAATTGTTATTTATCCTTATATTTTAGTTTATTACACTACTTCATCCTTCATATTTGAAAAAATATTTATTTATTCCTGATATTTACAAAATTATGTACTATTTTATCTTTAAAAAATGATTAATGAGTGTTAACTATTACAAATGTTAGAAATAAATAAATATTTTTTAAATATCAAGGATGAAGTAGTGTAATAGGTAAAAATATAGGGGGTAAATAGTGATTTTTCCTACTTTTTATTTTATCAAGACATTCCACAAGATAATGCTTATTTAATGTTGTTGATAATATCACAACTCATAATCAATCAAAAATATTTTGCATTAGTATTAATCACACTCATAATACCATTAATATTTAATAAAAAAAAATAATTTGAATTACTTCTTCTGTTCCTAAATAATTGTCGTTTAAGAATTGTTCACATAGATTAAAGAATGTATTTAATATATTTATAAAATATTATACTATTTTTATAATAATTTTCTCAATCAATAATAGTTTTATATAGAGTCTCAAAAGGAATAGATATCTATTCAATTAACTTTTCTATATTAAATTAGGGTTAAATAGGAAAAAAAAAGTAATTAAAATACATTGATAACTTAAAATGTCAATTATTTAAAAATAAAATTAAACTTCTAAAACATTAATTATTTAGGAACGTCACTATTATAACAAGAAGAGTAGTGGTATTATGAATGTAATTAATAAGGAAGTATATTCAAATAAAATGGCATTGGAATTTCAACATATTTATTAAACATACAAATTCAAAGTTAAAAATTAGTGGTATTATTAATATAATTAATAAGGGAGTTATAGACATTTATTTAAATGGAAAGTGAATAAAATTTTAGGACATCTGTAAAAGAAAATTTTGTCAAATATTATGGGAAAATTGAATTCTTATCTTCTTATAGCAACTCATGAATGTATATATAATATGAAATGAAATTATAGTCAAATCTATTAACTATATATTATTTGTGTGGCACCCCATTTCCATTTAAATCAATTTACTGTATTATTTACCATATGTTAATAATAGGTCCAGTAAATCTTAAAGATATTTTCCTGCAAAATAACAAATTTTTACACAGAAAAATATTTTTTACAGTATTATAATCAAATATAACTAATATTTTCCTATTTAAGTCGTGAAAAGTTTAAATTTTAAGATTAATTTAAGGTTTTATATATAAAAAAAAGTTTATTTTTTATAAATTTCATTCAATTTGCATTTCTAATATTGAATTAATATTGAATATGGAAGAAATTAAATAATATAGAATATATACATATATACATACTGTAGATATCTATTTGATTAATTTTAATATATTTTTTTTTCAATTTTGAAATTGATTTGGATTTGTATCTATTATTATTATTATTATTATTATTATTATTATTATTATTATAAGGAGAAACGCACGGGTGCGTGTACTTTATGAAATGTCCCTACAAAAAAAATGATTCAGAGAAAGTGTGGGACCAAAAGGTTGCACGTGCAATCACCACTCAGATTTTGGTATCAACTATTTTCCTTCTCTTGCTTTTTTCCTTTCTGCCCATTTTGCTTTTTGCCCTATTCTCTCTACCTTTATTAATTATTATAATTATTATAATCATTATTCCACCCCCAATACTTTCTTCATGCACACTTTTTAAATTTTTTTATTTTTTTTCCCTTTCATGTTGACTAGATAAGTGAAATAAAATTTTAATTAAATTTAAGCTTAAGCTTGTATATTTTTTATCCATAAAAAAAATCAAATATTAATTATTTGATGTTGACCAATATAAGTAAAATAAAATTTTAATTAAATTTAAGCTTAAGCTTGTATAATTTTTGAGTTTATAATTTTTTAAATAATTTATCTTACATTATGTACTTTATAGTGTGCTTATAAAATGAAATTTTGACTTACATCATATGTCCCATATCACAGGATAAAATAATAAAAATTATGGTAATGTTTGGTGTTGCAATTTACAACTCGAAGTCTTCAATAGCGGTGTAAATAAATCAATTTGTTTATAAGTATTTTAATATTTAAATTGATAAAAATTTGTTTGATATTATATATTGAAATTTATTTAATAAATCAGTCGAACTCAACTTATATAAAATTTGGCTCTTGAAGCTCATAAACAAATTTAAATAAAAAGCTCGTTAACTAATTTGTAATTTTAATATTTAGTAATTTGATTTTAGATATATAATATATAAATTCATATAGTAAAAAAATTTAGAAAATATATTATTAGATTAAAATCACATTTTTCATTAAATATATTGTAACTTATTTAATAAATAATTTATTTATAATTTTTTAAAATATAATTTTAATTTATAATTTGCATTTTTAAAAATTTTTTAAACTCGTTTAAACTTACGAATAGCTTGTGAACACCAAGTGGAATAGTGAGCTCGAGTTAGATTTGACTCGATTATAAATGAACCAAACCCGAATGGTCAAAATTCGACTTAACTCGATTACACCTTTAGTCTCCAACAATAATGTCATCAATTTAAAAAAACTTAGGATTTTTTCAAAAATAATTAGAAAAAAAATATTTTCAAAATATTGGTATTTTATATTTAAATTTTTTTTCAAAAACATGGTGATACGTAACCCATCTTTTTTTTTTTCTCATTGTGGCCATTTTTTTTTTAAGATAAACCACTACATAAATTTTTCAAGATGCAAAATTCATTACTCTCAATTTCTATATTCTCCACTTGACTCTTCATTGTCATACTCACACCTAAGTTTTAATTTTCACTCTAAGAATAATGTTTTTAATAAATACCCATTTGGTAAAAGGTTTGATTTCAAGTCATGCGGTTGTTTCTAAATTTGATTTTATCAATTTTTTGTAAAGTTTTTTTGGTTGATTTTTAGTTTTGTGAGGTTGTTTTTGCTGTGTTATTTATTTATTTATTTTGTGATTAATTTTCTGTTTTTTGTGGTTTTTTTTGTTATTTTTTCCTTGATTTATTTTCAATTTTTTTTAGCTTGTTTTTGTGATTTTTTCAATTTTTTTCACTTTTAGTTTTTTGAAGTTGTTTTGTGGTGATTTTCTGGTTATTTCAAAAAAAAAAATAGAAAATACCAACAAAACAACCAAGAACCAAAAAACAAATAGAAAATAATCAAAATATGGTTTTTTCCTTATTTTTTACTTCGTTCATTTTTAATTTTTTGAACTTATTTTGTGGTTATTTTTATGGTTGTTTCAAAAAGACTAGAAAAACCAAAAAAGAAGAAACAAGAACTAAAAATAAGTAGAAAAACAATCAGGAACAAAAAACAATCAAAATAATGATTGTTTTGTTGTGGTTTTTTTTAGTTCATTTTTAATTTTTTGAATTTGTTTTGTGGTAATTTTCTAGTTGTTTTATGATTTTTTTAAAAAAGAATAAACCACAGCAAAACAACCTCATAAAATATAAAAGTTAAACCAACAAAAAATGAAAAACAACCAAAAACCACAAACAGACTGGAAAACAGAACTTGAAAATAACCAGAAAAATAATAAATAAATAAAAATAGAATAAGCAGAGAAAGAAAAAATAAAAAAAATGAATAATAATATTAAAATAAAATATTTATAATTAATCAATAATAGTATCAAAATAAAATAGTTATTGAAAAATAAAATAGTTATAAAATAATAATAGTGATAATAATAATAACAAATAGTTACATAAAGTATTATATGAAAAAATGGGTCAAATCTTATTTATATTTGTAATTATTTTAAAAAAACTTCTTTTTTCCAGCTAATTACCCCTTTTTATTTAATGACAATCGAATAATTTTATTTTATTCGATTACCTCTTTTTATTTTATTTGAATAATTTTACCTCTTCTCTGTTCCACTTATTACTATCCTAAAACTAATTATTTCCTTATCACTCATAGTAGAAATGATAACTTTTTTTTTATCTTTGAATACTAATATATTGAATTTAGTTATACAATTAATTTCTTAACATATAAATTTAATTACTTAATTAATTTAGCTATACAGAAATGGGGGGATAACACATATCTCAACAATAATCAAGTAAAAATAAAATAACATAAAAAAATTTAATATTTCTCTAAGAGAAAAAAAAAATATGAATAAGTTTTGCTTGATTAAGGCATGAAGTTTATATATATACAAAAAGCTAACTTTTTCATTGAGCATTATTGTTATAGAAGTAACGAGTTCCCCATATAGTCATGAATCATGATGTTCCATTTGCATACTCAAACTGAATAATTTATACAAGTAATGTTATATATACATATACAAGCGCACACGCACACATAAAAACTACAATTAAGTAGCTAGCATTGATATAGTATGGCTGATGTGCTTCGGTATAGTATTGGTGGCAGTAGTGAGCGTGCTTACTGTGGTCCATTTCCATTATTATGAATTCTTCGTAGAAGGATCGATGGCTTAAATCCCAAGAAAAACTCCTCCGTTTGTATGTAAACAATTTTTTTGAAAAAAATCATTGATTGTTCAATAGGAAACTTTATCTATATATAAGTTTTTGTCCATTAGAAAAAGGGGAGGAAGTGATTAGGATTGATTGCGAGTGGAATTATATGTCTGTGGTGGGATTGATCAAACTACGCTCGCACAATATATTTATATTATAAAGTGATAGAAGGTTTTATTTTCTCTGTTTTTATGAGATGTTCTTTCAAATCTAAAGTTGAAGATCTTTAAGCTTTGCTAAAAAATTCTTTGAAAAGAAACCCTTTTCCACCATAGAACATTCTGGTTGCAGGTAGCAAATTGATAAAGAGAAAGGTTTAAGATCCCACCTAGAAAAGCTCACCATGCAGCATTTAGCATTACAATTACTTTGCGTAGTGGCATAAATTAAAGATTGAGAGGCAGGGAGCAGCCGCACACCCTTTGGGTGAACATATAGCTAGGCATGGTCTCAAGCAAATGACTTCCACAATAGTGGTCCAACTCTACCATATCAGATTCAGGAACCTATCAATTCTTTCATATTGGGGCTAATCGTTTGAAATCAGACTCAACTTAATTCAAGTAAAGAAATTAAAATAACATGTAAACAAATATAAATATATAATAAATAATTTTTGGCTAAAATGATAAATGATTAGAAATGGTCTTTCTGCCAATAAAGCTTGGTTGGGATGGTCTAAGTGGAGGCACCAAGGATAAAAAGATCCTTAGTTCAAGTCGTAATGATATAAAATCAATACTCTTGGTTCTTAACACATCCTCTAGGCAAAAATCTTAGGATACCTGTATCGAGGTTTTTGGTCCTTAGGTTGGATATCTCACACTTTCTATATATATAACTAGTATTGTAATAATAATAATAATAATAATAATAATAATAATGATGATGATGATGATGATGATGATAATAATAGATAGATAGATAGATATGATATTTATAAATATATAGAGTGTATGTTTCGGTTGTAATATCTTGGGTGAAAGAAAAAAATGGTCTTTCTCAAGACGAATGCCAAAATGAATAGTAACAAAGATCTGTCTTTTTTTAATCAAGAGAAAATTGATATCTCATTAAAATTGATCAAATGTTATCCACTACATAAATATAGGATTAATAAAAAACTAAAATTTAATAAAATATCATGGATAACAAATCTATAAGTTTTAAGAGTGTTAAACTATGCATATACATGTGAACTTATAAATAAGATTGAGTCCATCTAATATAAAATTAATTAGTTTGTGTTAAAATCCAATCTATACCACTTATAAAACCTTCATTATATTGTATATTTTTAACGTGGAATATATTCTCCAACACTTAAAAACAAGTCTAAAATCACTGCTCTGATACTATATTAATAAGTTCACGAAACTTAAGACTGTACGCTCATGCACATATATGTGAACTTATAAATGGAGTTGAACATATATAACTCAAAATCAATTGTGTTAAGGTCAAGTCTACCCTACCTATAAGTCCTTTATTGCTTTGTACATTTTTAATATGGAATATATTCTCCAACAAGCGCTAAGGGTTTAACCGAGTTGAACTTTTAAAAGTTCAAATTCATATTATTTAAAAATTAATAAATTCAAACTGAACTCAAGCTTGTTAAATTTTCAAAACTTTGACTCAAACTTGGCTTGGACTTCTGTTTACAAGATTGAGCCTAGCTTTCGAGTTAGGCAAGCTCAATACATACCACATATGGTTTCTTATTATACTTAGCATTTTAGACTTTATTTAGTCAGTACTAAATTAACATTATCTAATATTTACGTGATATTATATTTACTTCATAATTAAAATTTTATTTACTTATTACAAATACTAAAATTTTGTTTAATTAATATTAATGTTTAATAATTCAAATTATATTTATTTAATGAAAATTTTAAAATTAATATTAATTTATACAAAAATTATATATTATAAAATTTAGTAATTTTATTATAAATATAAATTTTTTTACTAGAATTAAAAACTTTAGTTGTATTATATTATAATAACTCAATGTTATACTTTATATTAATATTACTTTACATCAAAACTATATTATTATTATTACAAATATATCATTTCTATTGTATTTGGTAATTTAAATTATATATAATTTTTATTATGAGTATATCATTTTATTTAACACTATTGTCTAATATTAATATTTAAATTAATAAGTTAATAAATGAGCCTATTTGCATGTTGGCTCACGAGCTAACTCATGAGCCTATGAATGAGTATGTTTGCAAACATAATGAGTAGAGTTTAAGAAAGTTTGGGTTCAGTTCATTTAGCTTACTAATTTCAAAATAAAGTTCATGATCAACTCGTTTAATTTAACAAACAAACTTCAATGAGTTTTTTTTAGTCGAATTTCAAGTGAATCATGAGTCGCTCAGCTCAATTACACCCTAACCACAAGCAAAATAAAACAAATCTACCGTAGATCAATAAAAATATGAGAAACAACAAAAAAAATACAAAGGAATGGTCAAAACTACTAAAAACCACTATTATAAAGAAAAAGAAAAAAGAAAAGTAAATAACTGATAAGTTTATCTCTTTTTTTTAAACTAAACTCCAATTGTATGAAAAAATTTATTTATCTTGAATAGATTATGTATTTATGTTTGTTTTGTGATACTTATTATTTAGTCATAACACTTATACAATTTGTTAAATATTTATTGTTAAATGTAAAGTACTTAATGATAAGCTTTGATTTAGTGGTAAAAAAAAAAAACACCTCAAAATACATAAGAGTATTTGAATTCAAGTCCCCCTATTTTCCATTCTCTGTAGTACTGAGTTGCACAGTGTTAAAAAATAATTGTGAAGTACTTCAGTGTAATTATACTATTAAAACAGAGAATCCCCGGTCTATCTACAAGATACTGGTATTACCATTATCAATTGTATCACATCACTTAACAACAAATTCTCAGTATTTTAATAAAGATAAATATTTATTTATTTTGACTATATTACATTACATTTAATGGATAAATTTATATCGCATGATATATATGAATTATATTTTCGAGTTATTTTATAGTACACGTCTTTACATCTATATAAATATAACTTAAAATCACTAGATCAGTTTTAATTTTCTTATAGTTATTGATACATATTATAAGTATTGATATACAAAATAAAATCAATAGTTATTATGGATACTGTCAATTTGATCGACTTGCAATAAAAATCTGATGATAAGAAAGTTCAAGTTTGGAATGCAAGAGGAGCCCGAGACTTCTCTAAAATCAACTTAGAAAACCCAAAAACATTGAGCTAAGCTCAAAAATACTATATCCAAGCCTAAAATCGAGCTAAAGCCCAAGCCCATAGCCTTTTGGCCCAAAGGCCCTAACCTAGCCTTGGTAAAGAGGCAATCGCCTCAATGAAGAGGCGTCGCCTCTTCACCCTAAACATCGATAAGGCGACACCTCTTCATACCCACCATCTACAGCATTAAATGTCATTAATGGCAATGGTTGGAGGTTCACCTGCTGAAGATTTGATCATTTTTTGATGTAAAAGAAAGGAAAAAGCAGGGGAAAGAGATGGCCAGGTTCATAGAGAAGAATATAATTTGCTGATATGGGTTGCCTCATCATGTTATCACTGATAATGATATTCAGTTTAGGGCATAAATGACCACTTTATTGGAAGAATACAAAATTGAGCATCATAGGTCATCCCTTTACAGACCACAGGCGAATGAAGCCATAGAAGCGGCAAACAAGAATGTGAAAAGAATCTTGGCCAAGATACTAGAAAATTATAAAGACTGGGCAAGTTACCTACAGTTTGCATTATGGGGATATAGAACCACTGCTAGAACATCAACAGAGCCACTCCGTATACTCTAGAATATGGGTGTGAAGTTGTGTTGCTAATTAAGGTCAAAATCTAGTCATTAAGGGTTCTCCTAGAGTCTAAAATCCCTGAGTATCAATGGGTAGAAAGTTGATTGGCACAACTGACGTTGTTGGACAAAAAAAGGATGAAGGCCATGTATCACTCTCAGTTGTACCATAAAAGGATAGCCCAGGCTTATAACAAGAAGATTAAGCCAGACAAGATCAAAGAGGGTGACTTGGTTATAAATCTCACTAGGCCAATCATGACTGATCCACGAGGGAAGTTCAAGTCGAACTGGGAAGGTCCTTACCAAGTGAAGAAGCTATTTTCCAAAGGGGCTGCTATTCTATCTAACTTAGAGGGAAATGAATTCAGAGAGCCCATCAATATGGACAAGCTTAAGAAATACTTTCTGTAAAGTCTCGCTAGGGAGAAAACCTCAAAAAAGGTTGCCTAGGCAAAATTAGAGATAGAAGAAGAAAAAAAGAAAAAAGAAAAAGTCCTACTGGATTGAAAACCTGAAAAGGCGATCCAGGAAAAAGTAAAGGACATGTAAAAGGAGAGAGAGAAAAAAATAGTTAGTTAAAAAACTTACAAGGGTAAGCCAATTAACGACAGGAGATATGTAAGAAGTAAAATTGTATAATTACGTTGTGCTTAAATTAAATAGAATGGATTACCTTTTTTATTATAAACGTTACATTAAATGCTTATTACACCTTGTCTAACCCAAAAGGAAATTCCATCCGACAAGAAAGTAAATAAAAAGACTAAATTTCATAAACTAACCCAATATCATTTGCTTCTCTTTTGCCTCCCCTGGGCACTCAATGCCTGAAATGCCATTGTCCTTCTATTTCTTATAAATTCATCATTTTATATTTATTGCAGTTAAATCCATGCCTTGCATTGGTCATCAGTAGATTGATCTCCACCGTAGTTAATGAACTTTTGGATGATTCTACGAGGCCAAGTAGCAACTAGGTTGTCCAGAAAGTTCTGAGAAAGACGCCCTAGTTCAAACTCATGTACTGGTTCCACAATCAGCTATTTCTGTCTATATTGCCTACAAAGCCAAGCCAGATTGTAGAAGGTGGTGATATGTAGGTTGGCTAGGGGAACACAGTAGGTGTAGGACTGAAGGGTCGCATGCTGTAGACTTTACCATAGGCACATCCACTGAATTAGAGTATTAGGGAATGTGGACAACCAGCTGTAAGTATCTTCTAGGATAAACTGAAGTCTCATAGTTTGACAATGTTTGGCCTTATAGTGAGCAATGTCTCTAGGTGGTTCAAGCAACCTTAACTTCTCTTGCAACTAAGCCTACAGAAATGACGAATGGGTAAGAATGATAGAAAGCAGAAGATGATAAGAGGAAGAGAAGACTCACCTCCAGTAGAAAAGGACTCCTAGAGAATCGCCTGGTCTTAAAGAAGTTGTCAAGCCCGATAATAGTCTCAGCCAGAATAAGAGGGAAAGGGTTCAGTCCACTCTCTACTTGGTCCAGAACACGAACGATCTTTAGGTCACAGTCGCTAGAAGGGGGAGACTAACAAGAACTGCGCATACAGGCAAAGTGCTATCATTCAAGGCCAGGGAACCTCGTTGTCATCTATAGCTGTTATATTTTCCATAAAAGGGCTCATCAGGATTTCATTGCCAAAAATATGGCGAAGAGAGGACTGAGGGGGCATATTGAATAACCTTGCCATTTGATATTGAATGGAGAGACTGAAGGAATGACAATCTATTAAGCAAAATCTATTTAGGAGCCTAAGATAGCTTCAAATTCCTCTACATAGGGCAAATCTCCACTGTATTGAACTGAAAAATATGTCTTTGAGGATCCCAAACCTAAGCAAGAACGTGGAGAAGTGAGAAATTAATCTTTCTAATATGCAAAAATCAAAATGCAGATAGGTGAAATGACTCTATTCTAGCCTATAATCTGCCATCTAGACTTTTTATAATTGATTGTAGTTGTTTCAAGCTTCTCTCAGTCATGATTAGGGGTTAGAATATTGTCTGGGAGAGAAGAATAAAAGGAAGTGGCAAGACGAATAAATTAAGGATTTTGAAGAAGATATGGGGTTTTTTTTATAGCTACAGGACGAACTTGTGAAGGTGATTGCCTCTATGTTCAGGCGGTGCCTCTATGAGAAGAGGCGAATGATCTATTGCCTCTTCATATAGAGGCGACGCCCCTATAATAGGCAGAATGAAACTTCATATTACTGAAAATTATTCAGCTTGCGCATGTAAAGTCATAATAGAGCATTTTAGAAATAAAAATGCCTCAATTCATTCAAAATTTGAGTTTAAAAGTCACAATTCCTATCCATCCAGTGCAAAATATAAAGGCATAAAAGTAAAAATCAATTCAGACAATAAAAGGGCAATAGTGCAACGTATCAAATATTTTTAAATAGAACACCCCTATGCTAACAAAAATCTCCAGAGGGTCCTCTCTACTCATTGCTCTTAGACTCATCAGCCTCCTTATCAACTGGATCATCTACAGGCTCATCAGCTGGTTTATCTGTAAAAGCATTAGTAGGGTCAGTCCCATCATTGTCGTTGCTATCCTCAGACTCCTCATCAGCTGCCCCCTCCTCCTCATCACCCTCGACTTAAAGAGCAACGAGCTTGCACTCAAGGGCAGTGATCCTAGCCTGACTAGCCTCATCTCGATCCTGTCAAAGCATGATAAAAGGTAAGAAATCATAAAAGCATGCATACATGTAAAAATAAAGCATATTTTGTGTTTACCTTCCATTACTGCATCATCTCAACAGGTAGTCTTTGTGGGCCTTAATCACCCAATATATATACTCCACCTGAACTCGAGGTATCTATTCCATTGATTATATTAGAACTAACCATGTGTTAAGTAAAACTTAAGAACACGATTTTGAAAGATGGAAACTTACATGAGTAGTAGCCTTTAGGAAGAATGTTGGCTCTAAGGTCATGTCTAACATCAGAAATTGATAAGAGAGCTTACCAGAAGGCACCCAGCAATGAGTTAGTATATTAGGAGTAGCAGTGAGTTTGTCGGGCACTACTTGGGATCAAGAATTGGAAGGATCCACAGAGGATGGTGCTTTAGAAGAAGAACCCTCATCGCTAGGAATGATAAGGGGGCACTGATGAGGCCTCTCTTATGCAGAGGGCCTAGGGCGAGGAGCAGGTGCCCTAGTAGCTACCTAAAAGATGAAAGATAAGTCAAAGAATAACATCTGTAAGTAAATATAAAATAAGTGAAATAAAATAATGCATGCTCACCTGAAGTGCAGGTACAAGAAGAGGCACCCGCTATAATAGATGAGCCCCTATAAAGTCCACGTAGCGGGACTTACTCAGCTCACAATAGTCTATAACATCCTCTCCCTGTAAGGCGTGATCAAGCGCATCTCCCTCTAACTCATGCACCCATAAGATATATCAGGGAGGAACAAGAGGTGGAAACCTCACTGGGGCATTTGTCCGCCACTGATGTATCCTCTCCCTAAGGAATCAAACCTTATAGTCAGGGCCTTTAAGAAAAACCCGCCTCCCAGACAAAGGGATAGAGTGAACCATAGCCTGCGTCCACCCTGCTTGAAGGCCCCACAAGTCTGTACGTAGCTGCAAGAATAAATAAGTAAGTGGATGAATTTGATTAATAAATTTATTGCTAATTCTAATTATGTTTGCAGGTACCTACCTTGTCATAAGTGAGCGTGTTTAGTTGTTGGCAGTGGACATGAACATGAGCCACAGGCCTTCTCCAAGCCCGGCTAGGACCCCACCTCGCCATCCTAGGGAAGGGTGTATCATGGACCTTAGTAATCCCCACTATCAACTCTAGCTTTAGAGCCCAGTCCTGCAAAAGAAGCAAAGGGTTGTTAGTAAAATCAGATAGTAATAGTTGGGATGGAATATAAAGGTAAAAGAGAAAGGAAAATACCAGTATGGCATGCCAGAAACCACAGAGTCGCCTAGCTCCACATACCAACTCATCCATGTTCTTATAAAGATAAGCTAAGGCACAGCTGCCCTAGTCATAGGTTACTACCAAATCTAGGTCCCTCAGAGGCCTCAAGAAGCTTAAATCCAAAAAGCCGATCGTATCTATGAAAAGCATAGTGCCCAGCAGGTAAACAAGGAAAGCACACACCACTTGATCAATCTGTAGGGGTATAGTGGCTACCTCAACTCTAGCACGAGTGTAGAAGCTCTTAATCGAATCAAGCTTCACTATATAGGTCCCCTTCATTTCTAGGACCATTCCAAGCCAACTCTCGATGAAAGCGAGTGTCACGACCCAAAACAGGGGCCATGACCGGCGCTAGGGAACAAGAATTCTTTTGAATTCAGAACTCGTAACAAGCCTTAAAATAAAATAAAACATGCAATAATCATAATAACATAAATAATATATTTTGCAGCGAAAATAAATTCATAAATAAAAATAAAATAATAATCTGCCAATGAAATTAATTAAACATCCTCATTTTATAAATAAATAATCCTTAAATACAAATTCCAGTTCAGATCTTAAAAATACATAACTCACAAAAATATAATGCATAAACCCCATAACTATTTATAATTATTGCAGTGTCTAGATTATAAAGTAAAGCTCAAATAAGCAGTTTATATAGTGAAGCCGGGGTGGAAGAAATTCGGAGTATGGGTCTGCTACTGAGGTCTGAAGACGATGACTCTCCTAAAAAATAGTTAACAGAGGGGAGTCAGACCTCACTGAGTGAATTGTTATAATATATATACATGCATACTAAATGGCATTGCACACAGTCAATAATATATATAATAAATATATATACAAGTAAATTCACACATATGCAACGAAATCATTTTATATAAATATTAAGAAATTACATCCGTATATGAAGGATCAAATAGAACCTTAGAAAATTGCAACCTCAAACAGTGTTAGAAAACACTCTAGCCACACATACTCACTTATTCCAAATAAATTCACTTGTTCCATTTTGGATAGTAGACTGGACCCGAGACACTAAATCAACCGAGCTCCAGCAATCTGACTGTCAATGTGATTGGCCCCGAGACACTTGGTCAACCGAGCTCCAGTAATCACACTCTCAAATCACATCACACATCAAATCAAATCAATCCAATCAACATCCACAAATAGGTTAGTAATATAGTCTAAATCCTATCATCGTACCGGTACGTACTCGGTCCTAGTGCTACCCACTAGGTAGCACGTTCTATTGATATCCTTCATTTTTATATAAAACATACATTCATAAAACAAATGATGCATGATATTAAATAAAATTACAACATAAACCATATATATACTAAAAATATACCAAAAATAAACCAGGTATATTTTGAATATATTTACGTTAAATAAATTCAATTTAATTATAAAATAATCTAAAAATATACTTAAAATCATTTTGAGAATAATTCATTAACAAAACATGCATATAATTTAAATATACCAAAAATATACTGAAAATATATCAAAAATAAACTCAAGAAATAATTAAACCATTCATAAAATAAATCATACATTTCTAAAAACATGCATCCTAGAACATGTATATATAAAATAATAACTCACTGTTATTGCGCTCCACTAGACGAGTCTGATAGGCCTTGGTCTCGGTGCAACTAAACAAACAAATGACAACACGACATTAGAATAAATCTATCGGAATTCTAAAGACTCGATCTAGAATCTTAGACACAGAATTAGAATAAGAATTCAACCGGACATCACATTTTACGAGAATTCTACCAAAAAATCCTGCAAAACCTACCCTGTAAAACGGACATCTCTCTACTCAAAGAGTAGAGCCGGTCCTGCAAAGAAGCACACTTCAAGAACAACACAGTTCACAATCCCTCAATCGGACTCCAAAACTACAATTTCACCGACTGAGGTTCACAATTCACGAGATAATTACAGAACACATGAAAAATACTAAAAATGCCCTTCAATACTCAAAATATAGCAATTTAGTTATTCAAATGCTAAAAATATTTATTTTACCGATAAATGCATAAAAACCCTAATTTTAAATAAAATATTATTAAAAATCGATAATGCTCAATAAATTCGTAAATATTGACCAAAATACATTTTATAAATCCAAATTACATAATTAACCCTAAAACATATTAAAAATCGATAAAAACTCATTTATTTAGAAAAATAGTATATTATATATAATTTGAAAATAATTTACGAAAAAATAGTTTTAATTAGTTAAAAATACTAAATAATTTGTAAAAATCATTTTTATACCTCAAATAACTACTAAAACCAATTTAATTATATTTTTAGCCAATTTAGTGCCAAAATACCAAAATACCCATAGTTATATAAATTCCCTAAAATTAATCAAAAATTCACCATAAATAATATAATTACTCAAAAATTAATTTCTCAACATATAATTCAATAATATCAATAAATATACTCAATTAACCAATTAATTTCAATAAAACACATAATTAACCTAATTTTCCAAAAATTACATAAACTAAATAAATTCATATTAATTATATAAAAATCACAAAAATTACAAATAAATCTCTAAAATGCATTTCAACACCTATAAACACCATAAAACACAATTTCATAATTTAATTAATTAATTTTTGAAAATTAGAAAATATTAATAAAATAATAAAAAATTCACAAAAATCAAAATAATTCCTAAAAAAACTACAAAAATTCACAAAGCTAGATTAAGCTACTAGGATCAATGTTTATCAAGTAAGTTTGCATGAATCAACCAAATCAAAGCTCAAAAAAATCAAAAACCCTAAATGGCTTAAAATGATAAATCGAAACCTAGGGAAATCTAGACCATTTCAAGTGAAACAAAGCTTGGAAATGCACTCATCAGAGCTCAAGGAAGAGATAGAGACTGGTGGGGCTTGAAACAGTGGCCGAAAACACGTCGATCGAAGTTAGGATCGATTTTCAGCTTCTCACTGAAATTCTGGCCAAACCACGCCGGAGAAGAAGGCTCTGGGCATCGAAAATGGCTAGCAAGGGAGGTGGCTCATCGAAGGGCACACCGACGAGAAGAGGAAGGAGTTGCAACGGCGGGATCGCATGAAGAACGATCGGGAGGAAGGAAGAAGAGGAAAATGGCAAAATGGTAATTATCTCAAAATTTATTTTTGTTAATAATATTATATGTATATATATATATCTTACTTATATTATTTTAATATATAAATTAATAAAAATAATAAATATCCACCACACACTTTAATAATAATATATATATACACATATACATATATACACACATTTAATTAATTAATATTAAAACTATACAATATAATTTAATTTAATTAGATAACCCTAATTTAATTTAAATGCGTGTACGTATATGTATTTTATTCGACACTTGAAAATTATGCATGGACTCATGCAAATTCGCAAAACTGTTTAGTATAATTAATATTAAATTATTTACGTTTTAATTTCCCAAAAATAAAATTTTTGAAAAAATTTTACGTAAAGAACTTAAAATAATTTAAAATGACTTTAATAATAAAAAAAATAAACTCATTAAATAATCATGAATATATATAAAAATTATTAACACTGCATATCCCGATGTAGTTTAAAATCATTTAAAAACTCAGGATATTACAACGAGATGGTCAAGAGATAACTGGTGGAGATTGGCGTCGTAAGGAATAGAATCCCTAACACAAGCGACGCCAGTGACTATAGTAAAGGCCACTAGATCAAAGTTGAACTCCTCGAAGGAAAGTTGGAATGTATGGGTTGTGTCAGACCACCTCTCTATCAGGGCATGTAGGGGATGGTAGTTTGTACATCCTTGCTATGCTAGGAGTGCTAGGATGAAGTCAGACAACCTAATATCATGAGTTTAAGTTTGCAGTGCGTTAGTACACTCGTCTTACCAAATGTGCATACCACTGAAGTTCCCAACACCTTGAGGGTATAGGCATTGAGCTAAGGGAGTAAAACAAGGAGTAGAATTGTCATTTTGTGCAATAAATTTTTAAACTTTTACTGAATCCTGTCGTTGAGGTGAACACCTCTATTGAAGAGGCGATCGCCTCAATGATAAGGCATCGCCTTCTAATATAGAGGTGATTGCCACATTAAGAAGTGCTTGACTTAAAGAGGTGAATGCCTCTTTATGAAGAAGCAATCGCCTGATTGAAGAGGCGACGCCTCTTTGTGTCGGTAATCTGATAGTATAATTCAAAATTTTAATTTTTAAGTAATAAAATTCAATTTATTTTAGTTAAATTGATAAATGTGCATCTATGAATAGTAACCCGATGTTATTTAATGATATTCATAGGAAAAATTAAGGAAATTGGGTACTAACCTCTCAATTGGCCAAGCCACAAATATGGGATCGCACATCCATAAACAGGGGGATCTCATCTCTGATACTGAGTCTGAAACTCTGAGAGGGATGTACCATAGGTGCCACTTGGTCCCACATTGGAAAATTCAGGGCCCTTACGGCATCCATATTGGGAAAATATAGAGAGTGAAAGAGAAAGAGAAAGAAAAAAAAAAGGAAAAGAAAAGGGAATTTAAAAAGTGAAAGTGACCCTTAGAAGGAAAAAGAGAGATAATTTATATGATTAAGGTGAGAGAGGAAGATTGAAAGAAGAGAAAATAAGGAGTAGAGGGTGAGGCCCACTTAGTGAAAAAAAAAACACGGAATGGCCCATGGCCTGCTAAAAAAAAATCAAACGAGAATTTCTTCATCACTACTCAGGTATATCCCAAAAATCAATCTTTGGATAAGAATATTCTGATTGAAGCATTAGGAAGAATAAGCATTTGGTCAGGTTTGAATCCCCAAAGTGCATGGAAGAATAAGCGTTTAGTTTAATTTGAATCCCCAAAGTACGTGAAAGAATAAGCATCTAGTCGGGTTTAAATCCCCGAAGTGCGCAGAAGAATAAGTGTCTAGTCGGGATTGAATCCCCAAAGTGCATAGAAGAACAAGCATCTTATCGGGTTTAAATCCCTAAAGTGCGTGGAAGAACAAGAGTCTGGTCAAGTTTGAATCCCTAAAGTGCATTCTTTTTTTACTGAGTAATTCTCGAGCTAGGAAAATCTGAGGAACACGATTACATTTCATCTCTTTTTACTGAGTGGAGATTGGACCATGCTTAAGATTCACACCAAACTATAATGATTAATTAATCGAGCTAGGAAAACTAAAGATCACGGTTAGCTTAACCCGAGGATCATGGCTACGTTTCTCTTCTGTCTCTACTGAGTGAAGAATGGGTCATGCTTGAGATTCACGATAAATTTATTAATGAGTGGTTGATCGGGCCAGGAAAATTGAGGATCACAATCACATTTTGAAGATGAAGTTTGACCTCTTGGGTTTGAATTCCCAAATCTGACGGCCTGAGTGAATCTCTCAGGTCAGGTATGTCATTCTTACTATTTATTATTTGATGTGCATGTTGCTTTTTTAAAAAATTATTTTTAGAAAATCTAATTTTTTGAAAAACCAAAGGGACAAACTATGGAAACTATTAGTTTGATCGGCCCACAATAAAAGCTCAATAATGAGAAAGTTTGAGTTTTGAATGCAAGGAGAGCTCGAGACTTCTTTAAAATTGACTCGGAAAGCCCAAAACACTGAGCCAAGCCCAAACATACCATATCCAAGCCTAAAATCAAGCTAAAGCCCAAACCCATCGCCTCTTAGCTCAAAGGCCCTAACCTAGCCCTGGTAAAGAGGTGATCACCTTAACGAAGAGGTGTCGCCTCTTCACCCTAAATATCGGTAAGGCGACACCTTCACACTCACCCTCTGCAGCATTAAATGCCATTAATAGCAATGGTTGAAGGCTCTCCTACTAAAGATTTGGTCATTTTTTGATGTAAAAAGAAAGGAAAGAGCAGGGAAAAGAGCCTACGGAATGAAAAAAATAAGGGGAGAGGGTGAGAATGAGTTTTTGGAAAATTGAAAAAGGGGAGAGGGTGAGAGGCTTTAAAAAAGGATGTGGGGCATGAGAGAGGAGGTTGGCAACTTGAGGGGTGAAAAAAATGTCTAAAAAAAAAAGAGAAAAGACAGAGAAAAGGAAGAAAAAAGGAAAGAAGAAAGGAAGAAGAAGAAGAAGAATTAAAGCTAAAGACTTGGATTTCTTGGGAAAGAAAGGGGTTTCTCTTATATTCAGAGCCTCTGTAGGACCTCAGGCGCTACCAACTCTCCCAAAACCAATTGGTGGTAGGAAAGGCGCATACCCTAGCCTTATAGTGCATTCAACACACACAAGTGCCCACGGCATTCGATTGTGACTCGGCCCACTTGCCTCCGCCACGGGACAATTGATGGACACCCAACAATCTCCCCCTCAGCAATTGCTCCCGCTGGGAATCGAACCCGTGACCTTGGCTCTGATACCACTTGTAAGACCTCAGGTGCTACCAACTCTCCCAAAACCAATTGGTGGTAGGAAAGGCGCATACCCTAGCCTTATAGTGCATTCAACACACACAAGTGCCCACGGCATTCGATTGTGACTCGGCCCACTTGCCTCCGCCACGGGACAATTGATGGACACCCAACAGCCTCAAATCAATCAACCAAGCTTTGAGGGCTTAGTTAGGAGCATCAAGCACATCCAAGTTAGTAAGCTTCCCCCTTCTTAAGCTTTAAATCCTTTGTTTTCATTAAAAGTATTTATTCATTACTCTTGTGTTTGTATTCTTGAGCTTTATTGCTTATTTAAAGTCATATATGAAGCATGATTACATGAAATACTGAATATTAATAGTTAATTTTTGTATATTTGTGTCTGTTTCTTGTTTATTTGCATGAGTATTAAATTTCTTAAGATTTAAGAAATGTAGTATGTCTCTATCCCTATTGAAGAGGTGACATCTCTTCATAGAGACATCGCTTCTTTATGATGAGACGACAAGAACATCGCCTCCTGGTCATGAGATGACGCCTCTTTAAAGAGGCGCCACCGCCTGATAAGAATCTATGTGAATTCTGCCTTGATTTTTCATGCTTATTTTGTACTTTCGGCATGATTCCATGTTTAATTTGTTATATCTCCTAATTTTATGCATGATTATTGTGTTGTTTGGTATTATTTTTAATGTTATATTATTATGTTATTTTGTGGACTATTTTGTGAATTTATTTCTATTTATTTTATGAATATTATTGTTAATAATTTATAGATATTGTTGTTGTTTATGAGATAAAACTAACTCGTATTGGTTGCAGGAATTATTTGGTGATTTTCAATCACTAGATAATTACTTTATTAATAAGTTCTTGAAAGTTTTGATTTGTATAATTAATTAGTTTATTTTTTATTTATGTACGATTTATTTTCGGTATTTTTTACGTTTATTTACACCAAAAGTTGTAATCTTTAATCCCTCTCCCCTTTTATTTGAAATGAATGGATGTAAATTGTTATTATTTGTTTTGTTTGTGATTGGATGTCGAGACGTAAACATGAAATGGGCTTAATGTGCAAATTTGGAATAAAATCTAAAATTAGAAACCAATCGCGATTAGCATGTTAATAAGAAAATAATTTAATAATCAAAGGTAATAAAATATGAAACACACACGGAGAACAATCGTAAGGTTGGATGGACATTCTAAAAATCCATACCTAATTTCTGAACCCAATCACCGATGACGACTTCTGAAAACCTCTATGGAATTCAATTGTTGTCCAGTGTGTCTCGATTTTTATCCGAGTGGCGACTCCATCTTCATTTTGGGCCTCAAGCCCATTATATATTTCCTAATGAGCCATGCTCTTGCACAGTATCATGGTCATCAACACTTGGGCGCGCGATTAACCTCGCCACTTACAGTTATAATTAAATAAAAATTAATCTAATTGTGATAATTCCATCTTTATAAATATAAATATTTGTAAAAATAAAATAAGCCAAATACGTTAGCAGCTCCATGAAATTGATACATTTTATCAATTATAAATAATATTTAAATAATATTTTTATAAATTAAAATAAATTTTTTTAAATATTTAAAATCATTATAAGTCTTTATAAATAATTTTTTTGTAAGTTGACAAGTTAAGATTGTTAATTTATAAGTTAATGAGATAAATGATGAAATTTAAACATTTGTATATTAAATTTATAAAATATTTAAAATACCTTATATACAAAGACAACAATTAAGAGTAATAGGTTGTGATAAAATATACAATTTCACCTTTAAACTTTACTCAATTATTTTATATTATCTCTCAACTTTTATTTTGTTGAATTTTACACATATTAATTTATATCTTTAATTTATTTAATTCTTTTTACACACTAGATAAATATGTATATTTAACTTACGTTGAGTTTGAATATGTAAAAAATAGAAGAATAAAACGTAAAATTGATTAAAAAAAGTAATATAAAGTAAATACGTGGAAAATAAAAATTAAAAAGTAAAATTAAATAAAAATAAAAATTATAAAATAATTGAGTAAGGTTTTAAAGAAAAATTTGGGATTCAATGAATGTTACAACATGGTAGGAGTAGGGACTGGGTCCAATTTGCATGTCACGTGATGAAAATAATAACCTAAAAAGGACAGAGGAATAAATAGATTGGCTTGAGGTCATTTTGCCAAGAGGTGAAAAGTTGAAAGAGGTGTTTTTGTTAGTTTGGAACTAAAGATTGACTGAGACTGACCAAAACCAAACTGAACTAAGCTAACTAGCTAGCTAGCTAGCTGCTAACTAAAGCTTTATTTCATAAGATAGTGGCAGACTAGCAGTACTAAAATTGTACTAAACTTGGATTGGAATATTGGAGTTCATACTCAATCCCACAACATTCCAACAAGATAAAAATCCAAATTCAAATTGCAAATTTATCATTTATTTTCTATATGTATGCAATGCAAGTTTAAGCATGGAAGGAGAGTCTGAGAGATGCAGCTTTTTCTCCTATTCATGTCTGCCCATAAACGACAAATAAAATTTACAAAAATATATATATAAAGAAAAAAAATAATTTACATAAATCAATGGATAAAAAAAAATCTAACAAAAAAGATAATTGAGGAGGTTTATAAAAAATAATTTTAAAAAATAATTGAAGGGAATTAGATTTCGCTGAATAAATTATTATTATTATATATATATATATATGTAATCTAAGCATACAAACAACCAAGCATTAATATAAAATTTATATATTTATATTTATTTAATTTATACACATATTTTTATGCAATCGCTCAAAAACAATTTTCATATCAATGCCATGAAAAATATAAGTGAAAGATCGAAACAGAGCCCTAAAAATTCGGTAACCTTAATTACTATACCTCACTAATGAATAGATTTTCTTAAATCCAAAAATATTTTTCTTTTCCAATTTGACAGTGGACTGGCCCCGAGACATAGAAAACTCAATTGAGCTACCACAGTTCCCCTGTTAGCATGATTGGCCCCAAGACACTGCATGTCAACTGAGCTCCCGTAGCCACACCACTTTCTCTCCACAAATCTCAATAATCATTTATTTGTATCTCAGACCATATAATCTCGTATCAATCAACATATTATAACCTAGCAACTAGCGTACTATTGCGTAATAATTCTAGTATAGCCTACTAGATTGTACGTTTTACAACTATCCTCCAAAACATTATATCAAAAATAAAATGATAAAATCATCTGACAATATACACAATATTCAATAATCACAATTAACATTGACCTTTATATGTATGAAAATATATATATAATAATAATAACAATTAACATTTAATGTAATATAGCATAATAAAATTCATATTTATTCAAAATATAGATGCCAATAATATTTTCTAATGCATCCATACATATAATAATAACTCATAAGTAGGACGAGCTCCTTAATATTGACTCGATTGGCCCCGACCTGAAGGCCTTGCTTTCATGCGACTATGGAAAAATAATAAAAATAATTAGAATTAAAAATTCTAACCTTAAACATTGTGAATTTCTAAGGAAAAACTCGATCTAAGACACGACTCTAATAAAACACAAAACTCAATACAAATTCGATGTCATGTTTTACGAAAAATCTACTGAAAATTCAGTAAAATCTCCTCTGTAAAATGGACATCTTTCTACTAAAAGTAAAGTTATTCATGCACAAAACTGCACTTCAATATTACCCACAACTCCATATCTCGGGTTGAGCCCTTAAACTACACATTATGCCCAACCGAGAACTAACACAATAACACATAAAAACAATATAATTTTTTTCTAAAATCTCAATATATCATAAAAATTTAGTTTACTACTAAATTTAATTTATTTATATAATCAAAATATAAAAGAATTTATTTTCAAATAAATAATAAAAATTCTTGTTTATAAATAAAACATCGCTAATTGAAATCAAAATTTCATTTTCACAATCAAATTAACATTAATTATAAATAACTATTAAAGTCACTCAATTATATCATAAAAATAATAAAAGAATTATTTAAACTTGAAAATAATAAATAAATTTATTATTCATTTATTTTCCCCAAAATCACTACTAATTAACTAATAATTGAAAATTAATTATAAAAAATATTTTTCATACTTTTATTATTTAAAAATAATCTAAAAAAACATAATAAATAACAATAATTTATTTAGAATTAAATAATTTGCTAATTTCTAATAATTTTTTGAAGAGGACATATTTAAGCATAAATTTTAAAAATTCATAACTTAAATTCTATAAAGAATTTCACAAAGTTTGCTCTACATAATAAAATTTATTAAAAATATAAAAAATTTTGGAGCTCGGAACAATAACGTAAACAATAACCAAATGCCTGAAAAATTTTAGAAAAATAAATAAAAATCATATTTAACAAGATCTCAACCTCAATGTCATTTCATATGACTACAACATAGTCCAATTTAACCGAATTCAACTTCAATTTCAATAAATTAAGCTTAAAACCTTAAAATCAAATTACCCAAAATTGAAGTTGTTCCCTATATTATCCAGTCAAATTGACTTGAGAAAAATGAAACCTAGGAGGATAGGATTCAAATGACACCGGTAGCACGTCTAAGGGTGGTTGGAGTCGACGTCGGCAAGCTTTTTCCCAATCCAACGAAAGAGAAAGAACAAAAAGGGGAAAGAAAGAGAAAAGAGGAGGAAGGAGGAGGGAGGAGAGTTGAGCGGCAACGTGGGATGTCCAACGACGACTAGTGGTGCTGTTGGTAATGAGGGTGGTGGTGGCTAGTGCGTCGGGTGGGGAAAGGAAAGAAAGAAGAAGAAAAATAAGAAGAAGAAAATAAAAATAAAAAGCCACATTTTTTCTTCTTCTTTTTAAATATAATTATAATAATAATAATAATAATAATAATAATAATTATTATTATTATTATTATTATTATTATTATTATTATTATTATTATTATTAAACTCCTCTCAAATATTTGTACACATAAGTATATATATATATATATATATATATATATATATATATATATATAATATACTCTTAATAATCAATGAATTTACCAAAAATACTCATTTAACAATTATTCCATAAAAATAATATTTAATACTTCAAAATCCATATTTAACTTAAAAATTAAAAATAAGGGTCATAACAATATTCCCTCTTTACAAAAATTCGTCCTTGAATTTTAACAAATAGAAAGGAGTACAAAGTTTCATTGAGGAAAAATATATGGATATGCCACCCACATCTCTGCCTTAGTCTCCCACGTGTGTTCTTCCTCATTGTTGTTCCTCCACAAGACTTTAACCATCAAAATTTGTTTAGAATGTAACTGACTAACTTGATAGTCAATGATTGCAACTAGTTCTGCCTAATACTTTAAATCTTCATTTACTTCCACACTCCAGGGCTACAAAACATGCGAATGATCCAAAATATACTTTTTGAGCATCGAAACATGAAACACTGGATGCACTTGAGATAAATTTGAAGGCAAAGCCAATCGATATGCAACCAAGCCAACTCTCTTTAAAATCTCAAAAGGCCCTGTGTACCTCGATGCCAACTTTTCCTTCTTGCCAAATCTCATAACACCTTTCATTGGTGATACCTTTAAAAATACATAATCCCCAATTTGAAATTCCACATCTTTGCACTTTAGATCTGCATAACTCTTTTGCCTGCTAGTTGCCGTTTCAAATCTCTTTCTAATCAAAGCAACTTTCTCAGATGTACCCTGAATAATTTCTAGTCCAATTAGTTCCCTTTCTCCAATTTCATTCCAACACAGAGGAGTCTACATTTCCTTTTATACAAAGCTTTATATGGTGCCATCTTAATACTGCTATGGTAGTTATTATTATAAGCAAACTCTACTAATGGCAAATGATCATCCCAATTGCCTCTAAGATCCATTACACACATTCTCAACATATCTTCAAGTGTTTAGGATGTTCTCTCAGACTGACCATTCGTCTGAGGATGAAAAATAGTACTAAAATCGAGCCTGGTACCCATTGCTTCCTATAACTTCTGCCAAAATCGAGAGGTAAACACTGAACCTTTATCTGAAATAATAGAAACAGGCACCCCATAAAGACACACAATATGCTTAATGTACAACTTAGCCAATTTAGCCACTGGATAAGTAGCTTTAACTAGCAAAAAGTTAGCTGATTTGGTTAACCTGTCCACTATCACCTAGATGGAATCGTATTTATCCTTTAAATAAGGCAACCCTATCACAAAATTCATGGTGACTCTCTCCCATTTCCACTCAGGAATTGGAAAAGGCTGAAGTTTTCCAAAAGGTTTCTGATGCTTCACTTTCACTTGCTGACAAGTTAAACACTTAGAAATGAATTCAGCTAAATATTTCTTCATTTCATCCCATCAATAAGGTTCCTTTATATTGTGGTACATCTTAGTAGAACTAGGATGTACACTATAAGCTGCATAATAAAATTCTTCCAAGATCTCTTCCCTTAAATTATTCACATCAGGAACACACAATCTTCCACTAACCCATAAAACACCTTCATCATCAAGATTAAAATCAGTGAACTTTCCTTCATGAACTCTCTCCATAAGCTCTACCAAATCAGGATCTCAGCTCTGAGCTATTTTAATCCTATTCCTCAATATTAATCTAACTCTAAACTGAGCTAATAATCCTTCTAACCTGGTTATCTTTATCATTAATCCTTGGTCCACTAACTTATGCATCTCTTGGATCAAAGGTCTCATTTTCACAGTAATGTGAGCAAGATTACTTAAGGGCTTCTTACTTAAGGCATCTGCTACTATATTATCCTTGCTTGGATGGTACAAGATATCATAATTATAGTCTTTCAAAAGTTTTAGCCATCTTCTTTGTCTCAAATTCATATCTCTTTACTGGAAGATGTACTTTAGACTCTTATGATTTGTGTAAATTTCACATGTCGCCCTGAATAGATAATGCCTTTAAATCTTAAGAGTAAAGATAACAATGGCCATCTCTAAGTGATTAGTAGAATAGTTATGCTCGTGCTTCTTTAATTATTTAAAAGCATAAGCCATTACCATACCATTTTGTATTAACACACACCCTAGGCCAACTTTGAAAGTATCACAGTACATGATGAACTTGTCTTCTCTATTAGATAAAGTCAACATTAGAGCTGTAATTAACTTCTCCTTTAGTAGTTGAAAGCTATTCTCACATACTTCTGACCACATGAACTTTATATTCTTCTAAGTTAGGTGGGTCATAGGTGCTGCAATTATTGAGAAATAATGAATAAACCTCCTATAATATCCTACCGAACCCAAGAAACTTCAAATCTCTATAATTGATGTTGGTTTAGGCCACTCAGATATTGCCTTAATCTTCTTTGAATCAACCTGAATGTCATCCTTAGACACTATGTGCCTAAAGAATGCCATAATTTTAAACCAAAAATCACACTTTGAGAACTTAGCATAAAGCTGATGCTCCTTTAGTGTCTATACCATTGTTCTCAAGTGATACACATACTTTTCTATTCTCTTCAAATACACCAATATATCATCAATGAATACCATTACAAACTGATCCCCAAATGGTCTAAATACCCTATTCATCATATCTATAAAAGCTACCGGTGCATTGGTTAATCCAAAAGACATCACTATAAACTCATAATGGCCATATCTAGTATGAAATTTTATTTTAGGAATGTCAGCTTCTCTGATTCATAACTGATGATAGCTCAATCTCAAGTTAATCTTAGAGAAGAATTGTGCACCCTGAAGCTGATTGAATAAATTATCTATCCTTGAAAGGAGATACTTATTCTTGGCAGTCACCTTATTTAATTCTTTTTAATCAATGCATAGTCTAAGTGTGCTAACCTTCTTCTTTACAAAAAAGATTAGTGCACTCCAAGGAGAAGTGTTAGGCCTTATGAAACCTTTATCTAACAACTTTTATAACTACTCCTTTAACCATTTTAACTCGACAGTAGCCATCCCATAAGGTTGCATAGAGATAGGAGTTGTGCCTGGAACCATATCAATGTAAAATTCTATCTCCCTTTGAGGTGGTAAACCCGAAAATTCATTAGGAAAGACATTAGAAAATTCACATGCTACAGAACATCTAAGATGGATGTCTGTTATACTTTTGTATCCTTGACCAATGCCAAGTATCCTTGACACCTTTTACTCAACATCTTTTTTGCCATTATAGTGGAGATAAGATTTTGAGGTGTAGAACTTTTATCACCCACGAACTTGAATTCCTCTTCACCTATAATTTTGAAAATCACCTCTTTGATACGACAATCCATAGTTGCATAATGCTGAGATAACCAATCTATTCTTAACATTACATCAAAGTTCATTACATCCAACAACACTAAGTCTACTAGTAACTTTTTGCCTCCTACTAACATAGGACACCCAAGAAGAATAACATCGGTGTATGATGAATCACTCAGAGGTGTAGCAACTAATAAGGAATTTTCATCATCGCAACTTGCCAACCCGAATTGGAAGCAAAAATAGGAGATACAAAGGAATGGGTAGCACCTGGATTTATCAAAACTCTAGCATAAAGATAACATACCGGGAGTGTACCTGCTACCACTTCATTGGATGCTTGAGCATCCTACTGCGCGAAAGTGAAAACTCTAGCCTGTCCTCTGCCTCCTTGTTGACTCTAGCATAAAATAATACTGCCTTTAGGTCTGACATACCCTAAAATCTCTACTAAAATAGAGGCTACATAGGCAGCACAACCTGAAGCATAGCTGCTGCACCCTGCTGAACTTTTGGTGCATAGGCAGCATCATTATAATCCTAACCCGCAAGCTCCTCATCCTATTATTCTCATTGTCTATAGTGACCTACTGCTCCTTTAGATCTATCGCTACCTCTACCCCTATGCCTAACTAGTGGCACAAGGAGTAGAATCTCATTCTGGTAAGATTCTTCATCTTCAACCTTATCTGCCAGTGGAGCGGTTCGTTCTCTCCTCATTTTGAAAGAAAAGAAAATAAAACACACAATTCAAACAACAACAGATATCTTAACAGTTATATAAAAATCTAAAAGCAAAGAAGACTATTCAAGGACATAATCGAACCTAATTGTGTAGTAGTTTCAAAGAAAACTCAAACTTTACTAACCTAGGTCACACAATACAAAATCGAGGCTCTCATACCAACTTTGTCATGACCCAAACCTAGGAGTAATGACCGGTGCTAGGGAATATGAATTCACACGAATCTAGAACCCGTAGTAAGTTTAAAACATCAGTTCACACCAAACACAATCATAAATATACCATAGAATTAATACTTTTTAAAGCATAAGAAATCTTTCCATACCATATCATAACAAAATATTTTTACAAATATTTGAGTACACAGTCACTGTCAATTTAATATAACATACTCCAACAGGTACATATTACTACTGCAGCATCTAATAAATATAAAGGAAGTGATAATTTAAAATTTACATAAATTAGCCAATGAAGAGGATAACTAAGGGAGGTCTGAAAAAAGGAATCCTAAAATAATTGAGGGGGATCAGACCACACTAAGTGAATTATTATTATATATATGCATGCAACCTAAGCATATAAGCAACCAAACACCAATATAATGTTCTATATATTTATATTTATTTAATTTATACACATATTTTCATGCAAATGCTCAAAATAAATTTTCATATCATGTAATAAGTGAAAAAAAATAAGTGGAGGATTGGAGCAGAACCCTAAGAATTTTGTAACCTTAATTACTATACCTGGCTAATAAATAGACTTTCTTAAATCCAAAAATATTTTCCTTTTCCAATTTGGAAGTGGACTGGCCCCAAAACACAGAAAGGTCAACCAAATTATAGCAATCCCCCTGTTGGCATTACTAGCCTCGAGACACTGCAGGCCAACTAAGCTCCCGCAGCCACATCAATCTTTATCCACAAATCTCATAATTATTTATCTATATCTCAGATCATATAATCTCATGTCAATCAACATATCATAACCTAGCAACTAACGTATTGTTGCACAACAGTCCTAGTGTAGCCCACTAGGTAGCACGTTCTATGGCTATCCTTCAAAAGATTATATAAAAAATAAAATGATAAAATGATCTTAAAATATATACAACATTCAATAATCACAATTAACATTCACCTTTATATGTATGAAAACATATATATAATAACAATAACAATTAACTTTTAATGCAATATAACATAATAAAATTCATATTATTCAAAATATGGATGTCAATAATATTTTCTACATATAATATATGTATATAACAATAACTCATAGGTAGGATGTGCTCCTCGATACAAACTCGATTGGCCCTGATCTAAAGGTCCTGCTCTCGTTGTGACTATAGGAAAATAATAAAAATAATTAGGATTAAAAATTTTAACCTTAAACATTCTAGATTTCTAAGGAAAAATTCAATCTCATATACAACTCTAATAAAATTCAAAACTCAACACAAACTCGATGTCACACTTTACAAGATATCTATTGAAAATTCGGCAGAGTCTCGTCTATAAACGGACATCTCTATACTAAAAATAGAGTCATTCATGTACAAAACTGCACTTTAATACTACCCACAACTCCACATATTGGGTTAGTACCACAAACTACACATTATGCCCAACCGAGAAACAACACAATAACATATTTAAAAACAACATAATTTTTTTTCTCAATTCTCGATATATCATGAAAATTTAGTTTACTACCAAATTTTATTTATTTATATAATAAAAATATAAAAGAATTTATTTCCAAATAAAGAATAAAAATTCTTTTTTATAAATAAAATATCGCTAATGGAAATCAAATTTTCATTTTCACAAATAAATTAACATTAATTATAAATAACTATTAAAATCACTCAATTATGTCATAAAAATGATAAAAGACTTATTTAAGCTTGAAAATAATAAATAAATTTATTATTCATTTATTTTCCCCAAAATCACTACTAATTAATTAATAATTGAAAATTAATTATAGAAAATATTTTTCATACTTTTATTATTTAAAAATAATCAAAACAGAATAAATAACAATAATTTAATTAAAATTCAATAATTTACTAATTTTTAATAATTTTTCCAAAAGTACATATTTAAGCATAACCTTTAAAAATTCATAACTTAAATTCTATAAAGAATCTCACGAAGTTTACTCTACATAATTAATAGAATTTATTAAAAATATAAAAATTTTTGGAGCTTAGAATAGTAATGTGAATAGTAACTAACGCCTGAAAAATTTCAAAAATTTTAGAAAAATAAATAAAAATCATATTTAACAAGATCTCAACCTCAATGTCATTTCATATAACCATAATACAATCCAATTTAATCGAATTCAAACTCAATTTCAACAAATTAAACATAAAACCTTAAAATTAAATTACCCAAAATTGAAGTTGTTCTCAGTATTACTTGGCCAATTTGACTTGGGGAAATGAAACCCAGGATTAAGGATTCAAATGACACCGACAGCATATCCAAGGGTAGTTGGAGTCGACGCCGGCGAGCTTCTTCCTAATCCGGTGAAGGAGACAAAAAAAGGGAAAAGAAAGAGAAAGGAGGAGGGATGAGAGTTGAGCGGCGATGTGGGGGTTGTCCGACAATGGTTGGCATTGAGGGTGGCGATGGCTGGTACATCGAGTGGGGAAAGGATAGAAGAAGAAGAAAAAAATAAATAAAAATAAAAAGCCACGTTCTTTCTACTTTTTTTAAATATAATAATAAAAATAATAATAAAAATCCTCCTAAATATTTATACACATAAGTATACATATATATAAAATATACTCTAAATAATCAATAAATTTACCAAAACACTCATTTAAGAATGATTCCACAAAAATAATATTTAATACTTTAAAATTCATATTTAATTTAATAATTAAAAATACAGGTCATTACAATATAGCACTAATAATAATTGAATAAATAAAATAACAAAAAAAATTAGAAAATAGTTGAAAAAAAAGTATGATTTAATTAGAATAAAAAATATAGGGGATGTTTAGTTTTGAAAAATATTTTATATTTTTTTCTTATTTTCTACTTTTCTATTTTCTAAAATAGAAAATAGAAAAATAGAAAATCATTTTGTTTGTTACTTTTATTTTGCACTTTTTTCATATTCTCATCATTTTTTTATGAAAATTATTAGAATAATTTTTATTTAATATAATAATAATAATTATTGTAATTTATATGATAGTATTTAATTTTAAATTTATTTATTTCATAAAAAATTGTAAATCATGCACATTTATTTACTATGATTGTAGTGGTGGTGGTGATGGAGATGGTGGTGGTTATGGAGGTAGGGGAAGTTGTGGTGATGGAGATGGTGGTGGTTATGGAGGTAGGGGAAGTTGTGGTGGTGATAGTGGTGGTTGTGGTGGTAGTGATGGAGGTTATGGTGGGGGGAGGTTATGGTGGTGATGGTGATGGTAGTGGAGATGGTGAAAGTTGTGGTGGTACTAATGGAGATGGTGGTTGTAATATCCCGGGTTTTTAGAAAATTTAAAACTGCAACGGGATATGCAGTGTTAGTAATTTATATATATATATATTGATTATTTAATTAGTTTGTTATTTATTAAAGTCATTTTTAATTACTTTTAATTATTTTTAAGTTATTTACTTAAAATTTTTTCGGAAATTTTATTTTCGGGAAATTAAGACGTAAATAATTAAATATTAACTATTTTAAACAGTTTTATGAATTTGCATGAACTCATACGTGATTTTAAAGTGCCAAATAAAATACATGTTTGTGCATGCATTTAAAGTTAAATTAGGGTTTATTTTATAATTAAATTATGTTATATAATTTTATATTATTTAAATTTATATTGTATATTTTTAATAAATAATGTGTGTTATATATGTATATGTGTAAATATTATTATTTAATATGTGGTGTGTATTAATTTGAATATAATATATATATGTTATAATAATATAAAATATAGTTATATATATACAAATATATACATATATAATTACTTAAAAAAACAAAGTTTCCCTTATTTACAATTCGTGCCACTCTTCTTCTCCAACGTTCCCAACGCCCTCCCTTCGCCACCGCCGCTACAACTCCCTTTTCTAGGCTGTCGGTGTGCCACCCTGAGCTCCCACCTTTCCAGCCAGTAGCTCCGCCACCATCTCTTCTCTTCTCAAGCGTCGTTTCACCCTATTTTGATAGAGAAGCCGAAACTTGAAGTCATTATCGATCAAGCACTTTCTGGCCACCAAATTCGACACCACCGGTCTCTATCTCTTCCTTGAGCTCCGGTGAATCCATTTCCAAGCTTTTTTTTCACTTGAAATGGTCTAAATTTCCCTAGGTTTCGATTTTACATTTTCAGCCTATTAGGGTTTTTGATTTTTTTTGAGCTTCTATTTAGTTGATTTATGCAATATTCCTTCACAAACATTGATACTAGTAGCTTAATCTAGCTTTGTGATTTTTTTTGGAATTTTTAGGAATTATTTTGATTTTTGTGAATTTCTTATTATTTTATTAATATTTTCTAATTTTCGAAAATTAATTAATTAAATTATGAAATTGTGTTTTATGGTGTTTATAGGTGTTGAAATGAAATTTAGAAATTTATTTTTAATTTTTGTGAATTTTATATAATTATTTTGAATTTATTTAGTTTACGTAATTTTTAAAAAATTAGGTTAATTATGTCTTTAAGTGAAATTAATTGGTTAATTGAGTATATTTATTGATATCATTAAATTATATGTTGAGAAATTTAATTTTGAGTAATTATACTATTTTTGGTGAATTTTTTATTAATTTTAGGGAATTTACAAAACTAGGGGTATTTTGGTAATTTGACACTAAATTGGGTAAAAATATAATTAAATTGGTTTTAATAGTTATTTGAGATATAAAAATGATTTCTATAAATTATTTAGTATTTTTAACTAATTAAAACTATTTTTTGTAAATTATTTTCAAATTATATAAAATATACGATTTTTCT
This sequence comes from Mallotus nudiflorus, assembly GCA_947683625.1. Lineage (NCBI taxonomy): Eukaryota > Viridiplantae > Streptophyta > Magnoliopsida > Malpighiales > Euphorbiaceae > Mallotus > Mallotus nudiflorus. The sequence continues at coordinate 111,946 of CANTUR010001308.1, read as the reverse complement.
AAATAAATGAGTTTTTATTGATTTTTAACATGTTTTAGGGTTGATTATGTAATTTGGATTTATAAAATGTATTTTGGTCAATATTTATGAATTTATTAAGAATTATCAATTTTTAATAATATTTTATTAAAATTAGGGTTTTTGTGTATTTATCGGTTAAATAAATATTTTTAGCGTTTGAATATCTAAGTTGCTATATTTTGAGTATTGAAGGGAATTTTTGGTATTTTTCATGTGTTCAATATTATTTCGTGAGTTGTGAACCTCGGTTGGTAGAATTATAGTTTGGAGTCTGACCGAGGGATTGTGAATTGTGTTTATTCTTGATGTATGTTTCTTTACAGGATTGGCTCTACTCTTTGAGTAGAGAGATGTCCATTTTATAGGGGAGGTTATGCCGGATTTCCGGTAGAATTCTCATAAAACGTGATGTCCGATCGAATTCTTATTCTAATTATGTGTTTAAGATTCTAGGTCGAGTCTTTAGAACTTTCGTTAGATTTATTCTAATTTCATGCTGTCATTTGTTTGTTTAGTTGCGCCGTGACCGAGGTCTAGTGGACCAGGCCCGTCAGACCCATCTCGAGGAGCGCAATAACAGTGAGTTGTTATTTTATATATACATGTTTTAGGGTGCATGTTTTAGAAATATATGATTTATTTGTATAAAATATGCATACATGGTTTAATAATTACTTAGGTTTATTTTGGTATATTTTCAGTATATTTTGGTATATTTTAAACTATATGCATGTTTAATTAATAAGTTATTCTTAAAATGTTTTTAGGTATATTCATGGTTTATTTCTAGTTTATTTTATAATTAAATTGAATTTAATTGACGTATATATGCTGGAAATATACCTGATTTATTTTTGGTATATTTCTAGTATATATATGGTTTATGTTGCTATTTTATTTTATATCATGCATTACTGATTTTATGATTGTATGTTTTATATAAAAAAATGAAGGATATCAATAGAACGTGCTACTTAGTGGGCAGCACTAGAACCGAGTACGTACCGGTACGCCGATAGCATTTAGGCTTTATAGCTAACGTATTTATGGATTATGATTAGATTGATTTATTTGATGAGTGATGTGATTTGAGAGTGTGATTGTTGAAGCTCGGTTGACTAAGTGTCTCGGGGCCAATTACACTGACAGTCAGACTACTGGAGCTCGATTAACCTAGTGTCTCGAGGCCAATATACTGTCCAGATGGAACAAGTGAATTTATTTGGAATAAGTGAGCCTGTACGGCTAAAGTGTTATCTAACATTGTTTTGAGGTTGCGATTTTCTAGGGTTCTATTTGATCTTTCATAAACAGTGATTTTCAGTAAATATATAAAATGATTTTGTTGCATCTGTGTGTATTTGCTTGTATATATATTTATTATATATACTATTGAATGTGTGCATTGGCATTTAGCTATGCATGTATATAAATTATAACGATTCACTCAGTGAGGTCTGACTCCCCTTCGTTGACTATTTTTTAGGAGAGTCATCGTCTTCAGACCTCAGTAGCAGACCCATACGTCGGATTTCTTCCTCCCCGGCTTTACTATGTAAACTACTTACCTGAGCTTTATTTTATAATATAGACACTATAGTAGTTGTAGACAGTTGTAAGACTTATGTATTACATTATGTTTGTAAGAAATTTGTATTTTAAAGATTTGAACTGGTTTTGTATTGAAGGATTATTTATATATATGAGGATGAGGATGTTCATTTAATTTTATCAGGTGGATTATTACTTTATTTTATTTATGATTTTATTTTCACTGAAAAATATTTTAATTATGTTATTATTATTATTGCATATTTTATTTTATTTTAAGGCTTGCTACGGGTTCTCGATTTGAAAGAATTCCCGTTCCCTTGTGCCGGTCATGGCCCCTGTTTTGGATCGTGACAAAGTTGGTATCAGAGCGGAGTTTTATATCAGGGCTTATTTATGTGAGTTGTGGCCCTAGTTTTCAATGTTATGTTTCCTTTGGAAACTACTGCAGTGAATTAGGTTCGAGTATGTCTTGAGAAGTATTCCTTTCTTTAGTTTTCTACATTATTCCTCCATTGTCTATTTTTCTTAATCGTTTTGTTTGTCTTTTCAGAATGAGGAGGTGAGTGCGTGTCGGTCCACCGGTCATTGAGGCCGAGGATGATGAGTCCTTTCAAGATGAGGTTTTACCTTCTGAGCTGCCAATTAAAAGCAGAGGTCGTGGCAGAGGTAGACCTCGAGAAGCATCATGTCATCGTAGACAGAGAACGATACATGATGAGGAGCTTGTAGAGCCTGAGTATGAGGATATTCCTGTACCTCCAGTCGTTCAACCTATTTAGCCTGCCTAACAGTAGGGTATGTCTGACCCTGAGGCAGCTCTGTTCCATGCCAGAGTGGGCAGAATTGCTTTCGATGGGACTTCTGATCCTTTGGATTTTCTGCATGCGATTGAGACTAGGACTCAGACTGCTCACACCGAGTACCAACGGATCATGATCGTTGAGCTGTCTGTTGAGGGACCAGCCCTGGACTGGTTTATTCAGATGATCCAGCCTTATATGATGACGATGACCTGGGCTCAGTTCAGAGAATGGTTTATGAGGAGATTCTGTCCAGAGCCACTCCGCATGAGTTATCATCTCAAATTGACTAGTATATCTCGCGGTGATTAATCAGTAGAGGAGTACACCCGAAAGTTCCTCCAGCTGGGTAGATATGCAGAGGATCTGATGCGAGACCAGTATTTCGCAGTCACTACCTACGTTATCGGTTTGGGTTCTGCATTTGCTGATATGCCTACAGCAGGCCTTACTCTGGAGTCCGTTATTGAGTTGTCCAAGGAGATTAAACTAAGGCTAGTCAGGCAGGGAACTATGCCTGATTATTACCAGCTGGGTGTTCAGTCAGGTGGATTTCAGACTACTCCGTACTCGAGTTTTCAGATTGGTTTGAGTAGTCAGCAAAGAGGTCTGGCTCAGTAGAGTTAGAGACAACAACAACAAGTACATCAGAGCAGTAGACAAGGCCGTGGAGGTTAGCGTAGGCTGTTTAGACTCGGGTCAGGTGCTTCGAGCAGCAGCAGTGGACGTAGTTCCAGATCAACTACCAATGTTTGCCAGACTTACGGCAGAGTCCATCAGGGACCATGTTACCTGACACCGCTGACATGCTTCAGATGCGGGCAAACAGGACATTATGCTAGATCGTATCCTTATTCTAGGTATCAATAGCCGCATATTTTGTGATTTCCTCAGCAGTCGATTGCTAGTGCTGCACCTGTTCCTTTTCAGTTGCCTCCAGCCTAGCATCAGAGTTCCACTCAGCTTGTTCCCCAGTAGGGTTATGGTTGAGGTGCCAGAGGAGGTGCCGGAGGTGTTAACCAGGCTTCTAGCAGCCAGCAGGGAGGTCAAGGACAGGCTAGAGTCTTCCATCTCACTCAACAGGATGCTCAGGCATCTAATACAGTTGTGGTAGGTATTTTTTCTATTTGTTACCTGGATGCATGATTTTTGTTTAATCCGGGTGCCACGCATTCATTCGTTTCTCCTATTTTTACTTCTAAGTCTTGTTGGCAAGCTTCGAGGATGGCTTTTCCTTTGTCTGTCGCCACTCCTCTGAGTGATTCTTTGGACACCAATATTGTTCTTTCTAGTTATCCAGTTCTCGTGGGAGATAGAGAATTATCTGCTGACTTGATTCTGTTGGATGTGATGGAGTTCAATGTTGTTTTGGGTATGGATTGGTTATCTCAGCACTATGCCGTAGTGGATTGTCGGATTAAAGAGGTGACTCTCATAATTCCTAGTGAAGAAGAATTTAAGTTTGTGGGTGATAGGAGTTCAGCACCTCAAAATCTCATTTTTACTATTACGACTAGGAAGTTACTGAGGAAAGGTTGTCAAGGATATTTGGCATTAGTCAGGGATACTTCAATGGAGAAGTTGTCACTCACAAATGTTCCTGTTGCCTGTGAGTTTTCTGATATTTTTCCTAAGGAGTTGCCAGGTTTACCACCTCACAGAGAGATTAAGTTTTATATAGATATGGTTCCAGGTACTACTCTTATATCTACGCCACCTTATAGAATGGCTCCTACAGAGTTGAAAGAGTTGAAGGAGCAGTTGCAAGAGTTATTGGATAAGGGTTTCATCAGACCCAGTGTTTCTCCTTGGGGTGCACCAGTCCTGTTTGTGACTACAGAGAGCTGAATAAGGTGACAGTGAAGAATGTGTCCTCTCCTAAGGATAAATGAATTATTTAATTAGCTACAGGGTGCACAGTTCTTTTCTAAGATTGATCTGAGGTCGGGTTATCATCAGTTGCGGATCAGTGAAGCTAGTGTTCCTAAAATGGCATTTCGCACTCGATATGGCCATTATGAGTTTCTGGTGATGTCTTTTGACTTGACTAATGCACCAGTAGCTTTTATGGACCTGATAAACAGGGTATTCAGACTATATGTGGATCAGTTTGTGGTAGTCTTCATAGATGATATACTAGTATATTCGAGGAGTATGGAAGAGCATGTATATCACTTGAGGACTGTACTACAAACACTGAGAGAACATCAGCTTTATGCTAAATTCTTGAAGTGTGATTTTTAGATGGAGAGTGTTTCTTTTCTTGGACACGTGGTATCTAAAGAAGGTATCCAGGTTGATCCACAGAAGATTAAGACAGTGTCTGAGTGGCCTAGATCGACTTCTATTATGGAGATTCACAGTTTTCTGGGTTTAGCTGGGTACTATAGGAGGTTTGTGCAGGATTTTTCCAGAATTGCAGCTCCTATGACTCGTTTGACTCAGAATAATGTAAGATTTGAGTAGTCAGAAGCTTGTGAGAACAGTTTTTAATTATTGAAGGAGAAGTTGACCATAGCTCCAGTGTTAGCTTTGCCTAATGGTGTGGATAAGTTCATAATTTATTATGATGCCTCTAGAGTTTTCCTTGGTTGTGTGTTGATGTAGAATGGTAGGGTGATAGCCTATGCTTCGAGGCAGTTGAAGAAACATGAGCAGAACTATCCTACACATGACCTAGAAATGGCTGCAGTGATCTTTGCTCTCAAGATCTGGAGACACTATCTGTATGGGATGACTTGTGAGATTTTTACTGATCACAAGAGCCTTAAGTACATTTTTCAGCAGAGAGATTTGAATATGTGGTAGAGGAGATGGTTGGAATTGTTAAAAAAATTATGACTGTGAGATTTTATATCATTCGGGCAAGGCTAATGTTGTAGCAGATGCCTTGAGTATGAAGTCCTTAGGCAGTATTGCTCACATCAGTGTAGAGAGGAGACCGTTAATCCAGGAGTTACATCTATTGGTGGATCAAGGTCTGATGATTAAGCTTAGTAGGTTAGGTGGACTGCTAGCTCAATTTAAGGTGTGATCTTTACTGAGAGATAGGATTAAGGTAGCTCAGAGCTGAGATCCTATTCTAGAAGAGCTTGCAGAGAATGTTCGAGTAGGGAAGTTCATTGATTTCACACTCGATGATGATGGTGTATTGTGGATCAGTGGTAGACTGTGTGTTCTTGATGTGGATGATTTGAGAGAAGAGATCATAAAGGAAGCACATTCTACAGCTTATAGCATACATCCGGGTGTCACTAAGATGTACCACAGTATCAGACATTTATACTGATTGGATGGACTGAAGAAGGATGTCGCTGATTATGTTGCTAAGTGCTTGATGTGTCAGCAAGTGAAAGCTGAGCATCAGAAGCCTTCTGGGAAGCTTCAGCCTCTTCCTATTCCTGAGTGGAAGTAGGAAAGGATAGTTATGGATTTTGTGGTTGGTTTATCTCGTTCTAAGGATGGATACAATTCCATCTGGGTGATTGTAGATAGGTTAACCAAGTCTGCACATTTCTTGCCTGTGAAAGCCACTTATTTTGTAGCTAGATTAGCGAAGGTGTATGTGAAACATATTGTGTGCCTTTATGGAGTATCTATATTAATTATATCAGATAGAGGTTTAGTGTTTACCTCTCATTTTTGGCAGAAGTTGTAGGAAGCGATGGGCACTAGGTTGGATTTTAGTACTGCTTTTCATCCTCAGACAGATGGTCAGTCTGAGAGAACGATCCAGACACTGGAAGATATGTTGAGGATGTGTGTTTTGGATATGTGAGGTAGCTTGGATGATCATTTTCCACTCGTGGAGTTTGTGTATAATAACAGCTACCATAGCAGTATTGGCATGGCACCATATGAGGCGCTGTATGGAAGGAAGTGTAGATCCCTTTTAAGTTGGGATGAGATAGGTGAGAGAGCTTTGATTGGACTTAAGATGGTTCAGGATGCTGCAGAGAAAGTTATGGTGATTAAGGGCAGATTAAAGAACGCAATTAGCAGGCAGAAGAGCTATGCGGATCCTAGGCACAGAGATATAGAGTTTCAGGTTGGAGACTTTATTTTTCTAAAGGTGTCTCTGATGAAGGGTGTTATGAGATTTGACAGGAAGGATAAGTTAGCACCGAGATATATCGGACCGTTCGAGATTTTAGAGAGAGTTGGTACTGTTGCATAACAGTTGGCTTTGCCTCCAACTATGTCTCAAGTGCATCCAGTATTTCATATCTCGATGCTGAGGAAGTACGTCTCAGACCCTTCACACGTGTTGCAGCTCGACAGCGTGGAAGTGAATGAAGATTTGACATTTGTAGAAGAACCTATGGCGATCGTTGACTACCAAGTTTGACAGTTGCGGTCGAAGCAAATTCCGATGGTTAAGGTTCTGTGGCGTAGCAACAGAGTTGAGGAGCATATGTGGGAGACTGAAGCTGAGATACGAGCTTCTTACCCGTATCTCTTCCCTTCTTGATCTTGTATTTATTCTTTTTCTGGAATTCGGGGACAAATTCTTGTAAGGGGGGAAGACTGTAATATCCCAGGTTTTTAGATAATTTAAAACTACATCGAGATATGCAGTGTTAATAATTTATATATATATTTTTTTTGATTATTTAATTAGCTTGTTATTTATTAAAGTCATTTTTAATTACTTTTAATTATTTTTAAGTTATTTACATAAAGTTTTTCTGGGGATTTTATTTTCGAAAAAATTAAGACATAAATAATTAAATATTAACTATTTTAGACAGTTTTATGAATTTGCATGAACTCATACGTGATTTTAAAGTGCCAAATAAAATACATGTTTGTGCATGCAATTAAAGTTAAATTAGGGTTTATTTTATAATTAAATTATGTTATATAGTTTTATAGTATTTAAATTTATATTGTATATTTTTAATAAATAATGTGTGTTATTTATGTATATGTGTAAATATTATTATTTAATATGTGGTTTGTATTAATTTGAATATAATATATATATGTTATAATAATATAAAATATAGTTATATATATACAAATATATACATATATAATTACTTAAAAAACAAAGTTTCCTTTATTTACAATTTGTGCCACTCTTCTTCTCCAACTTTCCCAACGCCCTCCCTTCGCCACCGCCGCTGCAATTTCTATTTTTAGGCCATCGATGTGCCACCCTAAGCTCTGACCTTTCTAGCCAACAACTCTGCCACCATCTATTTTCTTCGCCGGCGTCGTTTCACCCTGTTTTGACCAAAAAGCTGAAACTTGAAGTCATCGTCGATCAAGCACTTTCCGGCCACCAAATTCGACACCACCAGTCTTTATCTCTTCCTTGAGCTCCGATGAGTCCATTTCCAAGCTTTGTTTCACTTGAAATGGTCTAGATTTCCCTAGGTTTCGATTTTACATTTTTGGCCTATTAGGGTTTTTGATTTTTTTTGAGCTTTGATTTGGTTGACTCATGTAATCTTCCTTCACAAACATTGATCCTAGTAGCTTAATCTAGCTCTGTGATTTTTTTTTGGAATTTTTAGGAATTATTTTGATTTTTGTGAATTTTTTATTATTTTATTAATATTTTATAATTTTTGAAAATTAATTAATTAAATTATTAAATTGTGTTTTATGGTGTTTATAGGTGTTGAAATGAAATTTCGAAATTTATTTTTAATTTTTGTGAATTTTATATAATTATTTTGAATTTATTTAGTTTACATAATTTTTGAAAAATTAGGTTAATTATGTGTTTTAGTGAAATTAATTGGTTAATTGAGTATATTTATTGATATTATTAAATTATATGTTGAGAAATTTAATTTTGAGTAATTATACTATTTTTGGTGAATTTTTTATTAATTTTAAGGAATTTATGAAACTAGGGGTATTTTGGTAATTTGACACTAAATTGGGTAAAAATATAATTAAATTGGTTTTAATAGTTATTTGAGATATAAAAATGATTTCTATAAATTATTTAGTATTTTTAACTAATTAAAACTATTTTTTGTAAATTATTTTCAAATTATATATAATATACGATTTTTCTAAATAAATGAGTTTTTATTGATTTTTAACATGTTTTAGGGTTAATTATGTAATTTGGATTTATAAAATGTATTTTGGTCAATATTTATGAATTTATTGAGAATTAACGATTTTTAATAATATTTTATTAAAATTAGGATTTTTGTTTATTTATCGGTTAAATAAATATTTTTAGCATTTGAATATCTAAATTGCTATATTTTGAGTATTGAAGGGCATTTTTGGTATTTTTCATGTATTCAGTATTATTTCGTGAGTTGTGAACCTCGATCGGTAGAATTGTAGTTTGGAGTCCGACCGAGGGATTATGAATTGTGTTTATTCTTGAAGTGTATTTCTTTGCAGGACTGGCTCTACTCTTTGAGTTGAGAGATGTCCGTTTTACAGGGGAGGTTCTGTCGGATTTTAGATAAAATTCTTGTAAAACGTGATATCCGGTCAATTTCTTATTCTAATTATGTGTCTAAGATTCTAGATCGAGTCTTTAGAACTTCCGTTAGATTTATTCTAATTTCATGCTGTCATTTGTTTGTTTAGTTGCGCCTAGATCGAGGCCTAGTGGACCAGGCCCGTCAGACCCATCTCGAGGAGCGCAATAACAGTGAGTTGTTATTTTATATATACATGTTTTAGGGTGCATGTTTTAGAAATGTATGATTTATTTGTATAAAATATGCATACATGGTTTAATAATTACTTAGGTTTATTTTGGTATATTTTCAGTATATTTTGGTATATTTTAAACTATATGCATGTTTAATTAATAAATTATTCTTAAAATGTTTTTAGATATATTCATGGTTTATTTCTAGTTTATTTTATAATTAAATTGAATTTAATTGACGTATATATGCTGGAAATATACCTGATTTATTTTTGGTATATTTCTAGTATATATATGGTTTATGTTGCTATTTTATTTTATATCATGCATCATTGATTTTATGATTGTATGTTTTATATAAAAAAAAAATGAAGGATATCAATAGAACGTGCTACCTAATGGGCAGCACTAGGACCGAGTACGTACTGATACGCCGATAGCATTTAGGCTTTATAGCTAACGTATTTGTGGATTATGATCAGATTGATTTATTTGATGAGTGATATGATTTGAGAGTGTGATTGCTGGAGCTCGGTTGACCAAGTGTCTCGGGGCCAATTACATTGACAGTCAGACTGCTGGAGCTCGATCAACCTAGTGTCTCGAGGTCAGTCTACTGTCCAGATGGAACAAGTGAATTTATTTGGAATAAGTGAGCCTGTACGGCTAGAGTGTTGTCTAACACTGTTTTGAGGTTGCGATTTTCTAGGGTTCTATTTGATCCTTCATAAATAGTGATTTTCAGTAAATATATAAAATGATTTTGTTGCATTTGTGTGTATTTGCTTGTATATATATTTATTATATATACTATTGAATGTGTGCATTGTCATTTAACTATGCATGTATATATATTATAACGATTCACTGAGTGAGGTCTGACTCCCCTCCGTTGACTATTTTTCAGGAGAGTCATCGTCTTCATACCTCAGTAGCAGACCCATACGTCGGATTTCTTCCGTCCCGGCTTCATTATGTAAACTACTTACATGAGCTTTATTTTATAATTTAGACACTGCAGTAGTTGTATGCAGTTGTAAGACTTATGTATTACATTATGTTTGTAAGAAATTTGTATTTTAAAGATTTGTATTGAAGGATTATTTATATATATGAGGATGAGGATGTTCATTAATTTTATCAAGTGGATTATTACTTTATTTTATTTATGATTTTATTTCCGTTGTAAAATATTTTAATTATGTTATTATTATTTTGCATATTTTATTTTATTTTAAGGCTTGTTATGAGTTCTGGATTCGAAAGAATTTTTTCAGTTTTTTCAATATTAATAACAAAATTAAGGTCATAAATAAAATTTTTACTTTTATCAGTATCAATAGTAATAATAATAATAATGTATTTGATATATTTCATAATTTTTTTGTTATTTTTATTTTATTAAAAAATAATTATTGAATACTATAGATAATTTTTAGTTTAATTAGTTTAATTTTTATTTTGAATAATAGTAAGTTTCAAAATTAAAAAAATATTATTTAGAATATAAACTTAAAATTATTTAAAATATATAAATTAAATAAATACTTACAATTAATTTCAATTAATGATAACTTTAAAAATAATAAATAAGTAAAAAAAAAGTTACAGAGAAAAACGTCGAAGTTGAAAAGTAAAAAAAAGGAAAATCAAAAGTGAAAAAGAAAAAGCAGACAAAATATTTAACATGGAGTCAAACTTGGCCACGCATGTAATTAAATCAATTATTTTCTAGAAAATATGTTTTATTTTTCAAAATTAAACAATCTCACAATTTTTTATGAAAGGAAGAGTAATATTTTATATATAACAGAATTATAGTGTTTTATATACAATAAAATATGTATAATCTAAAATAAATTTTTTTACATTTATTATAAAAAAATATTATAAATTTTAATAACTCAACATATAAGTATTTTTAAATAAGTGATTAAAACATGAAGAAATTTCTAACCTCTTTTTTTTTTCTCTTAACTTTCACTTTTTATTTTTTTCTAACTGCTTATTTTCTTTAAGTAAGGAGGAGGTTATTTTTGACTATTTTTGTCCTAAAATTATCTATCTACATAATTTTTTATTGATTTATTTTTAAATAAGTCATTATTCCATATATATTTAAATTTTATTTTATTTTTTATAATTTCATCATCTTATTGTGACATTTGATTTTCATCATCTTATTACGATATTTTATTTTTTTATCTTATTGCAGTTTTTTTGTGTATGGACTATTTAGACAGATAAAATATATTTAATCAGACTGAGACACAAATTAAATTATGATTGTCAATATATTGCAGAACTAGAGTCATCGGTATTTTAGTCATTATAATATTATTAAATTTATAAATTTTAAGTTAATTTATAATACTATTAATCTGCATGTTATTTCATCTTTTATGATTTTTAGTAAATTCATATATATATTTTAATTGATATATTGCTAGTTTGAATAAATAGAATTATTTTTCTTTTAAAGAAAAAGTATTGGAAATATATGCCGAATTATAAAAATGAATATTTATTAAATTTTAAATTTAATATTTTGAAACTCAATATTTAATATATGTATAGATATAATTCTATTCTATTATTTATTTATAATTTAAATTTTTAATATTTAAAATTTATTATATTTTAATTAATTTAGTTAGATTTAGATAAAATAATAAAAATATTTTAATAGTTAATTTAATATAATTTTGTATATTAAAATTGAAATTTAAATAAGAATAGATATTTATTCATTGATTCCAACAATTATCTTTTTAGTTTTTGTTTCTTTGCCAATGAATAGCGGGGCTGAGTGGCGTGGAAGTCAAAGATTTACAAAGATTGGAGGATGAAAAGCAGAGGTTGGTCTAAGCTGACAGACCCTCGTGCTCTCTCGAACAATGCGATGTTTACATATAATTAGTGATGAGCCGAAGCAGAGACTGCGACAGAGACAGAGACAGAGACAGAAACACAGGCAGAGAATAGTTTTTTTTTTTTTTTTTAAGTCAAAAAAGATAATTCCTATGCTTCGAACAGTAGAAAAGATTATTATTTTTTCTTCCAAAAACACCTCATCACTGTCATCCAACTTCCATATGCTGCTAGCTCCTGCTGCAATGGGACATTGCTGTTTTTGCCTTTTTCTTTTGATAATTACTTCTTTAATAATTATAAAATTTTTTAATTAGTTTGAATTAAATATTATAAACTCTATAAGAGAGTGAGAACCCATAACAAAAAAAGGTGAATTACTATTTATCCAATGTTGTTGACTATATTATACTATTTATTTTATCATATTTAAAATTTATATTATATTATTTTTTTATTTTATAAAATTATACTTTTTACTTTTTCATTGTAATTTTTGTTAATCGAAATGATAATAATTATATAAATATTATTTATTTTATATGTTTAAATATATTATACTATTTATTTTTCTATTTAGATATATTATATTATATTCTCCTAAAATTTAGAATTTGTATTTTTTATTATTAATAAAGAGAGTGAGAACCTATAAAAAATATATTCAAGTTGAAAGGATTAAATCAAAGGAAAAATCTCTTGAACAGTATTCTTTTCATATATAAGATCTAAATATGATATTTTACTTTAAAAAAAATTAAATTTTTTACTACTTAATCTAATAACGGTTGCTAATATATTTGTCAATATATTAGTTATGTTAAATTAGTTGTTAAAATTTTTTTACCATTTTTATCATATTTTTTCAATCGAACTGAATTAATTAGAGTTAAAAAAAACTTTGAAAAATTAATAGTTTAGGCAAAAAGAAAAAAGTTAATATACTTGCTCATTTATGCATGAAAAAAAAGGATAATGATCTAGCAACTAGATGAATAAATTGTTATTTGTTTGATTGGTGTATATTAACAATTAGAGTCGTTTCAAATTGAATTAAGAAATTAACAATTTTGACGAAGGAAAAAAAAAGTAAAATTATATAGATTGTACACAATAATAATATGAAACAAACTTCTTTTCAGCCATTACTAACATTTTAGTTATTTTTTTGGTTGAATTTTAACAATCGTAATTTCTTTTAACTTCTTATGTTTTGAGGAAATAGGGCATTTAACGGTATAAAAAAACATTTGTGATTTATATTTTAAATAAAATATTTTAATTAATTCATAATTTAATCTCCTAAATAAACATATAAGCTTTCCGATCTCCTGAATAAAAATACAAACTTTCATTTTCTCATTTAATCAATAATCATTTAAGATTAACTCTTCCAACAATTCAGTATCTCAAGCATCACCCTGATATGACATTATGCAAGGAGCAATATTTTAAATAAAAAATACTAATAATTAATTGCATTATAATATCTTGTCAAAGTTAAAGAATTACTAAAAATTATCAGAAATCATAAAATATTTTCATTTCTTGTACTAATAAAACTTCTACTTAGCTAATAATTTATAGCCTCATAAAAAAGAAAAAATTATATTGTATGTTGTTAGAGCAGAAATTGATCACAGAAGAGTTTAGATTCAAACTCTGAATCTTTGATCAAAAAAGTTCTTATGCCATATTTTAAAAAAAATTATTATATACATCCGAGTTAATTACACAATAATTTTCACTTAAAAAGAAATTATGTATTGTATATGCATATATAACTTTTAAAATGATTGCATATGCATATATATATATATATACACTAAATTTCATAAGAATAGCATGAGGAATTCTTCCTATTTCATGATGTGTTAGTTTCCTAAGCTATTGTAAATTAATGAAATAAAAGAATTTAACTTTTTTTTTAAATAATTTTATCTATTTATTAGTGGATAAGGGTTTTTTTTTTTTTTAAATTTCCCTAACACTTGTTCAAAAGGTAAATTTTTTTATTTTTTCTATAGAATTATATAAAAAAATTATCCTTAAATTAATTATTTAACGATAGATTAGTGATGAATTTTTCTGCTACTAAACAGATAAATTTCTTGTGGTGTAAGTTTTCTTTTAAGAAAATTATTTCAGCAATTAACTAGAAAATAAAACGGATGGTTTTGATTTGATAATTATTTAGTTTGGGGGGTGAAGAAAGAAAATAATGTGAAGAAGGAAAAATAAAAGGGTCCCTATATGAAGAAATAATAATTTTTGAGAACCCCGAGAAAAAGAATATATTGCAAAAAGTGCTTTGACTAAGTAGGAGTCGTCCCCCGTACCCAGCCCCAAGACATTTAAAAATCAAAATCCACTTTTATTTCTGTAAAATATATATATATATATATATTCTAACAAAATAAAAAGTTTTCAATAGTCTTCCCTTACTTTCTGCATTCAAAAAGCTAACAAATAAAAAAGGTTTGATACTTTTTTTGAAATAAAAAGATCAAAAAATGTTTTATTTAAAATTTAGTCAAAATTTTTATAACATTTTTGCTAAAGTTTATATTGATTTAATAATTAATTATTTAATCCACTTTAAAATTAACATATATCTGAACTATTGTGGTAGTGTTATGTGAATAAAATATTAATTATATAACAAATTATCTAACGCAATTAATATAATTATACAATTTACGATAATATCGAAAGAAATCCAAGATAGACAAAATTAATATATTTTTGCCTTATCATCAATATTTTTAAGATAAATAGGTGAATATTCATTCTTTGAAAGTTGATAATACATTTGAACTAAAAGATAAGATAAATAAAATTACAATTTGTAAATACCAAAATAAAATTCTAATATTGTGAATTTTTTTTATTGCTATTTATCTAGCGCAATGACATATTTTTTAATTTAAAACTTTACAATCCGTACTTTCTATTTAATAATTTTATTTAGCTTTAAATTAACTTTCTGATCTTTAAATGAGTCAACAGAATTTTTAAGATAGAGATAATTAAATTTTACAAAGGGATAATATACTATAAAGGATAAAAACATCATAAAGGAAAATTCAAAAATTTCATCCAAAAGAACAAAACAACGCAGATAGATTATAAATTTGTATTTATTAAATAAAATAGAATGAGAAATAAGAGACCATTTTTAATTTAAAAGATGATTGATAAAGATTGAAAAATAATTAAAAAAAAAAAAAGAAATGAGGTGGCTAAGGTTTCATAACATATTAGTTGTTAGTGTTACCATCCATTATAAAATTAAACATCTGATTAGCAATATTTGAACATAAACTGTTTAAACACATAACTATAGCCTTGATTACTATAAATTAATTTTATATCTAAAATTAGTCTTGTGCATAGTATATATAAACTTGCATCCGATAAACAAATGTCACACAAAAATAAAATGATAATAATTTGCTGTAAATTGAGCTTGCTATCATGGTATCAAAGCAGCAATTTTAGGGAATTGAAGACTAAAAATCATGGTAGAATAGACAAATTTAGTGGCATTATGCGAAAACCTATTGTTGCCATCATACACAAACTGATGATAAAAATGCAACAAGCATTAAATTAGAACCTGAATTTAATGACCTCAAGCCATGATGCCTTCAATACTCAAATTGACATCAAATTAGATGGAACAAACTATGCACTGTAGTCTCAAGTGATGGAGATATACATAGTGGGTAAAGATAAACTCGAATATATCACTAAAGGCATTCCTCAACCCAAGTCAGCAAATCCAATGTTTCAAAAATGAAGGATGGAGAACGCTATTGTAAAGAGATGACTGATAAACTTGATAGACCTGTCACTGATTGGTAACATCATTTGATACCTTACTGCTTAATAGGTATAAAAGTCAATTGCCATTACCTTTTTGGATGAATCAAATACTTCACACGTGTATAAGCTAAAAATGCGAGTAACTTAAATCTGGTAGGTTGGATGATCCATTAAGTCATACTATAATAATCTCTAAGTATTAAAGAGAGAGATAAATTTTTAGAGACCAAATCCAATGAAGTGTGTCAAAGATACCTAGATATACTATGCCAATATACATGAAAATTCCTAGATGGATTATATGCAATTAGAAAAGGTTTAGAGTGATATACTGTAGATCCAACCATTCCTTACAGTGCATAAGCCTATGCTTAAGTCCGAAGAGAAGATATTTGGCAATCTGTTATATTGAGTGGAACAAAGACTAAATCGAGCATTGTAATGGTCTTTAAAGGGTTCAAGGTTCAACCAACTTGTTTACAAATATCCAAGACTGGTTTATTATCCATGACCAATGAAAAGAAGAAGGGAAGAGGAAAAATTGAGGAAGAAGGGTGTACCCACTATAGTAATACAAAACACACTCTAGAGACTTGTTTTAAGTTACACGGGTATCTCGAGTGATGTCATAAGCTAAAGGAGAAAAAGAAAAGGGAAGTAGATACAAGTAGATGTACTAGCCAAGTGGCATTCACAAAGCTCCAAACCTTAACTATAACTCGTGCTGAGCAAGGATCCTAATACTGAGAACACAACCGAGTCTTTTAATGGTGCAGGTAACCATGGTTATAGTTAATATTGCTATCGACTGAGAGCTTTAATAGGTTGGATCATTAATTTTGAGGCAATTAATCATATGACTTTTGATCCAAATGACTTGGTGGAATCTGTTAAACTAAAATGAACATGTATTGCTAATACAAATGGTGTGACATATTCGGTTATAGGAACTGGAACAGTGGCTCTCTCTCTCTCATTTATTCTCCTTACAAAATATCTTATTAGTCTCTTCTCTTTCAAACATGTGCACTAATGTATTTAAATTTTTGTTTGATTCAAGATATTCTCACTAAGGAGATTATTGGTCATAATACTAAAAAGAGGTTGTACTACATAGATGACTTCAGCCTAAAGCAAATATTGTACATACATGAGTAACAAAGAATAAAAAATTTGGTTGTGGCATTGATATCTTTCATTCTCTTCCTCGATTCA
Organism: Mallotus nudiflorus; assembly: GCA_947683625.1. NCBI lineage: Eukaryota > Viridiplantae > Streptophyta > Magnoliopsida > Malpighiales > Euphorbiaceae > Mallotus > Mallotus nudiflorus. The sequence goes on along the minus strand of CANTUR010001308.1, from coordinate 95,020 downwards.
CTTATTTTTTATTATGTTTTTCAAGTGTAATAAGTTAATGTTTAGATGTGAAACTTATATTTGAGCTAAAAGTCATCGTATCTCATAGTTAATAAATCAAAATAAATATAAAAATCCAGTTGCTTTGATTCATTCTGATGTGTGAGGACCTACTCCCAATTCATATGTATTTGGTGTTAAATGTTTAACAACCTTTATTGATGACCGTGCACGTATAACTTGGCTTTATTTAATGAAATATAAGTATGAGGTGTTTAACATATTTTAGCCTTCCATAATATGATAACGACATAATTTTCAACTTGGTTTCAAATTTTTTGATCAGACAATAGAGGAGAATATATCAATCATGAGCTCTAACAGTACTGTTAAAGCCATGGCATGTATTATAAGACTATATATTCTTAGACATCACAATAAAATGGTATTGTAGAAATAAACAACATATATATACTTAAATAGCCTAAGCTCTTTTAACTAAGGCTCACACACTTCAAAGATATTATATTGATGTTGTCTATACTATAGTGTACCTGGTGAATCGAATGCCCTCTCGAGTCTTGAACTTTAAACTCCACTTCAAACTCTTGCTTATTATGTCTATTTGCCATCTACTCTCATATTGCCTTTTTGAGTATTTGGCTTGGTGGTTGGGATATGAAACTCAAAAGAAGGGATATGAATTTGGACAAGACTACCGAGCATGTCGAAGAGAATTTGAAAGAGACTATTGAGCATCTTGAACATTCTAAGCATAATAATACCGGGCAAGAAGGAACTTACAAGAAACTACGCCCCATACTATAGAGCTGCTAATCTTTTAAGAATACTTTTAAGTTATGAATTTTAAGCTCTTCTGTAAATACTTTGGATGATTTAATTAGATATAAATTACCTTTCAAACATAACTGAGGAAAGCCAATAACTCGATACTCACCTCACCATAAAGAAAAAGTAAGGAAGTACCCCATTACTCATCATGTATCCACTTAGAGACCCTTAGAGCCTTTGAACATATTTGTGCACAAGTTATCTACCAAGCATGTTTCCCATACCGTGCAAGAAGCATGAACAAACCCAAATGGAGTAAAGTAATAATTGATGAAATGGCAGCCCTACAAAATAATGAGACTTAGAATCTTGTTTCACTACAAAAGAAAAAATAAATTATAGGATGCAAATGGGTGTTATTCATTAAATACAATGCAAATGAATCAATAGAAAAATATAAGGCAAGAATTGTATTAAAGGGGTACTTAGACTACCAAGAGATGTTCTCTCCAATTACAAAGCTAAATACAATAAGGGTTCTGTTGTCTCTTGCAACAAATCTAGACTAGCCTTTACATCAATTCGACGTAAAGAATGTATTTTCACATTGAGATCTTGAGGAAGAGGTATATATGGACATTCCATTGAGCTTTACTACTCTATCACAAGTTAAAGGAATGTGTAAATTGTTGAAGGTATTATATGGACTAAAATAATTAACTCGAGCATGGTTTAGTCGATTTAACTTAGTTTAGCGATGAGAAAGCATAGGTTCAAGCAAACTAACTTAAACCATACTCTGTTCTTAAAACACTGTGATGGAAAGATAACAACCATAATTATTTATCTTGATAATATAATAATTACAAGGATGATAAGGAGGAGATCTCAAACTTGCAAAGACTCTTAGCAAAATAATTTGAAATGAAGAATCTTGAATGACTAAAATACTTCTTAGCTCGGTCAAAATATAACATATTTCTATCTTAAAGAAAATATGTACTTGATCTAGTTACAGAAACCAGAATGCTCGATTGCAAGTCGATAGATACACCTATAACTCAGAACCATGGACTGGGGATCCATGAGAACTAAATACTAATAAACCAAGAGAGATATAAATAATGGGTAGGTAAGTTAATATACTTGTCCTATATTATATCGAACATTACATATGCTAATAAGTCTTGCGAGCCAATTCATGCATAATCCGAGTGAAGATCACATTAGGGCAATATTTTGAATTTTGAGATACTTGAAATTACCCCCGAGTAAGGGTTTCATGTTCAAAAAGCATGACCACCTAAATATTGATGGATATACTAATGTCGATTGGACAGGAAGTTATTCAATCAGAAAGTCAACATTCAAGTATTTCATTTTTGTAAGGGGTAATCTAGTGACTTGGAGGAGTAAGAAACAAAATGTTATAACATTAATAAGTGCGGAAAGAAACAAAAGGTTATAGCATTAATAAGTACAGAAGCCAAATTCAAAGGCATATCAAAAGGGTTTTGTGAACTTTTTAAGCTAAGAAGGTTACTGAGTGATATTGGTTATTCTCCCAAGACTGAAATAAACTTATATTGTCATAACAAGGCAACTATGGAGATTGCTCATATCCAAATTCAACATGATCAAACAAAACATGTGGAGCTAGATCAACACTTTATCAAATAGAAACTTGAAACCAAATAGTTGGCTCTCTTTTGTAAAATCTGAAGACTAGCTAGCTAATGTGCTCATAAAAACTATCACCAGACGAGTATTCTATGACTCATTGGACGAGTTGCACATTGATGACATCTATGCACCAACTTAAAGGGAGTGTTGGAGTGACAAAATCAAGGATGATGTCAGTTTAAAATCAATATATAATTATAATCTAGATTAATGTAAATTAATTTTATATCCAAAATTAATCTTATATATAGTACATATAAACTTATATCCAGTAAACAAATCACACAAAAATAAAAGAAAAAATTTATTCTCAATTGAACATCTTGTCATATACCAATGTTAGAGTCGATAAAATTAAAATAATTCGACCCAATGGTCAAATTGATATGTTAAAATTTAAAATAAATCATATTAGTTTATATCAAAATATCCAAATAAAGTTTTTTTTTTTTTGAAATTAAATTTCAAACATATCATATTAAAATAGAACAATATATTGTAAAAAAACTAATCAAACAAATTAATTAACTCATAATTTGATTGTAGCTAAAGTACCCTTTTTGTTGAATTTATTTATTTTTTAAAAATCTCATTTCAAATCAGTGACTGGCCTCACATACAAAAAGAAAAAACCAAGTGAACAACTAATTTTTCAGGTTTGATTTAATGATAGATGAGAGCTTTCCACACCTTTGCTTGTCTCTTGACATATGCATGGATATGGTATAGATTTCCTGTGCTGCATGCCATGTTCTCTCGTTATCGTTGCCAATGTTACAATTAATATGTTCATGAATATATATATATGTACATGACTTTGTCCTAATGAATAAAAGTGATCATACACTATGACTTTTATATAATATTTTTGGGTCCTAAAGAAAAAAAGTGATGCACTATAATATAAATACATGTATGTTAGATCAAATTTCGTTTTCTAGGAAAACATTAGAAAATAAATTTCTTCTTTGGTACATTTTTCGTATGATCATTTTCATTGATTATTTTTTGATGGGGAAAAGGCTAAAAACATTATAAATATGGATAAGTATGTAATTTTTTTGTATGAATAAATTTCTTCTTTGGTACATTTTTCGTATGATCATTTTCATTGATTATTGTTTGATGGGGAAAAGGCTAAAAACATTATAAATATGGATATGTATGTACATTTTTTGTATGATCGTTTTCATTTATTATTATTTGATGGGGAAAGGCTTCTTTGTTTTTTTATAGCAAACTTTTAGATTAAATAATTTTTATATATATCATTACTGTTTTAGCCGGGTGGTAAGATTTTATTATGTGAGATGGAGGATATGGGTCCAATTTTCGTAAGTGATATGCACTTTTTTTCATTTAATTTTTCAAAATTTTTTAGTCATATAAACTAAGAAGTAATATATAATAACTTAAGAAAATTGAATAGTTAAACAATAAAAATTTTTATAATAATATTAATTTCATGATTCAATTTCACACCACAGTAGGAATAGAATCCAGAAAAGTGATGTATAATGACCATATCCATGAATCGTAAAAAAATAAAAATAAAAATAAAAAATTATATACATATATAAAGCTTTCTGGTCAAATAAGGCTGCATCCTTCCCTACTCTGCCGTTGTGCGGTGAGATTTAAAGTTTACCCTGGTAAAGGGGATGGGATATGTAAGTTCCTGGTAAAGGGGATGGGATATGTAAGTTCCTTACTCAAAAATTACTTTAGCGTTGTCTGGAGCATTGCTCTATGTGCGTTTGGTATAGTTATCTTTAGGTTGCGTTCGGACCGGGTAAATAAATGGAATACAACAGTTATATGTGTAATAGTTACATGAGTAATAATTACAGATATAATAATTAAACTGTTAATTCTATTTAGTAAATAAAATTAATGAATAAGCTGTTAATGTGAAATTATTTAAAAAATTATATAAAATAATATCAATAAATAAATAAATTATTAAGTTTTTATAAGATATAAAAATTAATTTTACAGTTAATGAAATTATCATTAAAAAATCTTAAATTTTTTTTTATAAATTTTATTTGTAGCTTATTAATATAAAAAAAATAAAAAAGAAACAATTTACAAGATATATGATAAAATAATTAAAAAAATGAAAAGTTATTATTTTTTTAAGAAAGAAAAGTTTTTTGTTACAAGTCTTTAACCTACTCCAACCTATGTTAACAGAAATACATTAAAATGAGTTTAATTGTTAAAGAGTTAACAGTTAACTGTGTATATTTTGGAGTTACCAAATAAGGGTAAATGAAGTTTATACATTATAAAAGTAACAATTAACCTTCTTTAATTCTGATTCAAATGCACCCTTAAAGTATTAATATATACTAATTATGGAAATATTTGGCTTACCTTATTTGTTGATAAGAACAATGTGATAAAAAAAATCTACATTAAACAAAAAATTATGTTATAATTTTTTGAGAAAAAACGATCATGAATTCATCAAAAATTTAAAATATGTCTTGATGAAATGATAATATAAATTAAAGTATAATTAAAAAATAGTAAAAAAAATATTACTATTATGAAATTTTTTTATTGTAAATCTTCAATCACGTTGATAGAGTTTTTTTTAATGTGCAATTCAATAATCTGTGCGTTTGATTTAAAGACTTAATTAGCGATAAATCGGTTCTTTGATTTTTAAATAAAATAGAAAGATATCTAAGATTTATAAAAAAAATACTATGTTATAAAAGTAAAAACTCCATGAACAAACAAATAAAAAATTTATATTTATTAAATGTATAAATAAAATGGAAATAAATAATAAAAAATTATCATCGATAAAAGAAATTATTGTCGATTTAAGCAATAATTAGTGAAAAATTAAAATTCTTAAGAAGGAAAAATGAGATAAAAGAAAGAAATAAGTGGCTAGGGTAAAGATAGGAGTGCTATAAATCTAGAAAGGGTGAGACATAAACATTATATAAGAGTTTGAATTTTGTAATATATATCCATTTAAAGTGATATCATTTAACTTCATTTTTGTTGGTACAAATACATTAAAATGCTATATGTTAGACTCTATTGATTAACACATGATAATAGTTATTGTTTTTTTTTTTTTTCATATTTTATAAGAAAAAATATGAAAATTTTAGAATTATATCTTTCCATTCCTATTAGTGGAAGTATATATAATTATGGTAAGTGGAATTTTAGTGGGAATTTTGTGAATGCATTGAAAAATAAGAATTTTCTTGCTTTTAATGTATTTATGGCATGTGGGAATATGGTAAGTGGAATTTTGGTGGAACACCATATGCTTCTCATCTCATTCAACTTGGATCTAAATTTCCTTTGAGGGCCAATTGAGCAATGTGGGGTGAAATAATGAATTTTAATTAGATAGCCAAACTCATTGCCTGCCCTAACTAGTGATAATTGAAATTGGGTGTAGATTTTGAGATTAAAAATATTTTTTGTTCTTTTAGGAAAAAAATCTACCTTTATAAATTAATAATAATAATAGTAGAATATGAATGGTATCCTTTAAAATATTTTTAAGAAAAATAACCATTTATTAATAATTAGACCATTTTTTCATTGATTAATTCTTAATTATTTATATATTTTATTTTTTTCAAAATTTAAAAGGAGAATTTCATTTAAAGATCCAACTTGTGACTTTTTAATGTTATAAAAAATTATTTAACTACTATATATTGATTTTTTTTTATATTTTTTACTTTATTAATTTATTGATGTTTAATTTTTTTTTTTTTATCAATTTCATTCTTGTTTTTGCCACCGTTGATATAAAATCAATTTTTTATTAAATTTTTTATTTTATTATAATAAATGAATTTTTGATCTCTTTGTTCTATTTCGCTTTTGTGAAATTTTTAAATTTTTCTTCATGAAGGTTTTTAGCCTCTTATAAGATTTGATTCCTCTGTTGAATTTGAATACCTCTTTATTGTGAAAATTTTGATAATTTTTTTTACAACTAGACTCATTTAAAGATCAAAAAGTAGATTTATAGTTAATTAAAGTCATTAAATAAAACATATAAACTATTGAATTGGAGAATTGGAGAATAGCGATAAAATTTTTTACAATAGTGAGATTTTATTTTAATACTTTTTAATTGTAATCTTATTTATATTATTTTCTCATTAGAATATATCTTTAATTTTCAATGAATGAATACTTTATTTCTTTCTCTCAAAAAATAATATTTGTTTATTTATATTTATATTTTTTTCATTAGACTATAAAATTTTACAAAAACTAAGGGCGCGTTTCGATCAGGGTTAAAGAAATAGGATGTTATAATTATAAGTGTAATTATTAAGGAAGTAATAATTACAGATATAATGATTAAGTTGTTAACCTTATTTGATAAATTAAGATTAACTGATAAATTGTAATGTGGTATTTTTTAAGGAAAAAAAATTATATAGTTGATTAAATTTATTATTAAATATTTAAAAATAATAAAAATAAATAAATAAAAAATCATTTAAAATTTTAAATATTTATATAATTATTTAAATAATATATTCATATGAATTTTAAAAAGTAACATAACTCTTATAATAAAAATTTAAATTGATTTTTACGTTTTTAATAGATTTGATTAGTAGTTTTTTGATAAAAAAAAAATTGAAGTAATATGATAAAGATAGAGAAATAAAAAAGAAGTGCTCTTTTAAAAGTATATTGTTGTTGTTACAGGTGTTTAATCTAGTTTCAACTAGATTAATAAAAATACATATAAATGAGTTTAATCATTAAGAGAGTTAAATATTAACTTTAAACTTTTAAAATTTATCAAATAAGAATAAATAAGATTAAGTTATTACAGAAGTAATATTTAATCCCCTTTAATCTCTATCCAAACATACCTAATAATTAAAAATTAGGTTAATCCTTTTTCTTTGACAATTAAATCACCACATTCATTTTAAACGTTAATTAATGTCTAAATTAGAACAAACAAAAATTAGAGGTAATCTATTTTTTTTTTGTTTGAGCAAAAGACACTCTATTCCGTTGGTCCCTTAATATTCAATAAAAAATATATAAAACTCAAGACTATTGGTTGTAATTATTACCTATTAATGTACTAATCCTATTCAACCCAATTATTTAGCTGTAGACTTTTTCAATGAATTGAGAAATAACAGAAATGGATTCGTATTTGGAGCAATGATTACAAAAAGAATGAACTTCTGACCAAAAAAAAAAATGAATTATTTAATTTTGCATGTAAAAACAACTATAAAATTCAATTTTTTTTTTTTTGAAACACCATTTCATTAAGGCCAAAGGCAGCAAAACTACAGCAAACCAAGGGAATGCCTCCCAAGTACAAGTTAGGGAATTACTTCTACAAAGAACATGAACGTAGAAGTAAGTAAATGACTTACTAATGCAAACCAGACAACCCTTAATTTCATATAGCGTTTAGATTTTGAAAAAAATGTTAGTGCAATACAGTTTCGAAAGACTCTAACTTTCCACTTTAGATAAATAGTAGAGTTCATAATATGTCAAATCAAATCTGATTCAAAAACTCATATCTATCATTTAAATTTACCTATAATGGTCCAAGTTTTAGGCCCAAATTCAACTGTTTAATGCTTGAATTTCAGCTTTAAAGTTTTATGTTCGATTTAGTGTATTTTGATCTTTTTACCTTTTTTACGGCTTTTTCCCCTTAAACAATATTTATTCGTCATATTTTGGATGTTTGAGATAGTTTTTATTGAGTTTTAATAGAATTATCTATTTTTCCCAATTTGTGGGTATTCTTTGAGAATTAACGAATTTTGATGTCTATTTTCTAGCATTCATTATGAATCAACAGGAAACAAAAGGTTGTTTGCCAAATACTCATGCGCCAATTAATGAGATTCAACATTTATCCCTTTAATTGCAAGCTTTTGCTACATCACTTAAACAACAAAAAACAAAAGACAAAGATAAAGGACCTAAGTCCCTACACATAAGTCAAAAGAAATGACTATATCCTAAAGATGGTGTTCCTTGCTTTTGCCTGAGTTTTGAGACTGTGATCTAGCTAGGACTTTCATATTGAACTTTCTCATTTTCCTAGCTTTGTTGGGAATGGAGTTGGCATTTACATTGGTTCTTAGTAGAGGATCCAAAGTCAATAACATAAGTATGTTAAGCGGAGCTTGATTTAGACTTGTAGTAGATAGTTAAGAGATGTTGCCTTGTGAGGCATTGCCAATGGTGATGGATCATTGATGGGCTTGAATGTATGACTTGAGAAAGAGCTTGAGCCAAAGTTGGGCCTTTGGATTCTGTAAAGTGAGGCTATGATGGGCTTGCATCATCACTAGACTTATTGAGTTTCAACTTAGGTTGAGTTTTTATTGTTACAATTAGGCCTATTTTACTGTTGGACTTATGCTCTTGGGCTTGTTCCTTCCTCTTCCCCCTGAACCTATTTGGGGGGGGGGGGGGTGTAGGCTCAATCATGAGGGTAAAGTTGGCGTTGGTTTTTCGAGACACATCATAACCTCTAGTATAAACTTTTGTAGAGCAGGTGAAGTCTTTTCTTCATGATTTCCTTGTTCAACATGATACAACTCCTTGTTTGAGTTTTTAAGGTTTCCATACTTGTTGTGAGGTTTCTACACTGAATGCGCCACCTTATGGAAAAGGTTAGCAGTTTCCATCGAAAGCTTTCCTATGAACTCTACGACGTCTACTTTAGCTTGATCTCCATCTCGTGTGCTTAAGTCCTTAAGCACCTACTTTATGCTGGTGATGCTTAAAGAAAGTTTATACTTCCATCTGATTGAGTAGGTGTTTCTTTCCTCAATGGAACAACATTGATCCATTGTCCATACGTTGTATTACTACTATTTCTGAGTGCAATCTCCTTTTGTATTTTATACACTAGGTAGTTCTTGGTGAAGTGGTTGAATGAACACAGAGGTGGATCCCATTCAGCTTTTCAACTTAAAGCTTTGGATCCCAATCACCTTTCTTGAGCCTCCTATCATGAATTAAATGACTTTTGAGTTAATTGGGAGGTGATTCTTCAAAGGCCAATAACTCTAGTGTACATAGATTTGTGTATAGATATCTACTAGATGAGACCATTTGAAAAAGAGAAAATGTAGGCAAGGGATTTAAAGTAGGTGGTTAAGGTGTTTGAGAGATGGAATTTGAGACTCAATAGAAAAACTTGGCTCACTTGGAGCACATTGGCTTGGACAAAGCACAAAAACTCGCAGAGAGCACATATCCTCTATTAGTGTACCATATTAAAATTCAATTAAGCAATAAGCTTTTTGTTGATTCAATCATATTATTTATTAACACCATTTAAACCTGTTCATTACTTTTACACATTAGGAAATTGGGTGATAAACCAATCAAACATTTATGTTATAACCCGAGTTTTTAAATTATTTTAGTATAAAGTAGGATATGCAGTGTTAAAATTTCAAGCTATATTTGATTATTTTATTATTCTGTGAATAATTATTGTTATTTTTATGTTAATTATAGTTTTCTATGTAAACATATATATAGATGTTTATTAGTTTGAATAATATTATTTAAATAAGGCTTAATTTGTTGCATTAGTATTTTAATATTATTATTCTAATAAATTACATTATTGACCTTAATTTTTATGAGTTATACATATATATGCATGCATGAATATTATTAGGGCTTAATAATTAAATTATGTGTATATATTATATTATATTATATTTGGTTATATATATATATATATATATATATATATATATATATATATATATATATATATATAAACCTAATTTCCTAAAACTACCCCCCCTCTTCCTCACTCTCTCGAAACCCACCCTCATCGCTGCAACTCCGACCAAGAACCATTGGTGTGCCTCCTGGACTTCCACCTCCTCCTCCAGCCAGCTCCGTCACCATTTCCTCCCTCCTCCGGCGCCGTTGAAGCTTGTTTTGGCTGGAAACCCGAAAGTCACTTCCTCCTTCTTTCAAGTCATTTTCGGCCACCAAAATTGATGATTTCGGTGCTGTTAGACTCCTGAAACACTATAGAGGATGATTCCAAGCTTCTTATAGCTTGAAAACACGATTTGGTAGGGTTTTGATCTTATTTCCATTTTCGGCCATTTTTGCTTTTATAATTTTTTTAGCTTGATTCCTTATGATTCATGCTTAATTCCTTCACAAATATTATTCCCCTTAGCTTAATCTACATCCTGGAGTTTTTGTGTAATTTTTGGATTTTATTTTGATTTTTGTAAATTTTTTATTATTTTATTATTTTCGTAAATTAACTAAATAAATTATGAAATTGTGATTTTTGATGTTTTTGGTGGTTAATATTAATTTTAGAATTTAATTTATAATTTTTGTGATTTTTGTGTAATTTTTATAATTATATTTAGTTTATGTCAATTTTGAAAATTTAGGTTAAATATATATTTTTTTAGTAATTATTGGTTAATTGAGTATATTTATTGATTTTAGTGAATAATATGTTGAGAAAATAATTTTTGAGTATTTATATAATTTTTATTGAATTTTTGAATATTATTAGTATTTTTTATGTGAATTTTTATATACTAGGGGTATTTTGATAATTTGGTAGTGATTTTAGTTAAATATTAAGTTTAATTGGTTTTAATAATTATTTGAGGTATAAAAATTATTTTTACAAATTATTTTCTAATTTTAACTAATTAATACTATTTTTTTTAAAATTATGTTGAAATTATATATAATATACTTTTTTTGCAAATAAATGGATTTTTAGTAATTTTTAATATGTTTTTGGACTAATTAAGTAATTTAGATTTATAAAATGAAATTTTATTAATATTGGTGTATTTATCGAGAAATATCGATTTTCAATAATATTATATTATTAATTAGGGTTTTTAAGTAATTATCGGTGAAATAATTGCTTTTGATGTTTTTAATATTTAAATTGCTATATTTTGATACTTAAAGGGCATTTTTGAAATTTATGAAATTTTAATATATTTTATGTATTTTGTTGTGAATTGTGGACCTCGGTCGGGAGAATTTGTGGTTTGGGGTCCCGACCAAGGAGTTATGAGAATTCTATTCTAAGTGTATTTTTCTTGCAGGACCGGCTCTACTTTTTAAGTAGAGAGATGTCCGTTTTACAGGGAAGGTTCTGCTGAATTTTTAGTAGAAATCTCGTAAAACGTGAAATTCGGTTAAATTCCTATTCTTTATTTGTGTTTAGAATTCTAGATCGAGTCTCTAGAAGTTAAGTTAGAATTATCATGATTTTGTATTATTATTTTATTGTTAGTTGCGTCGAGACCGAGGTTTAGTGGATCAGGCCCGTCCGACCCGTCTCAAGGAGCGCACAACTTGAGTTATTATAATATATATGCATTGCTTAGGTTGCATGTTTTAGAATTCTATGTTTTAAATATAAATTTTGCATAATTGCCTATTTGAATATTTAAGTATATTTGAGGTATACTTTTAGTATATTTTCGATATATTATGAAATAAATGCATGTTTTCCTTTTTAATTAAATCTAGCTTATTTTCAAATACATTATTGGTTTAATTTAATATATTCAATGATTTATTTGAGTTCATTATACGTATATATACCTGAAATATACTTAGTTTATTTTAGGTATATTTCTGGTATATATATGGTTTATTTGTTTATTTTAAATGTCATTATGCATCATTTATTTTTCTGAATGTATGTTTTAATATAATTAAAGGATATCGATAGAACGTGCTTCCTAGTGGGCAACACTAGGACCATGTAAGTACTGGTGCGATAGATTCGAGTTAAGTGAAAATTAATTATGGTAATTATGATTGATTGATATGATTGATTTGATTGAGGTTGTTATGATTGAGAGTATGATTGCTGGAGCTCGGTTTGGGGTCAATCACACCGACAGTCAGTCTACTGGAGCTCGATCGACTTAGTGTCTCGAGGCCAGTCTACTGTCCATAAGGATTAAGTGAATTTACTTGGAATTAAGTGAGCCTATATCGCTAGAGTACTTTCTATTGGTATTGAGGTTGGGATCATATAGGGTTCTATTTTATCCTTCATAATTGATGATTTTCAGTATTAAAATGATTTTTGTTTCATCTGTGTGTATTTTCTTATATATATATATATTTATTATATATATACTTTTGAGTGTCTGCATTTGACATTTAGTTATGCGTGTATATATGTTATAATAATTCGCTCAGTGAGGTCTGACTCCCCTCTATTGATGTTTTTTACAAGAGAGTCCTCTTCTTCAAAACTCAGTAGTAGATCTATCCGCTGGATTTCTTCCGCTCTGGCTTTATTATGTAAATCGCTTACTTGAGTTTTACTTTGTACTCTAGACACTGCAGTAGTAGTTGTATTTGACTCTGTCTAGATTTGTTTTTGTATTTATGCATTTATGAGGATTTTACTTCAGAGGGTTTCTCTAAAGATTGTATTAAAAGATTTCTATTTATGATATATATGATGTGATTTTATGTTATTAAAGGAAGTTGAAAATTTATTTTATTATTTGAGATTTAATTTCCGCTGAATAATATTTTATTTATTTTATTTTATTACATGCTTTTATTTTAAGGCTTGCTACGGGTTCTGGATTCGAAATAATTCCCGTTCCCTAACGCCAGTCATGGCCTCCTGTTTTGGGTCGTGACAATATATCTCAAAATTTTAGATGACAACAACATATTCTATACTAGAAAATGAATATGGTACATACATGTCTCCATGATGGTACTAAGTGTCGTAATTTTCAACAAAACTATAACAGCCAAGACGAACCTTTATAATGTCTTCATCAAGAAAGGTTATATTCCAACACTTTTTGTGGCTACAAGGACACCTTAGTTTATTTCCATCGATAAATTCAAGATTTTTTTAAGCAAACTTAACAAAAGCTTCAACATTGGCTATATACTCTGGATGAAACCAAATGAGTATACATCCAAACCGTATCTGATTGTATAATTATATTTTTAACTCTCTGAAAAGATGTAGACATTTCAAAAAATTTAAGTTACTCTTAACAAATTGTCAGTTAGACATTGATAAAAAATGTAAATAATAATTCTATTTATCTAAAGTTTTAAAAAAATGTAAATACTAATTCCAAATAATTAATTACACATAATTTCTCCTCTATATACTTTTAAGAGAATTATTTGAATAAAGGATATTACTATAATCCATTTAGAAATAAAATGCCATAGACATCACAAAAAATTTTAGCAGAGTTTTCCATTAATTCTCAAAATACAATAGCTAAGAAGATATCATCACTCATACGGCAACTAAGCCATTGTTGATTTTCACATGAACAACACATATTCTTACTTGCAATTGGAGAACAATATTTTGAGATAACAAGCCAAAAAATGTTACAGATGTCATTATGGTAGATGTAGACATTTATATCTCTAAACTGTCCACTCAAACATTTTTTTTGCATCCCTCTATCTAGTGGGATGCAATGAAATGAGTATCCAAGGTTATTTTTAATGATTAAATTGACTAATGAAATTTCGATAGAGTTCCTTAGTAACATAACTTTTCCAAATCAACCTTACAAAAAAAATGAGGTAAACAAAATCAATTGTTTATTGCAACCTTACACCCTCAACTGTAAATTCAAAAAACAGTCCCAATATTTTAACCTTATACCCTCAACTATAACACAACATTTTTCACCATTACAAACACTTCTAATTTATAACATTGTTCCTGACATATCATTCAAAATATAACAATATATATCATTCATTTTGTTGCGCGCTTAAATAGAAATGCAAATAACTGTAAGTATATGGGTTGACAAGTACTAAAGTAGAGAGTAAAGTGTAATTCCCACAGGGATTGAAAAATAACCACCTATAAGTCCTAATCAAATTTGTTTAGAGCCTCTTAATGGAAATTGAATGAAAGCAATGAACAAAACTAAATAACAATCAAGCTAACAATTAATAACTAAATGAGAAATAAAGAAAATCAGATGGAGGACATTATTGTTAGGAATTTGAGCACCACATTGTCATTAAGCTAATACATAGATCCATATAAATTACTTGCAAATCTTGGGTTTTCATTAATCATTAAACCATCTCTCTTGAGTAGTGTTTAACTCAGCATGCAAGAATTAATTAAAGCACAAAACCAAGGTTTAACTCTCATCATCACTAAGGAAATGAGTTAATATCAAGCAAGCATGGCATTAAGCAAACCCAATGAGAATTGAATTGGGTTAAACTCTTTCAAGTCATCAACTTATTTAACTTGTGTTCATGAGTCTACTAAGATCAGCATCTCTCAATATGAAACCTTAAACAAGAGCTATAATTGGCCATTTATAACATTCAATAAGAATAATAAACACAACTAGCAAGATAATGAAAATAAGATCTATATATTAACTTAATTCAAATAGGTTTGCAAATCCTAACAACAAAAAGAAACTAGTTAATCATGGCTTCAATATCCATCATTCAATATTCAAATACAACCTAAGAGATTAACAAGCTAGAAAGAGAGAGAAATAATTGTTATCAGTAAGCTTGGGATCTTAAATGGAGCCTCCTTCTTTAGCTTCTTTTTCTCCTCTTTCTTCTTCTCTTTGTTGGTTATTATGGATTTTGGGATTATAAAGGATCTCCTTTGAAATTCGTGGCTCTTTTCCTTATATACCATATTCTGGAATGTCCTTTCATATTCCCCTAAATTTTCTCTTTAAAATGTACACCTTAACATGTTCCTTAGCTAGAATCATGATACTTGCGATTGTGACAGAAGGGCCAACTATAAAAGAGTAGTGATCATTGTGTTGCCACAACTGTTACAGAAGATTGGGCATCCAGACATTCGTGATCACTAAGGTGCTACGATTGCTATAGACCCTTGAGTTAGATTTTTCTTGCTTCTATCATCTCGCACTCATGCTTCATGCCGAGACCGCAATAGAAGTCGAACTCTATTTTTCCTCCTTGCCTTGCTTTGCTTTCTTTCTTTTCATGCTCCATTGGACACCAATCACCTCCCATTCCTCTTTTCCCTAGAAAATAAAAAGAAACATAAAAGTATATATTCTATTAACGAAACTAACCTAAAATACAACCTAAAATGAATGAATGTATACTAAAATGAGTTCTAAAACTATATGCAATTTAGCACCAACACATTTATAACAAAATTAATAACAATTTAAATGTTAACAAAAAAAACACAGAAAAATGAACTCCATTAATATGATTTTATTTATGCTATCGTATGTTCTAAAAATAATGGGTTTTCTAGTTTCAATAACATTATAATGAATTAATTTATATAATTAATTAGATAATTGTCATTATTGTTTTTTATAATTAATATTATTAATTTGTATATGATACAATCAAGTTAATTTAAATTATACTAATTCAAATTTATGTAGTATTATTTCCTAACATTTTTTACAAATATTAATTACTATTGTTTCTTCTATATAATATTCGATTTTTCTTCTAAAAATTTATTTCTTCTATTTCTTTCCATTAACCATTTTATATAAATGATATAGCAATATACCAAATTTTAGTTAACAAAAAATTACAATTCAATTGTACAATAACTTATTTTTTCATAAACAAAACTAAACTTGTTTACATAATGAATTAATTTTTATTTTTATTAGTGTTTATATAAAGAGTTAAATGTGCTAATTTTTTTAGATCATTAAACTTTGTTTATATAATGACTCAATTATTTATTTATTTTTTTCTATATGATACAATAAAGTTAATTTAAATTTTACTAATTCGAATTTATATAGTATTATTTTCTAATTTTTTTACAAACATTAATTAATATTATTTCTTCTATATTATATTCAAATTTTCTTCTAGAAATTTCTTTCTCCTATTTATTTTCATTAATCATTTTCTATAAATCATTTTTCATAATCACAACAACATTCAAAATTAATTTTTGCAAATTTTTTTCCACATAATCGCAACAAATTATACAATAAAAATATACAAAATTGAAAAGAACATACATAATTCAAATTAATAACAAAAATTATGATAGAGTAGAGAGGTACTATGAGTTAAACAAAAAAAATTAAAAAAACTTGGTAGTTGTTGATGGAGGGTGGGCAGTGTGATGGCATGTCAGCAGCAACAAATCGGTGGTCGGAGCGACATTAGCAACGACAGACCGACTAGTGGCTAGGAGGAGGGAATGGTGGTTTTGTTTGTTGCATTTTGTTTTGTGGGGAGAGAGGAGGAACAAATGTAGTAGAGGGGGTGAATAAAATTTAATGACAGACTGTAATCCGTTGCTAATCAGTTATTAAATTAGAGTTTTTTCACTTGTGAAGTTAGCAATAAATTTTACTATCCATTCTAACTAGTGATATATATATGATTCCATAGCTAATTTTCCGATAGAAATCCTCGCAATTCCGTTGCCAAATTGCCATATTATTTGCAATGGATTGGTACATCCGTCTCTAAATAGTGACTAATTGGTGACTAAACATTTGTTGCTAAATGCATCCTAAAATATTTAGCACTTGTTGTGTGCTTTAATTTAGAGATGGAAGAGTTTATGCGTCTCTAATTCGTCACTAATTTAAGCTTTTGTCCCTTTTTCATTATCCATTGCTATTTTGCAATGATTTAAGTCCGTCGCTAATCTTATTGTATTTTGTAGTGTTCAACATTTGCAATTAAAATCGAAAAATCAATTCAAAAAATAGGTTAACCAAACTTATAAGTTTAGTTTTAGTTCGGTTTTTAAACCACTTTGATAAATAATGGTTTTGATTTAATTTTCTAATTTTAGAAAACCATAATTAACCTAACTGGCCACATATATGAAAGTTAAAAGTTTTCATATATATATATATATATATATAATTTTTATCATGTAAATTTTATATAAAATATAATTTTTTCTTATTATAACATAAGTGGTTTATAAAAAAATTTATTCTTTAAAATTTTTAAACAAGAAGCATGTAGTTTTTATGATGAAATCAATACTATATTCAAAAAATTGTTATAAATAAAAACTGAAATCGTATAACCAAATCGATTTAATCCAATATAATTGATTTGGTTGGTTTTAGATATTAAAAAACTGTATAACGTGATTTAGTTTAATATTTTATTTATAATTCAATTAAGTGAACCATGCTCACCTCTAAATGAGCTTTATAAAAATTCTTTTTTTTTTTTTTAATAATATGCTGAAAATTGAGTAAAACTCTCTCTCCATTGCACTAAAACTGAATAATAGGTCGAATGTATTTAGTTACAGATAACCGCACGGATAAAATTCAGTTGTTCAAAAAAATGTAAAAGATAAAATTCAATGATAGATTAATGTGGAAATTTTGCTTAAGATGTACACCAAGATCTCGGCTACTTAAAAATTACTTGATTTTATTCTATGTTCTCTTGAAAAAATATATATATATATATTTTAAAAAATTTTATAACTTAATAATGGCAAATTCAAATTCAAAATTAAAAATATTGTTAGAAAAAAAAAATCACTAGACTATTTCTCATTGATGAATTATTTTATTTTATTTATATTTTTTTGTTTTAACTTAAAAGAACAGAGTTTCACTGGTGGGATGATAAGAAATTTAATTAATATATAACCTTTTTAAGGCAATGACAAAAATTCATTATTTAGCCACTCTTTATATATATTCTATTAATAATTTTTTTCTCTATTAATATATCGACAGATTAATATATTAGCTACATCTCTCCTTTCTTAGATACACTACAAAATTTTCAGAAGTCTGATAAAAATTAGATTAATAGTTTTCCTTAGACAATTAATAATGGAAAGACTTTTCTTTCCAAGTTTAAATATTACTTTATTTCGTTGGTCCGTTAATTAATATTTAATACGAAAATATAAAATTCATGACTATTGGTAATAATTATTACCTATTAATGTACTAATCCTGATCAACTCAATTATTTAGCTGCAATCTTTTTCAATGAATTGGGAAATAATTAAGAGGAAATGGATTAATATTTGGAGCAATGATGACAAGTGCAATGAATTCTTTAACGGTAGAGATTTTTACTCTCTATCACTTTATGTCCGTACTCCATTATTAATATTTTTAAATTTAAATGATACAAATAATCTTGGCTTTACTATCTACTTTTTATTATAATTTTTATTATCACACTCCATTATTAAAATATCTAAAATTTGAATAGCATAAAATATTTTCAATTTAAATATCTATTTTTTCTTAATTTTTTTAAAAAAAATCTATTTATTACTTACTAAATACTAATCCATATATATATATATAGGTTCACAAAAGGTATAAATTCTTAATAAATTTATTTAGTGTTAATGTGTAGGATAATTTATTTTATTTTTAAGTGTTAGAAATAAAGTATTTAAGGAGTTTTAAGCTTTGATTTTTTTAATTTCTTTAAAATTACTATTTATTCCTATAAACAACTTAAAATATAATTTAAACTAGTTAGTAAATTTGAGTTTTCATATCTCGCATTATTTTCTTAAAATGTAATTATTATAATAACTATTACTGATTTTGTTGTCAATTTTTTTATTATTTTCGTTGTGCAGAAAAATTCTCGCTAAAATAAAGTCATATAATATAAATAATGTAGAACTAAATTATAATTGATCTATTTAAAACTAAAGTATAATTTATTTATCTAATGCCTTATAAAAAATTAAAAGATAATACAAAAAATTTGTTCAAGCATGTAGTATTAAAAATAATAATTTATACATATATAGTTCTTGTTTCATTTATATAGTGTATAAATAATTTTCTTCCATAAATATATAAGTTAATAAGACGAAAAAAATTTCCTTAGTATGAAAATATTTTTAAATAATAAAAATTAAAGATAATTTACTTTCCATAAGAGTTGTAATTTATTTGGGTAACTAAAAAGTTAATATAGAAAGTTAAAAATATTAGACTACAAGGTATATGTTAAAGATGAGCATATTTTAAGTCTTTTTTACTCCAAAAATATCAATTATGTAGTGCAAAAATTCATGTCCAATAGATTAATATAGATAATTTTTTTTCGGAAGATAATGTAAGAGTTTGAAAATGGCACCCAACCAATTGAAATGAGAACCAAATTAATTTTGCATGTGAAAACAACTATAAAATTCAATAGAGCAACGAGTTTTTCGTTGATTCAATCATTATTAACAATTCACAACTGTTGGTCTATTTTATACATCAGAAATTTGGACCGTATGAATCCAATACATATATACTTTTGATCAATTATTGCTTTAAAGGGAATATTCCACATAATAGTTAGAATTAGAGATTAATTAAAAATATGAAATTTTGTACCTATAATTCTAAATAGATTTATCTTTTGTTAGTCAGTATATTTAATAGGAGAACTATAATTTAGCAATTTGTCTATAATTTTATTAGTAAATTTTAATTTTTCTTTGTTAATAGGGAGGTAAAATAACGTAATCATTATGGATTATACAATAAGAAATAATATTTTCCTTTAAATTGAAAAAAATACAGAAATTAAACTATAAACCTTATAATTTTCGAAAAAGAGTTACCAGTTACTTACTTTCTCACTGACATTTATTTCAATGTAGTTATTATTCATCTTATATTATGTGTCATTCTTCAGCCTATACCTGTATTTCCATATTTATATTTGTGTGTTACAGAATGAATTAGGGCTGTATTGAGATATTTACAACGAGATTTGCTGGCTGAAATGTGGGTATGATGATGATAATGATAGATTAAATATGATATTTTGCTTAAGATGTATAGTGACTTGATTTGTATTACAATTGACAATTTTTAAGATTTTTTTTGTTTTTTTTAAAAAAAAAAAACTATATGGTAGTAGGTAGCTGAAAACTTAGCAATAATTGATTAAGTTTAAATATCAAATATTAATGTCTACCAAAAGGGAAAAAAAAAAAAAAATCTTTTCCTTGGAAATTTTCATTAACTTTTATTTAAACCTTTCAATTATTTTATAGCATTTGAAAATGTCCATATGCTTATATATATATGGGTTTTGTAATCCAATTCAATTGCTCTTGATTCTGTTGTTGTTTGCAAGTCACAATCTATATATATATACACACACACACACATAAACAAGCACATTTCTATAGACTATAATCAACCAAATCTTCATCTCAATCTTGCATGACATGCAGCGCTATTAATAAAACTCATGAATTCCAAAATGCCAATTGTGAAACAATTACTAAGTATTTAAGTGTGTTTGAAATATAATTTTAAATACTGAAAATCTTGATAAAATTCTACCAATATTTTATTATTTTGATTGTTTTTTTTTGAAATGGTTATTTTGATTGATAAGAGTGGTTGATTTTGACTAATTCTTCCACACGTATATGGTTGATTTTGACTAATTCTTCCACACGTCTGTGTTTGTGTGTGTATATATATGTAAAAATACATTAATTTATATGATAAGGTGTTGTGTCAAGTCAAATTACACAAGAAACACATTGAATATATAAACAAATGACCTATGAATTTAACAATATATGCATTATTACACCTACCATTATTAACGGACCTAGAAATTAATCTGGGAAGGGTCAAATGACATTCCATACATACATATTTTCAAAAGATATAAGAAATATATCAGAGAAAATATCAAAATTTTGAAGGGCACCTTTTCTAATTGGCTATAATTTTTTACATTATTATTTTTATTGATTGTATGTAAATAAAATATTCAATATACTTGTTAAAAAAATTTACATATTCAATATACTTGTTAAAAAAATTTACATCAGGGGAAAATTCATTTCATTTTTAAATAAAATTTATTTTCAAATGAATTTTTATTGACAAAGCGTATTTAATTTAAATGAATAATTTGTAAAATTTATTTTAAATAAATTTTATATTTTATTATATTGTGTTTGACATAAATTTAGATTCAAGTTTTTAATTTTGAAAAAAAAAAAATGCTTTCAAATAGAAAGACATATTTAAAAATAAAAATAATGAGAGGTATTTTAGTACTTTAAAAATATAGACTGAAAATTGTAAAATTCATTTGAAATTTTTAACTATTTTATTAGAATTTAATGCAGTTATAATCAATTTTATAAATTTAAAAATTTAGAATTGTAAATAAATTTTACAACATGTTTACTTTAACTAAATACGCCACTTGAAATTGAAAATAAATTTCTAAAAATTTTGTAAAATTTATTTATATAAAACACCATTTTAATTCATAGAATTCAATTAGTTCGAATCAGTACAATCACTTTAATTTTTTTCTCTTATGTTCTAAATATTCAATAACATGAAAACTTCAATTTTTTTTTCAAAAATCGAATCAGATGAAACTATAAAAGCATAAAATTTTTTTAACACCTATTTTTTATACATAAAATTCGAATCTACAAACTTTTGTAAGAAAATTTAAACTTTTTACTAATCTCCATGATTTTTAACATGGTAATTTTCCTGAACATAAATTTCCCTGTTTCCTTCTTCTGCATCTCTAGCAGTAGCAGTAAAAGGTCTATAGGTAGTAGACTAGGTAGCAGGTTGGACTTCAATTTCTTCGTTTCCTATGCTATGAAATTTTTTACCACACTGTAATTATGTTGAAAAAAGGCTGATTCCTTTTCCTGCAGACTGTGAGGAAAAGAAAGTGCAAGTGTCTTTTTTTCCGCTTCTTTCTGGAACCCTCCCTCCTGGTCCTGGCCTTTTTCTATCTATATATAGAAAAACTTCGACCCCAAAATTTATTCCTACATTCGACCAAAAAAAAAAAAAAAATTTGTTCCTTCAAAGGTCTAAGTTCCTCGTCTCCCTCTCCTGCTAATATATATATAAATTATATATATATATATATATATATTTGAAATAAATTAGTGATCATCGCACCCTTTTGTTTTGTTTCGTTTTCTTTATTCATGGCTGCTACTGCTACTTCTACTCCTGCTACTGCTTCTGGGGGATTTTGGGTTGGTATTTTTGTAAGTGTTTTTTGTGGTGTTCTGGGTATCATCTTCAATCATTTCTTGCCCATGTTCTTGAAACATGGTGGTGGCGATCATGTTCCTAAAGGTTCTTTTGGGTGGCCAATATTAGGTGAAACTCTTAGTTTTTTAAAGCCCCATGCTTCTAATTCTCTTGGAAAGTTTCTTCAAGATCATTGTTCTAGGTACGTATGATCATTAATTTTCTTGAATCTTAATTGTAACGGGAATTAATTGATTAATTTGTTAGTGATATTTACAGGTATGGGAAAGTGTTCAAGTCCCATTTATTTTTCTCTCCAACAGTTGTGTCATGCGATCAAGAACTCAACTACTTCATACTTCAAAATGAAGGGAAGCTATTTCAGTGCAGTTACCCAAAGCCTATTCATGGGATTCTTGGCAATGTTTCAATGCTTGTTGCTGTTGGTGACACTCATAAAAGGCTCAGAAATGTTGCCCTTTCACTTGTCAACATTACCAAATCAAAACCTGAGTTTCTTAATGACATTGAAAGAATTGCCATTCAAATTCTTAATTCTTGGAAAGATAAACAGCAAGTCATGTTCTGCGAGGAGGCAAGAAAGGTATCTATCTATACAGTACTTCTTTTGTATTCAGAACTCAATATCTTTAGTTAATCCATCTACTTTAATTTTTTGAACTAAATTGTTGTTTTTATTTTTTTTCCCTTCTGAAATAGTTCACATTCAATGTAATAGTAAAGCAAGTCCTAGGCTTAACACCAGAAGAGCCGGAGGCTACAAAAATTCTTGAAGATTTTCTCACTTTTATGAAAGGACTCATATCACTTCCTCTCTATATTCCTGGAACTCCATATGCTAGAGCTGTTCAGGTCTCATTTTATCATTATTATTATTATTGTTATTATTTCTGTTATTAATTTTACACTAAAATATATATATATATATATATATATATATATTTGACAGTGGATTTTAATAATTATAGAGGGTAGCATATATATCCTTTTTCTTCTCTTTAGTTTGCAAAAAGAAAAGGGCATGTGATGACCAACTTTTTTTTTTTTTTTGGTTGATGACCCTCTTTACAGGCTAGAAGCAGGATATCATCTACTGTCAAAGCAATTATAGAGGACAGAAGAAGAAGAAGATCAGCAGATAATAATAATAGTAATAATAATAGTAATAATAATCATTTTAGATCAAAAAGGAGTAGTGATTTTCTTGAGATACTTCTAAGTGTTGATACCTTATCTGAAGATGAAAAAGTTAGTTTTGTCTTGGATTCTCTGTTGGGTGGATATGAAACCACTTCCCTCTTAATGGCCATGCTAGTTCATTTTCTAGCTAACTCACCCACAGCATTAGATCAGCTAAAGGTAATTAACACTATAATTAAATCTTAATTAATTACTAATTAACTTTATTCTACTTACATCACATGCACACACTCATCAACTTTCTACTTAATTAATTAACAAACATACACTACACACATGCAGCTAGAGCATCAAAACATAAGAAGCGTGAAGAAGGCTGATGAGTTTTTGAACTGGGAAGATTATAAAAACATGGAGTTCACTCAAAATGTAAGAGATAATTATTTATTTTTCCCACTTTCTATTCAGACCTCTCTTTTAATTCTTTGTTTTTTTTTTCTTTATTTCTTTTACACCTTTTAGTATTGGCAATGCTAATTTGCAATGATTATATAGAGCATGATTTTTCCTCACTTTTTCTCTGTATATTATTCATTAATTTCATTAATTAATTCTTTGGCTTTTTTTTTTTTTTTGGGTTGTATAGGTCATCAATGAAGCACTCAGATATGGGAACATTGTAAAATTTGTGCACCGAAAGGCTTTGCAAGATGTCAAATTTAGAGGTCATTATTCTTTTATACTTATACTTAATTACTTAATTAATTCTCTAATTAATTATATGTACATGCTTTACACTTAATCTAGCATGCATGCACTTTTTCTTTTCATTCCCAATATTATACATATTTTAAATATCTTATTTTTAATTTATAAAAGTGTAATATACTATAAATATAAATTTGACCGTTGTAATATACTCGGTGTAGATAAATTTTTTTGATTAATTAGACTTTTAAAGAAAATAATAATTCATTTAATTTTAACTTTTTTTCAGGTTACTTAATTCCATCTGGTTGGAAGGTCCTACCTGTTTTCACAGCAGTACATCTAGATCCATCTCTGCATGCAAGTGCTCTCCAGTTCCATCCATGGAGATGGGAGGTAATAATAGTTAAGAATTACTAATAATTACATTAATTATTATTATTATTACATCAAACTCAAGAATATCTAATAAGGGTTGTCCTACAAATTATGGACCATCCTATATAATATATATAGTTCTTCTTTTTTTAATTTTTCAAAAAAATTTTAATGTCAAGTACTATTCTTAGGTATGTTGAAGTGGTGGACCTATTCTTGATGAGGACAAGCTAACTGCTTTTAGTTTCTTCTCTTCTCGTCAAGTTGTAAAGCACCATGCTTTTTTATCATGAAAATTTTCTCAACTCCCCAATTTTGAGCCCCTTTTTTTGCTTTTAATCAAAATACTGGGCAGAGATTTTTATATATTTTTCAAGAATACATAAACTAATCCATTATTTTTTGGTTTGCTATGTGCATGTATAATTCAGACCCAAGATCAAACATGCAAGAAATTTACACCTTTTGGTGGGGGATCAAGATGCTGTCCAGGATCTGACCTTGCTAAGGTTGAGGTCGCATTCTTCCTCCATCACCTTGTACAGAATTTCAGGTGATTTCTTATTAATTTAATATTTATTTTGTATAATTTTTGTTTGCTTTTAGTCTTGCTTTGGAGCTTCGACAAAGACAGCATTTTTCTAATCATTGGGGTTGCATCCACACCATTAATATACATACTAAAAGGTTTTATTTAACCTTTTAGTCAATAATTTGTGTTATAATATAAAAAAACAATAAAGGTTCAAATTCTGACAATTGTTAAGTTATGTGATATATATGTTTTATCATATTTTTTGGTACAAATATATATATTTTTCTTGTATTTAATCCAATGATGGATGTTGAATTTCATACAATTATTTGTAGATGGAAGACAGAAGATGTAGAGCAACCCATGGCATATCCATATGTAGAATTTCAAAGAGGGCTGATGTTACGTTTGGAAAAATGCTCCAATTTGAGCCCAACTTCTCCTCATTAATGGCTCTTCTTCTGTGCTTGAGGTTTGTACAAGTTGCATGAGTTGTGGTGAAGAAGATTGAGGAAAAATCAAGGACCTTCAGATGATCACATTGGGCTCTTTGCTTTTCTTTTTCCCTATATTTCGTCTTTTTATTTTTTCAAGAAAATTGGGTTTTTTCATTAGTCATCTATCTACAAAGCAAGCCCTTTCTTTCAATGCCATTAAATTTTCAATGGGTTGTAATATGTTAAATCCCAGAACTTTTAGTAGATAATAATTGTAATCCATCTCTATTGATATCATTTATTGTTTTTTATATCTTACATGCATACAATCAATATTAACAAACAAGACGTTCTTCAATATATAAAATTATCATAAAAAAATAATATATGCCTAAGTATTATAAATTTGATTAGTGAGTATAATATATATAAGATTTTTTTGATTAATAAAAATGTTATTTGATATAAATATCGATAGATTGTATAATAAAAAGTAATTCTCCCTTTTAAATTGATAATAAAATTCAAAATTTCTTTTATTAAATTAAGTAAACAAAAGTAAAAGCTAAATTTAGTATTCGCTCCATTTGGGTGAAATTGTAGTCTACCAATTGCATTAATCAATGAAGTTTGGACATCGAATTTAAAGCTGAAGTCCAAAAATAAAAAATGTTCCTTTTTTTTTTTTTTTTTCAAAATTGTTAAAAAAAAAACCCTTGAATTTTCATGAAAAATAAAAATATATAGTTTAGAATAACTTATATCAATAATTTTTTAATAGTAACTTTATATTTTTAAATAAATGTTTTGCAATAATTTTTATGCTTTATAAATATTTTTAAGAAAAGGAATAATATTTGCTTCAAAATTAATAATTTTTAAGAATAAAATAATTTTACACTCTAAAATAAATTTTTAAAATAAAATATTAATTAATAAAAAATAAATAAATATTTTGAATCTTAAAATATTTAGGATTTAATTATACCAAAATAAAAGATCAACGATTTTTTTTTTTTTATCTTTTATAGTAAAAAGATTTAAAATCTAATGTTTGTTAAATAGACGCCAAAAAAAAAAAAAACAAAAAGAGTTTATTTAAACCATTGTCAAAAATTTATGTTCCATGAGTCAACACTAAATTTAAGATGTTAAGTGTTCTTTCATGAAAATTCAAGGATTTTGTTTCACCTTTTGTCTATTTTTTTTCTTTCTGAACTTGATATGGGATTTTAGTACCATTTGGGATAGGAATGAGAGTGCGTTGAAGGGAGTTAATGTCAGTGTTCTGCTCAACCTTCAGCGAGTTTAATTTTTACTTATAAAGTAATTGCGGTATAACTTAAGTTATTTATTGACTTATTTGTATAATTTAAGATCAATTATGATGTATCTTGTAATTTAATTTTATCTCAGTGGAAAAGTGTACCAACAAATTGAAGATTCCCTAAAAAATGACACGAAATTAATTTGATGACCAATTTAGCATTGTTCCTGTTTATGCAAATATGTGCAAAAACTCAATTTCTAGTTTGTCCTGAAATGTTTGATCAATAATATTTGCTCTTTTTTCTCGCTTCAATTATTATTCTTATCAAAGTAACATCAGCAATTCCATAAAATTAATAGCAGGACATAAGGCTGTATTGTAGCCTGAGCCTCTAATCAGGATTGAATGCTTGCTTAATAATCACTGATTATTAATCAGTAATTTACTATAAAGCTTCACTTCACCACAATAGCACTCCTAACATGGTGCTTGCTATCAGACCATACCAGCTCTCCAAATACATATTCATTTCTTGCCTTGGATTTTTTCCCTTTCAGGGTAATATTAAACATCTTCTCTTCACCAACCTTGCTGAACTTCAAGACCTCAGGCTCTACCGAAACTGAAAACCCAGTTGGTTTTCTAGTGCTAACTTTGTAAGTACTGCCTGGACTACCAACATTTTTAACTCTTCTTGAGACAGTAATTGAGCCATTGAACTTAGGAATTGTGATTGTTGGATAATTGAAGTTGGCAAGGCTAATAGGCTTGTCAGGGCATTTGTATGGAGTTTGCGAAAACGACAACACCTGCGTTTCGTTGTATCCCAATGCACATAAAAAGTTTAGGTAGTCATGAACAGATAAGTCATAAACTAGTCCTGGATCCATAGCCTGATTCGGCCTAACATGTCCAGCTCCATAACTAAATGGGTCTGCCTTGGAGTAGGACGCATTCAGAATTGGCTCCATGTTATTGTCCCTTGTCATTGCTGCCAGGTTCCAGGAAGAATTAAGTAGAGAAAATTTAGAGTGAATCATTTGCAGTGAAAAGATCTAGTGAACTCACCAGTGGTCATAATTGCAGATTTTATGGCTGCAGGACTCCAATTCGGATGCAGAGCTTTCAGAAGGCCGACAATTCCAGAAACATGAGGACAGGACATAGAAGTTCCTGATACTGAGTTGAAAAGAACTCGTCGCGTATCAAAATCTTGATTCGTTGGTCCTTGTGCTTGTGTGTAGGCAGCTATGATACTCACTCCTGGTGCTGTGATATCAGGCTGAAAACAAAGAAATTTTTCTTCTTCCAAAATTTAGCTAGAAAATATGTATATCTGAAGAAAGAAGAAAAGCTGCTAAGTTGACAATACCTTGAGGATCTCTGGTGTTATGATATTGGGTCCTCTTGATGAAAAAGCTGCCATGAAAGGAGCTGGCTTTACGCCTATTTGTGTTTCAGGACGCGTAATATATGCAATAGGAAACCTGTCTTGAAAAAAGAAAATGACAACGAAATCTAGTTTCAAAAAATGAGCGTAGCAGTCGCTGAGATTTGATCTTACTTGGTGGAGTTTATGTAGTTGAAGATAGCAACACCATCACTGTAATTGAGGTGCGAAGCAGGAAGCACATGAGGATCAGCAAGAATTTCATTCCCAGAAACCTTGTCATTGACCAGAACCATTCCTACAGCACCAGCCATTGCAGCTTGCTGACCCTTGTCCACTCTTGCATTGACCCCTCTAAGGCAGACCAAGATTTTTCCCTTTACCTTTTTTGGATCGAGGGTTCCGGCTTTGCAGAGCGTACTGCATTGACACAAGGCACATTAAAATTAAATATAGACCATAAATAATCATATAAATCAGACTGATAAGCTTTGATGCTATGGAATCCTGTCAGAGCCTATTCAACTAAAGACTACATTAAGAATAGTCCTTACGCGTTGTCCACCGATGTGTTAGCTGCTCCAGCATCTGCAGCACTTATAAGTGGGTAGAAACTGTTCTTTGGCAATGCTTTTGTAGATAGACTCTCCCCCTTAAAAACAAAAACAGTTAGTTCTCTGTCTCAATTGCATGAAATGTCGTGTGTATCCTGATGTTGGAAAATGAAAACAGACCTTGAACCTAATGTGGTTTACGAGGACAACATAGCTGGGGAACTCCCTGTCGATGGTGCTGGCTCCGACAGTGATCTGCCAAGGAGCAAGATTGGATGCAGTACCATCAGCAGGACCAGAATTACCAGCAGAGCAAATCACCACAATGCCATGCTTGACAGCATGAAAAGAACCAATGGCAACACTATCATTAAAGAACTGTGTAGCCTCCCCTCCTAATGATACAGACAGCACATCGACACCATCGCTTATCGCAGCATCAAATGCTGCTATAATATCTGCATCAAAGCACTCATTTCCACCAACTGGAGGATAGCATATCTTGTAGGCGGCTACCCTTGCCTTTGGTGAACCTCCTTTTGCAGTCCCCTTCCCTAACCCAAATACACTCACTCCTGCTACAAAATTCCCACCTGCTGTTGACAAGGTATGTGTTCCATGGCCCTCACTATCCCGAGGCGAATCGAAGGTGGAATTGAGATGACCAGCAGCAGATGCATAACCTTTGTTGTAGTATCTTGCTCCAATAAGCTTCCTTCACAAATTTTTTTAAAGAAAATACAGTAGTGATCAATAAAAAAATTAATAAATATGCATCATGGACATGAGAATCAGCCCAGAATCATACTTTTTCTTTGTTCAGGATGGTACTGAAATTGTAGTATATGCATGTGAGCAAAAGATAAATAAAGATAATGACATAATTAATGATGTAGCCTGTTGAAAGAAACATTCAGCATTACAAATAAAAAATATATGTTAGGAGAGTTTGTCCCTTTAGAAGTTCATTGGCTTGAATTCTGAAATAGATAAAATCTACATGACTATTAGATATACGAATACGTGAAATGAAAAACAATAAAATAAGAAGCTGATTTGGATGGATTTTTTTAATAAGAAATGACAATTAATTCAGCCAGTTGGATTATTATCGATGCCTGGAGCCTGACTGGAATTAAAATAAGCAGGGAACTGAAAAGATCAACTTATTATATATCCTGTCAGACTAATATATTGACTCTTGCATATTTGAGTGGGTACAGGCAATATTGCTGGAGAAGATGAATCTATAATCTATAATTAAATGGAAATGATTTGTATGGTTAAACAAATTGTTCGTTGTCCTAGTTTTGAAGTACAATGTATCAGAAATAGTGGTAATTGGAAAGCATGCAGTAATGCCAATATTTTAATTATCTAAAGTGTATAATTAAATATGTACCCACATGCTCTCTCTTTCAGAAAAAAAAAAAAAAATTTAATGTCTCAATAATTACATTTCCTCCTCGAGTAACGATGTGTTTGCTGATGTTAAATAGTTTATTTATTTATTTGTATTTGGTGATTGAAAAAGTGATAATGATTTATGTAGCCGGTTCATTATATGAAACGGAATGTGAATTTATTAAAACAAGAGTCATACTGTTTCTTTGTTCATTAAATAGTACAGTTTTTTTTTTTTTTGAAAAAATGCATGTCGCTTTTGTGGCATGCCATGCTTTTATCAGCATTCTTGAAAAATTTTAAAAAGAGTAGAACGTTAAGCAAAAAAAAACTTCTGACGTGCTACACTGTAAAACAGATACTCGACTGCTAAGCTAGTAGCTCTTGCGCATGCTAGTTGCAAAAACCTCAAGTCTTTGTGTCAACCAAAGGACCAAACTGATACCTATCAATACAGATGGAATATGGATTTTGAACAAAGACAAAAGTCATTACAAAAATAAGATTGGACCAACGACAAGTGCTAGGACCAACTAATATTGCAAGAAGAGTTGACCACGCAAACTATGGATCTTTAACATTAAATTATCAATATAAACATAGAGTGAATTAAAAAATAAAGTAAATAAAAGAAGGGTAGACTGATGCTTTTCTTGAGGGTTGTGAGTATACTGATAAAAAAGTAAGATAACAGAAACAGACCTATTGCAGTGGAAATGAGGATCTGAGCCATTTTGACATATTCCTTTCCACTTTGATGGAATCGGTCCATACCCTTCATCGCTAAAGCTTTTGGATTCTGGCCAGACGCCTGCACCAGTGCCACATAATCAGAACAAAAAAGAGAAAAGGAAAAAGCTAAGGTATAAGAAAGTTCCTAACATGACAATAAAAGACAATGGAAAATACAAATGCATATGCTGAAACCTTGTCCAAAATTGTATACAGCGTGCAGTTTGATTCTTCTTGCATCATTTCAGCTTTTTTTTTTTTTTTTTTTTTTAATTATTGGTCCTCATAATTATTTTTATAATAACTTGATATTGGTTGGACTGATAGCAATATTTTTTTTGACTAATTCGAATTGAAGCAAGTAAATCCTATTAGAGAGGTAAAACTTTTTTAATATTTGTTTTTTTTATACATAATATTTGAACTTAAAAAATTAAATAATTTAAGTATTAATAAAGTGTATGATAAGAATAAATTTTTCTTTAAATTTTATAAAAATTAATTTTACAGACTAATAACTAACATAAATGAAATCCTGCAACCATTCCCAAAAGTGCTTTTAGTAATTTTAATATTACCCATCATCGGCAGCTAGTCAATGCTTGTGATTTATTGCAACTCTTGAAACGTAATTAAACAAATACATATTCACATCTACATAAAAGCAACTGCATGGTTTGGTTAAGTGAATTGGTTTATATTCAAATGATTCTAGAAAGATATAAAAAATACTTAAACTTTAAAATAATTTTTTTATTTAAATTTATAAATTTTAATTCAGTTATCTCCAATTCTATCTATTAGTTAAAATAATTACAAGTTCTTAAAATGTGATTATTTTTTATAGTTCAATCCTGAAAAAAAGTTACATCTTTAATATTTTAATTAAGTATTAATGATTTTCTATTTTTGTAAGTATAACCTATTTTAATATTTAATTTTGGTGATAACTATGTAATTCATAAATATTAAATATCAAAAAATAAGAAAAGAATGTAACAACCTTTTTCTTAAATTAGTCATATAAAATAAAAGCAAATGAAAATAATTAAGAAAATGTTCTTTTAATTATTTCACAAATATATAATTCTAATGAACATATTAGAGTTTTTCTTTACCTTAGATTATCTAATAACTTATGATTCTTGGAAATTATTTAAGATATTATACAAGTTCAGCATATTACAAATAATTTATTTTAAAAATAATGTTTAAATTAAAGTAATAAATAAATATAAAAATAATACATTAAAATTTAAGAAAAATAAGGATCTAAATATAGTTAAAAAGAAACTGTTATTTCATGTTGTAAAATTATATACTCTTATATAATTTTGAAAGATAATATTCTTTTTTTTTTTCAAAAAATATTACTAAAAATATTTTTATATTTAGGACTAAAAAGAAAAATGTAAAAATATATACATTTTAAGAGCCGACTAATGAAAAACTGTTGTAATTAACAGACAAAACTAATGGAACAATTTTAGAATTAAGGAAATTTAATTCGAAAATAATCATCTTTTGTAACTTAAAAAATATGAAAATATCTTATCTATACCTGAAGTTGAGTGGCTCCTAAGCATAAAGTTGACTTTGCCTGTAAACTTTGATTTGTTCTATGAATAAAAAATTAATTGAAGATAAAAAAGAAATTGCATACCAGTATCAAGGTTTCCAATAATTATATCTTCGCCATATCTAGCTTTCTTCCATATTGAGTCTGAAGATACTGCACCATCTTGCTCAAGCCGAAGGAAGCTCCATGAATGAGTTGTGTGAAGCTTTTTTCCTTTGTTCAAGAACACTGATACTACTTTTGGATGTTCTACATTGAATAAGGATCAAAACCGAAGGATCAGTAACATAAATTAATCGAAAGAAACAGAGTAAACAAGAACATATATAGGAGTTCTGATTCTCACTAGCTATCTGAGCTGCTACTCCATCGTCCATGGTGGCAGCAAAACCATTGATGTGCCTTGTGTACGAGTAAAATATGGAATCTTCTGCTAAGGCTCGACTGTTTCAAGATCAACTAGCTTTAAAAAAAGATCTGTAACAAAAAATCCATCTATATGTACACATATATATATATAAATACCTTCCCAAGAATGTTTCAAGAAAGCTATAGTGAGACTCGGTGACAAGATTTTCATCAGCAGAAGAGAACTCTAAGCCATGTGAATGTGCTCCAAAGTACACTACATATGACTTGAGGAACAAAACAAATAAAAGATTATTATGAACTTTACACGATGTATATGGTTCATTTGTGGGGAGTTTAATTACAATATTGCTTACCTTTTTGGAGGCAAAGATGGGTCTTTGCAATATCGTTGAGAAAATAAACGAAAAGAAGCAAAGGGTAGTTGGACTTAGTAGCCTCATTTCTTTCTTGCTTCCTCTCTTAGTAAGTAGAATGCGCTGAACTATGCTTCTTCCCCTCTCCTGTTTCTATATATATAGGGGGCCTTCCCTTTATACATAGTTATGGGATATAGCATTAAGCTTTTCGAATTGGAACTCTTTACCCTCGTAATGCTCAATTCCAAGCTTTATTCAGTAGTTTAAAAAATATTCACTTTTTTTTTTCTCCCTCCAGAGCTCATCATTTGTATAATATATATGCAGGCGGACCATACAGGTTAGTTTTGCTTAATATATATATTTTTTCTTTCGGAAGGTGCCAAGATTCTCATACACAAAGGGAATTTACAATGTGGCATTTCCGCTAACATTTAAATCAGATTTCAGTATCATTTTAAATATATAATTTGTTATTTAAAACTTTAAAATTTTTAATTTTAATGTCAAGTGCTAATTTCTCCTTAAGGGTATTATAAGATATAAAATTCAATTTATATCATCATCGATTTAAAAGGGAGGGATACCCCCTATTATTTAGTCTATCGATGTTAAGATCATATGACCTCCTAATTTACCAATAAAAAAAGGCAAAAAAAAAAAAAAATTAAAAGACTTGTTGGTGTCAAATTAGGCACGGTTTTAAGTCTTTAATTTGCATGCATTTGCACATCTTCTTTAGCATTTAGCATAGAAAAGCATATAGAAATAGATATTTTTGTTTTTTTTTTTGTTTTTAGAGGAAAAATGAGTAATGGAGGTGATTGGTGAAGATGAGAAACAAAAAAAGAGAAAAAGGAGCAGAGTGCAACAAAGTAGGCAATTGTCACGAGCGCGATCGTGAGATGCCCCAAATGCTAGCCCCCAAGTGATGTCGAGCCTTTCGCAAGTGTGGCCTGAAGCGCGATCACGGTTGTCCATCAAGCCAAGCTTTTGTCATAAGCGCAGTTGTTGTACGATTGCGACCTTGTCTTGAAGGACCTTTGGCGCGAGTATGGTTTGTGCGTGATCGTGGGCAGCTTGTTTCCAGCACAGAACATGCTGAGGTGTACTGACTTAAAGAAAATATCTAAGGAAAGTGATAGGACATATTCTGGAAGGGCTAAAAGGGACAAAAGACATGCATTAGTTAGGGAGGAGCACATATTTACACACATATTCTCTCACACACAAGAGGAGGGAAATAAGCATACAAGAGAAGAAGAGAAGGGAAGAAAGAAGAAAGAAGAAAACAGAGGAGAAAAAGAAACTAAAGAAGATTCAAGCTCTTTTAGATAACATTTCTCATTCTTTATCTTCTTCTATTTTTTTGTTGTGAATATTGAATGATGAATTTAATAGCCATGAGTGGCTAAGTTGTTTTATGTTGTTGGGATTTGGAAGCCCATTTGATTTAAGTTCATTTAATGTATTAGTTCTTATTCATAAATTGCATATTGTGTTTATTGAGCTCGTTGAGTATTGTATTATGGCCAAATGCAATCTTCATTTAAATCTATGCATTGAGAAATGGTAGATTCAATAGAACTATAAATACTTGTTAGATCTATCAATGACTTGAGAAAGCTTGTATAAATCTAATCCTCTTTAAGTTTGTTGAATGCCTTATAAGTTAGATTTATTCTTAGATTTATACTGTAGATTTATAAAGGATTTTTCCTAAATTACTAAGCCTTTAACTTATTTATTAATTAAGGGTGTGCCATTTAACTTTGATGACTCTTGTTTGATTACTTTCAATAGGTTGAAGAAGGCTCTAACTTCAACACTGATAATTTCTCCATCTGATTGGTAAGTCCCTTTTGAGCTAATGTGTGATGCTAGTGATGTTACAGTAGGAGCTATCCTTGGACAAAGAAAAGATAAAAAACACCATGTTATCTATTATGCTAGCCGAACCCTTTCAAATGCATAACTAAATTATGCAACCACTGAGAAGGAACTGTTAGCCATGGTTTTTGCAATTGAAAAGTTTTGATCTTATGTTTTAGGATAAAAAAATATTGTTTATATTGACCATGCAACACTAAATATCTATTTGCTAAAAAAGATGCTAAACTAAGACTAATACGTTGGGTTTTATTGCTACAGGATTTAATCTCCAAATTAAAAACAAGAAAGTAAGTGAGAATGTTATAGTTAATCACTTGTCAAGATTAGAGCAATATGACAACCTACCATCTGATAAGGAAGAAACCAATGATCAATTCTCGGAGGAATTCCTTTTTATTGTTGAATATTCAAAGCCTCTGTGGTATGCAGACATCATGAATTATTTAGCTTATGGGGTCTTGCCGTAAGAGCTGACATACTCTCAGAAGAAGAAATTCCTTTCTAAAGTTAGGCATTAGTGGTGAGATGATCCAATTCTTTATAAAGTATGTGCTGATGGCCTTATGAGGAGATACGTGCCTAGTTCAGAAGTCACTTCTATACTAGCATATTATCACAACTCTCCATATGGTGGCCACTTTAGAGCATCTAGAACAACCTCAAAAGTACTTGAAAGTAGATTATTTTGGCCTACGCTATTCCAAGATGCAAGGGAATTTGTTCAAAAGTGCGAAAATTGTTAAAGAATAGGGAACATCATAAGGCGTGATGAAATGTCCTTTTCAAATATTCAAGAAGTTGAGCTTTTTGATGTTTGGGGTATGGATTTCATAGGGCCTTTCCTATCTTCTTATGGAAATCATTTCATTTTAGTTGGTGTAGATTATGTGTCAAAGTGGGTGGGGGCCACAACAACACCAACTAATGAAACTAAAGTAGTTGTTAAGTTTTTTAAAAAAATCTTTACAAGATATGGTGTCCCAAGAGCCATGATTAGTGATGAAGGATCACACTTATACAACAAATAACTTAAAATGCTTTTGAAAATGAACGGAGTTTGTATAGAATAGTAATGCCATACCATCCTCAGACCAATGGCTAAACTGAGATCACTAATAGAGCTTTGAAGCAAATCTTAGAGAACACAATAGGGAATTTAAGGAAAGATTAGTCAGCAAAACTTAATGACACTCTATGGGCCTACAAGACAACTTTCAAAACACTAATAAGCATGTCTCCATATCGATTGGTGTATGGGAAAGCCTGCCACTTACCAGTTGAACTTAAACATATAGCATATTGGGCAATTAAAAGCTTGAACTTTGATATGAATGCAGTTGGGAAGAAGAGATTATTGTAGCTACATAAGCTAGATGAATTTTGACATTTTGGCCTATGAAAATGCTAAGTTGTACAAAGAAAGAACTAAGCATTGACATGAAAAGAAGATTATTCTCAAAACTTTCAAACTTTCAAAGAAGGTGAATTAGTTCTTTTGTTCAACTCAAGACTACGCTTGTTTCCAAGGAAGCTCGGGTCTAAATGGAGTGAACCTTTTAAGGTAGTATAGGTGTTTGATCATGGTGCTATTATATTAGAGAATGCACGAGGAGAGCAATTTAAGGTTAATAGCCAAAGATGTAAACTATATCAAGATGGGATAAAAATGAAGGATGAGGATGCAATTCCTCTTTACCTTATAGACTAAAGATATCCTTAGATAGTCAAACTATGGACTATAAATTTAACATACTTATAGTTTGATTCTTAATTTTTATTTTCATTTAGTATTTATAAATTTTTGTTTAGTGTATCCGTGATCATTGAAATTAATGTACTAGCTCAATTATATTTCCAGGAATTTTTTGCAATCACGTTTAAAGTCATGATCATATCTTCTCTGTTCCAAATTTTCCATGTCTTTCTATTTCGATCGCGCTTATTATGTGATCACTATCTTTGCCAGACTTTATTTTTAATTGTGATCATATAATAACCGCGCTTGTGTATGTCTCGAATTTCTCTTCAAGCCTATTCTGTGAGCATGAATCAAAATGCGATTGAAAAGTTTCAGCACTCAACCCTTCTATCATTATCGCCTATTATGCATAATTGCGGATCTTTATGTTAGTGATATGCACTAGGTCAATCATTTGTGATTATGTATTGACTTTCTTATTTTATTAATAAAGAGGTATTATATTATCATTTGATTTTATGATAATTACATGAATGGTTAATTCTTACTAAGGCCATCAAGTATGTGACTTGATAGTAAAACCCTTAGATTAAAATAAGAGTTCTATTCTAATTATCCCTAGCCATTTATTCATTATATGAATATTAAAGTATTAAGGCTAGTATGATGTTGACTGATGGTTATGTTTTACTAATCATAAATATAAGATATTAAGTCAACTCATAGGTACATGATGAGAGATCATGTACTGGATTGACCCACTATGAGAATACTACATAGATTATTGTCATAAGTATTTCTTATCACAGTAATTTTATTTCGGTCCTTTGACCTTGAAATCATCATGGATTTCTACATAGCTATTTTATGTTTTGACACATTCTAACATTGTCTTTAACCGGATGATTAAAAGAATGTTGTTGGATATAAAATTAGTTATGTGAGGAATGTGAGTGATTTAGAAGGAATTTATCCCTCATTAATATGAGAAAGATATCTAGAGGCCCCTTGATGAGATAGACTGAATGAAAATGCATGGCCATGCTGAAATGAATTGATAAAGAGTTATCATTTTCAGTCTACTTGGAATCAAGTCATAATATTGAACTATATAAGGATGACATTCTATGCCTTATGTTCAATTAAGATATCATGAGATAAAGGGACAATAAAATTCACTGTAATTAGGTTATGTCGGATTATTGACTTCACATGACTTGGGTAGTCATAATGTCTTGCTAGAGGCCACTTATGACTTGTAGGCCTAAATAGAGATTTAGGCCCACTGCCAATGTTATGTGAACCTACAGGGTCACACACTTAGAACAAGCCCAAAACGGATATGGGTTTAATAAGCCCAAAATAAACTCTGTGGAAATAAATAATTAAAGTGTTTTATTTATTTATTTATTTGTTTATTTATTTAAGATAAATGTTATTTTAAATAAATAAATAAGATATTATTTTTGATTTGTTTTTAAACAAAATCAGAATATAATAAATGGAAAATTACCAAAAGGTTATTGGTAAGTGAAACCCTAACTTGGAGTCTATAAATATGTTATATTCTCTAGGGTTTCACACACTTGTTTTTGCCTCCAAATTCGTCTTCTTTCCTCTTAGAAAACAAAGACAGAGTTTTCCTTTTTGTTCTTGATTTGTAAGACAGTCAAGAGGTTGCTAGCACACACACTCAAATTCGTTTTGTGAAGGGCTGTTCGTGTGGATACCTATAGAGGATGCATCCTTTTGGAGACGTCTTGATCCGAACAACCAAGCCAAAAAGCTCGAGGTAAGGTGTCACCGGTGTGAACCTCCTCTCACCCTTCCAGAGAATCTTGCCTCTTCTGCGTTTTGGTAAGATTATTAAAACCCTAGATTTAATCAATTAGTCGAATTACATGGATCCTGGCTTGGGAACGTGATAAAATTTTAATTTTTCCGCTGCGTTTGCATCACGGAACCCAACAGTGGTATCAGAGCCACTTGTAATTCGATTAATTGATTCTGTGTATATGTGATATATGTTAGGGTTTCAAAATTATCAAAAGGGGTTTTGATTTGTTTTGTGACAATTCTGGGTAATCTATTTGAAAATGGAATTAAACATTAATTTGATTAATGTTTTTAATGGTTTAATGTGATTAAACTAAAAACAGTTTTGATTTTATGAATTAAGAATGCTGTTTCATGAAAAACGATTTTGTATGATGTTTTTTTATGAAAAACGAATTAAGAATAATGTTTTGATTAATATGATTAATTGAAGCAACATATTTGTTTCCTATTTTAATTAGAAAAACGTTTTCTATTTGATTAGGAAAATCGTTTTTAATTAAATCTGAAACAGAAATTCTGTTTTTAAAAACCTAATCACTTAAGGATTTAAATCTGTTATATATTCTGTTTTGATTAATATGATTAATTGAAGCAGCTTATTTGTTTCCTATTTTAATTAGAAAAACGTTTTCTATTTGATTAGGAAAATCGTTTTTAATTAAATCTGAAACAGAAATTTTGTGATTATGCAGATTATGTGTTAAGGGCAATCTGTTTAAATGTTAAACAGATTATGCAGAATGGATATGTTTTCTATACATTCGTTCAAGCTGTAATTTTGATTACACAAATTAGGGTTTTCTTAATGGATGCGTCTGTTTTAATTAAAAAAAAAAAAAAATTTTTTTGATCTGTTTTGAACAGATTTTTCAGACTGTAAAATGTTTACAAAGAGTGATGTTTTTAAGCAACAAACTGATTTAGTAATATGATTACAAAATTGGTTAATTGCTTTCTTGACGCAAATAAGGGTTTTAAGGTGGCTGTTTTAATTGAGCGTTTTTGTCTATTTTGAACAAATTGATTTTATAGTAATTTGATTACGAAAATTCATTAATGTTCAGAAATTTGAAAGGTAACTCACCGAAGAGTTAAGGTAAAGTGTTTACCGTCGGACCCCCACCTGGGGCGCTGCCCCCGGACCCCGCCAGGGGCGCTGCCCCTTGGACCCCGCCAAGGGGCGATGCCCCTTGGAACCCCACTAGGGGCGCTGCCCCTAGGACCCCGCAAGGGGCGCTGCCCCTTGACCCCAAAAGAATTGTCACATTAGTTTATTTTTAACATAATGATTAGATTTAATAACTAAATAGATTATTATGTTATACATGTTTGTTGTTTTATGCATGGTGCATAGCATGGCCCTCAGACCAATGTGATTGGATTTTATTTTTATGGGTTGTAATTTTAAATACGGCCTGCGAGTCGTTTTTGTTTTGTTGTATTTATTTTATTAGAAAAGTGTAGAATAAATTACAACAATTTTTGTAAATCAAGACCCATGGTGCAATTCAAGTTGGAGGCCCAGGATGGAGATCCAAGGTGGGAACCAAAAGGGAGATCCATGGTAGAAGATGGAGATCCAAGTTGGAGGCTCAATTTGTAATTGTAATATTACCTAGGTTTGACCATTGATCTTCATATTGGCTTATGAAGATCAACTTAGATTTGGGCCATGCTATGTTACATTTATTTATTTGTTGTTATGTATGCGATGCCATGTGATGCCATGTATGTGATGCCATATGATGCCATGCAATACAACATAACAATAATTGAATACGATTAAATAAAATGAACCCTCATTTAATATTAAGTCATTATAATGCCTTCCATAAGTTCAACACTTGTCAAGTCTTAGATTATTATATATGAGCCTGCCAAAGCAGGGTGTATAAATTTTATCTGGGGAAGGCAAGTTGGATAATGGTGCTATCCAAACGTTTGATATGGTTTGACTTAACTAGGTTATCAAAATGGTTTTGGACCTAGGGCATTAGATGGGATTTTTAGCCATGACATGTGATGTCAAATCCCATACCATCCAAGAGTTACATGAGATGTAATTGATAAGAGTTATCTACCTAAATAACCATATTTTAGGTCATGAGCCAAAGCTCACTTAAAGTATGGTGAAATATGGATCTTGGCCCACTAAAATTTCTAAAATTAACTTAGAGGGTTATTGATTTGAGTAAATTTAGTGGGAGTTTTTATTATGCCTTATAAATATTTAATAAAATACTGAATGGACTTTGCATATATTTGTTGTAGATAATGACTTCAAACACTACACCTACCATGTCACTGCGATCGATCCTTGAGAAGGATAAGCTCAATGGGACTAATTTTCTTGACTGGTACAGAAACCTAAGAATTGTTCTTAGGCATGAGAGAAAGGAATACATCCTTGATCAACCCATCCCTGAGGAACCAGCTGCCAATGCTCCTAGAGCACAAAAGGATGCTTATACTAAGCATCTCAATGATTCTACTGATGTCACTTGTGTCATGCTTGGATGTATGGAATCTGAGCTGCAAAAGCAACTGATGGAAATGGAGGCTTATACTATGATAGGCCATCTCAAGGAAATGTTCCAAGAGAAAGCTAGAATTGAAAGGTTCAATACCATCAGGGCATTGCTTTCTTGCAAGCTGACTACTGGCGGCTCTGTCAGTCCTCATGTTCTCAAGATGAAGGGTCATCTTGATCACTTGGACAAGCTTGGTCTCAATATTGAACAAGAACTGGCTGTGGATATTATTCTCCAATCTTTGCCTGAAGCTTATGATAGCTTCATTATGAATTTCAATATGCATAGTATGGAGAAGACTGTTTCAGAGTTGCATGGGATGCTGAAAACTGCTGAAAAGAACATCAAGAGTAACACCAAGGATGTTCTCATGGTCAATAAGGGAAAGGGGATGAAAAGGGTTGGAAAGGGAAAGGGCAAGGTCTTTAAAAGCTTTCAGAAGCCCAAGCCAAAGCCCAAGCCCAAATCCAAAGCTGAACCCAAAGCAAAGGAAGGAATCTGTTTTTTCTGTAATGAGCCAGGCCATTGGAAAAGAAATTGCAGGCTCTATTTGGATGATCTGAAGAAGAAAAAGGGTGGTGAGACTACCTCTTCAGGTATTCATGTTATAGAATTAAATTTATCTGCTTCTGCTTCTGATTCTTGGGTATTAGATACTGGATCAGGATCTCACATTTGTACAAATGTGCAGGGTCTAAAAAGGAGTAGATCATTGGCAAGAGGCGAAGTGTACTTACGAGTTGGCAATGGAGCAAGAGTTGCTGCTTTAGCTGTAGGAACTTATGAGTTACCTTTGCCTAGTGGACTTATTTTATCTTTAGAAAGTTGTTATTATGTACCTACTTTGTGTAGGAATATTATTTCTGTTTCTTGTTTGGACAAGAAAGGATTTGAATTTATTATTAAGAATAATAAATGCAGTATTTATCACGATAACATTTTCTATGGATATGCTCCATGCACTAGTGGACTCTATGTTTTAGATGCCGAAGACACTAATGAAATGCCAATCTATAACGTTGATACAAAGAAGTCTAAATCTAATGATTTAAACTTCACCTACCTCTGGCATTGTCGTTTAGGCCATATAAATCAGAAACGCATTTCAAAGCTACACCAAAATGGGCTTTTAAATTCATTTGATTATGAATCATTTGATACATGTGAATCTTGTTTACTTGGAAAAATGACTAAAACACCTTTTACTGGACAAAGTGAGAGGGCTAATGACTTATTGGGCCTAATACATTCTGATGTATGTGGACCATTAAGCTCAACTGCTAGAGGAGGTTTTCAATACTTCATAACTTTCACAGATGATTTTAGTAGATATGGTTATCTCTATCTAATGAAACATAAATCTGAATCTTTTGAAAAGTTCAAAATTTTCAAGAATGAAGTACAAAATCAACTTGGTAAAAATATTAAAACACTAAGATCTGATCGAGGTGGTGAATATTTAAACCAAGAATTTACAGATCATCTTAGAGATTGTGGGATTGTTTCACAATTGACTCCTCCAGGTACACCACAATGGAATGGTGTGTCTGAACGTAGAAATCGAACTCTATTGGATATGGTTCGATCTATGATGAGTCAATCTGATCTTCCAATCTCTTTTTGGGGATATGCTTTAGAAACTGCTGCATTCATTTTGAATAGAGTTCCATCAAAGGCAGTTGAAAAGACACCATATGAGAAATGGACTGGAAAAACTCCTAGTTTGTCTTTTCTTAAGATTTGGGGTTGTGATGCTTTTGTGAAACGTCAAATTTCAGATAAACTAGCACCCAAATCTAATAAATGCCTTTTTGTGGGATATCCTAAAGAAACTAAAGGATATTACTTCTACAATGCATCTGAGAACAAAGTGTTTGTGTCTCGGAATGGTGTATTTTTGGAAAAAGAGTTTATTTCCAAAGGAACCAGTGGGAGCACAGTGCAACTTGAAGAAATTCAAGGCCCACAAAATTGCATTGTACATGATATGGAACCGCAGCTGAATCAACAAGAAGTTGTTGAGCCTGCACAAGTACCAGAAGGCCCAAGGAGGTCTGATAGGACACGTCAAATCCCCATGAGATATGGATTTCTCATAACTAGTGATTATGATGTGTTAATTGTGGATCAAAATGAGCCCACATCCTATCAGGAGGCCATAAATAGTCTTGACTCTGAGAAATGGCTTGAAGCCATGAGATCAGAAATGCAATCCATGTATGATAATCAAGTATGGACCTTGATTGACCCAAATGATGGTTTAAAAACTATTGGGTGCAAATGGGTTTTCAAAAAGAAAATCGACATGGATGGCAATGTGCATACCTTTAAGGCAAGACTGGTTGCAAAAGGTTTCAAACAAACACATGGTATAGACTATGATGAAACCTTTTCACCAGTGGCTATGCTAAAATCTATTCGAATTCTCCTTGCCATAGCTGCATACTATGATTATGAAATATGGCAAATGGACGTCAAAACAGCATTTCTTAATGGAAATTTACTTGAGGATGTGTACATGACACAACCAGAGGGTTTTGTTAGTCCTGAGAATTCTGGAAAGGTATGCAAGCTTCAAAGATCCATTTATGGATTGAAGCAAGCATCTCGGAGTTGGAATCTTCGTTTTGATGAAGCAGTCAAAGAATTTGGCTTCATTAAAAATGATGATGAACCTTGTGTATACAAGAAAGTTAGTGGGAGTGCTATTGTGTTTTTAGTGTTGTATGTGGATGACATACTACTCATTGGAAATGATATCCCTATTTTACAAAATGTTAAATCATGGTTAGGGAATTGTTTCTCAATGAAAGACTTAGGTGAAGCTGCTTATATATTAGGCATCAAGATCTATAGAGATAGATCTAAAAGGCTTATTGCCCTAAGTCAAAGCACTTATATTGATAAGGTATTGAACAGGTTTAATATGCAAGATTCCAAGAGAGGATTCTTGCCAATGTCACATGGCATTAGTCTCAGTAAGACTCAGTGTCCTATGACACAAGATGAGCGAGACCGCATGAGTAAGATTCCATATGCTTCTGCTATTGGATCTATCAT
The DNA here is from genome assembly GCA_947683625.1 of Mallotus nudiflorus. Lineage (NCBI taxonomy): Eukaryota > Viridiplantae > Streptophyta > Magnoliopsida > Malpighiales > Euphorbiaceae > Mallotus > Mallotus nudiflorus. Next base: position 50,614 of record CANTUR010001308.1, on the reverse strand, counting down.
GTATGCAATGTTATGTACTCGACCTGATATTTCATATGCCTTAAGCACAACGAGCAGATACCAATCAGACCCAGGTGAAAGTCACTGGACAGCAGTCAAAAATATCCTTAAGTACTTGAGAAGAACTAAGGATGCATTTTTACTGTATGGTGGTCAGGAAGATGAGCTAGTTGTAAATGGTTACACAGATGCCAGCTTCCAAACTGACAAGGATGATTTTCGATCACAGTCCGGATATGTGTTTTGTTTGAATGGAGGTGCAGTGAGTTGGAGGAGTTCCAAGCAAGACACTGTTGCTGATTCTACAACAGAAGCTGAGTACATAGCTGCCTCAGAAGCAGCTAAGGAAGCTGTTTGGATTAAGAAGTTCATAACTGGACTAGGTGTTATTCCTAGTATATCAGATCCAGTGAACTTAGCCCAAGCTAAGGAGCCCAGATCACATCAGAGATCCAAACACATACTCAGGCGTTATCATCTTATTCGAGAAATTATTGAGAGAGGAGACGTCAAGATATGCAGAGTACCTACAAATGATAATGTTGCTGATCCACTGACTAAGCCTCTTCCACAGCCTAAACATGAGAGTCATACTAGGTCCATGGGTATACGATACGATGTTGATTGGGCCTAGTGCAAGTGGGAGATTGTTAGTGATATGCACTAGGTCAATCATTTGTGATTATGTATTGACTTTCTTATTTTATTAATAAAGAGGTATTATATTATCATTTGATTTTATGATAATTACATGAATGGTTAATTCTTACTAAGGCCATCAAGTATGTGACTTGATAGTAAAACCCTTAGATTAAAATAAGAGTTCTATTCTAATTATCCCTAGCCATTTATTCATTATATGAATATTAAAGTATTAAGGCTAGTATGATGTTGACTGATGGTTATGTTTTACTAATCATAAATATGAGATATTAAGTCAACTCATAGGTACATGATGAGAGATCATGTACTGGATTGACCCACTATGAGAATACTACATAGATTATTGTCATAAGTATTTCTTATCACAGTAATTTTATTTCGGTCCTTTGACCTTGAAATCATCATGGATTTCTACATAGCTATTTTATGTTTTGACACATTCTAACATTGTCTTTAACCGGATGATTAAAAGAATGTTGTTGGATATAAAATTAGTTATGTGAGGAATGTGAGTGATTTAGAAGGAATTTATCCCTCATTAATATGAGAAAGATATCTAGAGGCCCCTTGATGAGATAGACTGAATGAAAATGCATGGCCATGCTGAAATGAATTGATAAAGAGTTATCATTTTCAGTCTACTTGGAATCAAGTCATAATATTGAACTATATAAGGATGACATTCTATGCCTTATGTTCAATTAAGATATCATGAGATAAAGGGACAATAAAATTCACTGTAATTAGGTTATGTCGGATTATTGACTTCACATGACTTGGGTAGTCATAATGTCTTGCTAGAGGCCACTTATGACTTGTAGGCCTAAATAGAGATTTAGGCCCACTGCCAATGTTATGTGAACCTACAGGGTCACACACTTAGAACAAGCCCAAAACGGATATGGGTTTAATAAGCCCAAAATAAACTCTGTGGAAATAAATAATTAAAGTGTTTTATTTATTTATTTATTTGTTTATTTATTTAAGATAAATGTTATTTTAAATAAATAAATAAGATATTATTTTTGATTTGTTTTTAAACAAAATCAGAATATAATAAATGGAAAATTACCAAAAGGTTATTGGTAAGTGAAACCCTAACTTGGAGTCTATAAATATGTTATATTCTCTAGGGTTTCACACACTTGTTTTTGCCTCCAAATTCGTTTTCTTTCCTCTTAGAAAACAAAGACAGAGTTTTCCTTTTTGTTCTTGATTTGTAAGACAGTCAAGAGGTTGCTAGCACACACACTCAAATTCGTTTTGTGAAGGGCTGTTCGTGTGGATACCTATAGAGGACGCATCCTTTTGGAGACGTCTTGATCCGAACAACCAAGCCAAAAAGCTCGAGGTAAGGTGTCACCGGTGTGAACCTCCTCTCACCCTTCCAGAGAATCTTGCCTCTTCTGTGTTTTGGTAAGATTATTAAAACCCTAGATTTAATCAATTAGTCGAATTACATGGATCCTGGCTTGGGAACGTGATAAAATTTTAATTTTTCCGCTGCGTTTGCATCACGGAACCCAACACTTTACCAGACCAAGAGGCAACATTTACTCCACCACTTCCCGTTTTTAAATATCTCCCTTATTTTTCTCTCCATCATCCATTTCCTCTTCTTTTAATATATAAACCCTAGCTGCCTAACCCTTTTATCCTTTCACTTAATCTTAAAACTTCAAAAAGTCATCATCTCCTCTTTTTGACACCATGCCTCCTCGTACTAGAGTAACCAGTAGCTGAAAAGGAAAGGCATTGATGAAAGAAGACAACCAACCTAAAATAGAGAGACAACCATCGCCATCTCCAATCTAATTACCTCTGCTCTCTGTTGATTATTTTGGTCAGTATAATGCTCCCTTCCTATCTTTTCACGTAAAGAATGAGAGAGGTACATTTCTCTTACCCATTGAAAAATAGTTACATGTAAGTACTTTGATGTTCCATTATTACAATAATTAAGGATTTGGGGTACATTAGAAAATATGTGCAAAAACCTAGAGTGGCGGAAATTCATCACTTTACACCATAATACATATAAAGAACTTACCATTGAGTTCTTCACTACCCTATAACCTTATGAATTAAGTGACAATACCCTTTTTTTTTCGTTTCTTTGGAAAAATATATAAGATAACTTATAATCTTATGTTTGGAGTTTTTGGTTTTCTAAAGAAGGGATTGAAAGTGGGGCATTTTGACTTTGTTGAGTTTCGGCCTATCCTTTGCATATCAACTCACTACCTGGGAAGCTATGCTCTTCCAAATGGCATGATTAGAAACCATTGTTGCTTAATTTTCCATCATTTTATGAGTTCAAAAATTTTAGTAATAATGAAATAAGCCAAGTTTTAAAAAAAGAGTTGCTTCTAAACACTTCATTTTTCAACAACTATTGCATGTGAGCATAAGTGTCAAAGTTAGAATCTCCATGGGTCACATAGTCATAACACTCCCTTTTGACCCTACTAACACACCAATGACTTTGATTCCATATAATTTACTTAACCGTGCCTTTCTTTCTTATATCGAGGTGATCACTAAGGATTTAGAGCTTCGCCAACAACAAACACAAACTTATTTTAGGACAAGATAATCCAGAGGACCAATTGAACAGTTCACCATCATTCTGGAAGAGCTCCAGGAAGATGTTCAAGAGGATCCAATGGAACATGATGCCCTATAGCAACCTAATGAAGATGGATGGAGACTGATTATGGCCAAATTAGAACAAATGGAGCGTGACCATAGTGCCAAGCATGAAGAGCTTAAAATGATATTAGAAATGTATGAAACATGCTCTATAATTTTATAATAGCTATGGGATATGGTGTCCCCTCTACTTCTCCATCACCTCCTCTAGTAAACTCTTTTTCCCTATTTCTTTGTATTTCTTTTCTTCTTTAATTAGTTTAGTTTAATTTTATAATTCATACATTTCATGTTTATACATTTTTATTATGATTTTTATTTATATTTTTGGTTTGTTTTATTGCATTTGAGTACCCAAAACATATTGATTTTGCATCTTTTGCATTTTTAGCATACTTTGTATATATTTTAGGTATATCATGCTTTGCAATTTGCATTTATGAAAATTTGACCCAAATTTTTGAAATTTTGATACTTGATTCTTAGATTTTTGCACAATTGTCTTGGTGGTAAATTTGGTGTATGTTTATGATTTTATTGAGCTTATAAGTTTTAATCTTCTATCAATGGTTAGTTTAATATCTCTTAAACTTGGTTAACATTTTGAGTTAAGATCTTTTATCCTTTAATCAACTTAATGCATGTTGTTGCTTGCTTGATCTTAAGTATGAATTATTATTTTGGGAATTAGTATTATGAATGAATCAAATTCCTTTTTAGGATCATTTTTAGTTGTATGCAAAAGGAATCATAAAAAAAAATACTCTTTTCCATTCTAAAAGAAAAGAGAGAGAAAAAAATGAATAAATTATGCTTGGAACTTAAATTCCATCTACTCCAATGCTCTTGCAAAAGAGTATGAGTACTCAAAGAATCCCTTTTGAGGTGTTCACATTGAGCACTTAGGAAAGACAAGAAACTACTAAGAGAGGGAAAAAAAGCACGAATGTTTAAAATAAAAAGGATAGACTTGATTTCTGCATGCCAAATTAAAACAACTTTAAATTAAAGACTTTTTCATTCATGTATACTTTTTTCAAGATTTTAATTCATATTTGTGTGATTGTGAGTAGATAGCATGCTCTTCATGTGGTAACTTAAAATCTCGGCTTGATTTGTTAACCTTGCTTTGAGGTTTGTAAATTAGCAATTAGGAGAATATTGTATTGTTTGCATGATGAACTTTTAGACATACACCTTATTCATTACTTTGATAGTGTGAGTTCTTGAGTTTTCTTAGGGACAAGCAAAGATTTAAGTGTGGGGGGTATTTGTTGGTGTTAAATTATGCATGGTTTTAAGTCTTTAATTTGCATATCTTCATTAGCATTTAGCATAGAAAAACATATAGAAATAGATATTTTTTTGTTTTCTTTATTTCTTATGCAAAAAATGAGTAATGGAGGTGATTAATGAAGATGAGAAGCAAAAAAAGAGAAAAAGAAAAAGAGTGCAATACAACAGGCAATTGTCATGAGCGTGACTTAAAGCTCAATAGTGGGATGCCCCAAATGCCAACCCCCAAGTGATGATGAACCCTTCGCTAGTGCAGCCTGAAGAGGAATCGTGGTTGTCCATGAAGCTAGGCTTCTGTCATAAGAGCGGTTGTCCATCAAGCTAAGCTTATGTCACAAGTGCGGTTGTTGTGTAATCGCAACCCTATAATGGCAGGCCTTTTTTCATGAGCTCGGTTTGTGTGCAATCATGGGCAGCTTGTTTCCAAAATAGAACATGTTGAGGTTTACTGACTTAAGGAAAATATCTAAGGGAAGTGACCAAACATATTCTAGAAGGGTTAAAAAGGACAAAAGGCATGCATTACTTAAGGAGGAGGACAAATTTACACACATACTCTCTCACACATAAGAGACACACAAGAGGAGGGAAAAAAGGCATACAAGAGAAGAAGAGAAGAGAAGAAATAAGAAAACAGAGGAGAAAAAGAAGTTGAAGGGAGAACCATTTGGAAGATTCATGCTCCTTTTAATAATATTTCTCATTCTTTATCTTATTCTATTCTCTTATTATGTAATTTGAATATTGAATAATGAATTTAATATCCATGAGTGGCTAAATTCTTTTATGTTATTAGGATTTTAAAAGCTCATTTGATTTAAGTTCCTTTAATATATTAGTTCTTGTTCATAAATTGCATATTGTGTTTATTGAGCTCATTGAGTATTGTATTGTGGCCAAATGCAATCTTCATTTGAATTTATGCATTAAGAAATGGTGGATTCAATAGACCTATAAATACTTATTAGATCCATCAATGACTTGAAAAAACTTGTGTAGATCTAATCCTCTTTAAGTTTGCTAAATGTCTTGCAAGTCAGATTTAATCTTATTGTATGATGATGATGAGAATTAAGTCATATTATGAGATTTGATTAAAGCTTATTTATGAGATTAGCGTTGCTTGAGAGAGATTGTTATTCAGTTTAAGAAAGCTTGAGGTATGCAATAGAACTTGAACTAATTTATTTTTTTGCTTGATGATAATGTGGAGTATAATTTCCCCAACAACATGCCTTTCCCATTGATTGTTTTCATATTCTTCTGATTTATAATTGCTTAATTTATGTTCCTTTGTTTAGTTGTTATTTTAGTCCTTTATTTATTTTAGTCAAACCACCCTTGATTGCTTTAAAAAAATACAATAAAAGTTAATAGGTGTTTAGTTCTCAATCCCTGTGGAGACGATATTCTACTTATTACTTTATTACTTATTTGACCCGTACACTTGTGGTAGTCAGTCACTAACTAACAAGACCAAAATCAAAATTTTAAGTTTATGGTGACAAATTGATTGTTTAGTAAGTTGCTGGGATTTGATTAAAATGTTAGGAATAATTAATGTAAATTACCCCATCTTCTCCCTTATGGTATTGAGATTTAACCATTTGATTTTAGTAGGTTATATCTTGAATTTGACTCATAATATATACGATTAAGTTAAATTAGTTACTAAAATTTTTTATCACCCCTATAATCTGATAAATACATATATTGTATGATTTTCTTTTTATCGTCTTACCTGCCAACAACCGCTTAGACGAAGATGAGTGGTTGCTCTCTTTTACCTTAACCTTAACAAAGTTCTTATGATGATGCTAATCTAATTCCTTTAACTTAGATCTAAGTAGTTTAGATACTAATTTAAAAAATTAGATCTAAGTTATATTAGATATGATTGCTGCATGTAAGAACTTTCACTCAGATGAGCATCATGAAGAGAACTTTGTTATAGGTGAATTAAGAGAGAGCCCCTCATCTTCCCCTGAAGTGATGACGACAAGTAAAAGAAATTATAGGATAGCTATTGTTCTTTTTAAAAAAAAAAATTGAAAGGGATATTACGATGCGTCTATTTAAGAAATTTGCGTCAGTTGGTCGAGGTTGACAAATGGGTAGCCAATCAAATTAAGGCCATCATGGCGCAAGTATCCAAATTCTTGTGTTTAGACTCAGGCTTTGGTCCAATGCCTCTTATGGGCTGCAAAAAATCTAACATTTTATGTTATGTAGACGTCATATGATAGCGTGCAACTCGATCATAATAATGACATAAATAACTGATGATATCCAGCAAAAACAGAGTTAGCAAAGGAAGCCGTGAAATCACATGCGAAGTTTACTCTAATATACAAAAAGGAATAAATGACACACTTGGAAATGAAATGTAAACATGTTTTTTTATTACTTTCAGTCAAAAATAATTCGGTGGGATTACAAACTAAATGTGAAATTGATCTTAAACCAATCTGGCCTCAAGGATTTATTTGTCTTTGAGCTGGCGTTACATTTGGGTCCAGTAATGATATTCCATATTCATCTATTCTATTACTATCTACGCGTGCTGTCGTTGACATTTTTCTAATATAATAATATAGTGTATTTTGAAGGGTATTGAAGTGTGAGGTTTGAATCTCATTTTCATCTTTTTGTAATAGGAAAAATTATCAATACATACAAATTTCCGAGTTTGAAAATCAAACAAAAAAAATTAAAAAAAATAAAAAATTTATTGATCTTGAAAAGAGAATTACTATTTCTATGAAAATTCTTATTAAAAAAAAAAATTAAATCCTCTAATTCAAATCTTTCAATACTCACATAAAGATTTTGTAGCTTGTTCTTAAATGAAATATGAATTTGGTGAAAAACACCTTTGATGATCTTATATAACTTGAAAAACATTTTTAATGATGTTGGAGAACTTTAAATTTTGAAAAACTTTGAGTCTTGAATTTGCCAGAACTTCAATGTTTATTTTAGACTTAATATAGCAGAGCTTTAAGGTTTAATTTCTTGATGATTTGAGAGATTGGAAGACAGCTTTATTTATAGTTATTTATATAGGTAAGATAAGTGTTATGGAATTTCATAACTCTAGTGGTAGGATTGACTTTAATAACCTTTGATCCAATTTAATTGGTTCATCTGCAACATTATCTAAATAAATAATTTTTTTATAATTATCATTTGTTCATTACTATCTTAATGGCATTTTTGAAATAATTTAATTGGCTATTAAAATAATTTAATTGAGATAATAAACCGAAATATTTGATTGGTCTAAAATCTTTATAAATTTATTAGACTAAAATATTTAATTAATCTAATTAGATTATTGAGTAGACCGAAAATACTTTATTGGTCTAAAAATAATTTTTGAAAATTTCCATGTCTACAATCAGTTTTATCCTGAATTTTGAACTAATTATCAGTTGAATCCTATTTGAAAGTCATTACAGTTTGCTCCTTAAACTTTATAAATTGTGTCAATTTTATCCAATTTTATTTGAATGATTTAATTATATTTTTTAAAAAATTACTTTTAGATCCCTGTAAATAAATTTGACACTTATTAAATTTTTATCTTTCTTTTCCTATAAGAAAAATAAAATTTAAGAAAATATTTTCAAATTCTAATTTTTCACTCTTGACATAAATTTAAAAATTAATTTTTAAATATTTTCATAAATTTTTAATTTTTCACTAAAAATTCTGAAATTTTTACTATTTTAAAATTTATTTCTCAACTTTCAACCACATTATTTAGAAAATTTTCTAATAGAGGTAAAACCAAAAAATTATTAGATAAAAAAAGAAAGAATTTTGAGATACTAAAAATATTAGTTAGGAATATAAAAATATTTAGTTTTCTTATGAAAAATATGAAAAAATAAAAAATTTATTATTATTTGCAGTGATAGTTAAAAGTGTTTACTTTATTTATTTTTATTTGTTTACTTTATTCATTTTTATTTTTATAAATATTAGTCTATATAATAAAATAATTCACAAGTTATCACCTTTTTCTTATTATTTTTAATTGATACATAAAAGTTAAAGTTTTATGTAAAAATTTAAAAATTAATTTTTAAATTTATTTCAAAAATGGTAAAATCAAAACTTGAAAGCATTTTTCAATTTTTTTTTTTAAAAAAGATGAAAAATTTGAATAACTGTCAAATTTATTTTATAGAGATCTAAAAGTAATTTTTTAAAAATACAATTAGATCATTCAAATAAAATTGAATACATTTGACACAATTTATAAGGTCGGTGGAGCAAATTGAAATGACTTTCAAAGTAGGATTTAATTGATAATTGACTTAAAGTTGAGGATAAAACGTATCATTTTTTCTTTATAATATGGTTAAAAAAATTTAGCGCATTCAATATATATAATTCCATAAAATTTTGTGAAATTCATTTACAAATCCAAGTGATATGTGTTTGGTTTAAATAAATATTTTATAAAACTTATTTGTAATTACAAATTTTTAAATTTGTAGAATTAATTATAACTAAACCAAATGTTAACAAAATTGTTGAAATTTCCAGATGAATACCCCTAATTATTTTTTTATTTTCAACATCTTTCTGTTTTTTTTTTTAAATTCAATTCAGTTCTCCATATGCAAGTTTCCTTGAATGATTTTTTATTCTTGAATACTTATTCATTTTCTAGAGGGCAAAGGTTCATTTCCACCCCTAATGTTTATATTAAGGAGCACATATACCTTTACATTTTTTTGGTAACTGAAGATGACTTGAAAATTAACACCATTTCATCTTAAGATGATATGATAAATACAACAAAAGAAATTGATCCTACAACAAAAATCCACCTTTGTTAATTCATCATCATCTCCTTTTAGTCCAAAAAAACTTTAACTTCACTGTTTAAACAACTAAAGATAGTGACAATGATCATAGGACAAAATTAGTTGTGGAGATGGTGCAAGGCCAGGGAGACATCGAAGAAGATAAAGAAGACAATGATAGAGGTGACGACTATGATAATAAAGAGTAAGAACATAAGATGGGTAATAGAGATGAATAAAGATCACAATTGTCTTTTAGTTTCCTCTTATTTATATCACTAGCAATGATTGTGTTGGTCTTGGTGTTAGTGTTATGTGTTTGTTGATTTTTCATTTTGAGCTCTTTTACCACCATGTAAATCAAAGTGTTTATAGTGGCATGGATTGACTCAACCTCATCATCTTCTTTTAAAGTGGTTTGGGCTAACAGGGACTGGGTACCTACATTCGAGTTCCTTGATTGCCTAATATCTTTATTGGCTCCATGTTGAAAGTTGTAGAAACCTTGCTCATCTTCCAAAAGACCTTTATAGCTTGATATATTTTCATGGCATTAATTTCTCTTTTTACTTAAGACTTTAAAGAGCTCCATCAGATTTAATAGTTTCTTATTGTGTAAATATATATAAAAGAGGTTATCAATTAACATATGTTTCATTTGTTTAAAAAAATTAACATTTATTTCAACAAGAGAAAATAGGTCTTGGATTGAAAATGCCTTAGAATTTGTTACTATGAAATCTATTTGCTTTGGAGATTATTTAATGCAAACTCATGTACAATCCATTAGTTCTCATAATAAGGACTTGGAGCCCTTGATTTTGAAATCTTTAGATTCTAGAAAGATGATAATCAAAAGATCGATTAGTTGTAAGGGGGGAGAATTAGAAAAAAAAAGGATCTCGAACAAAGATTCTTCTTCAGATAATAAAAAGGATGTTATATTAGTTAGTAAAGATAGTCAAAGTTTAAATGATAATGTAGAAATCATCTAACAACCTCAAATTTTTTATCCCTTCAGCTCTAAACACTAGGTAGTAGTTAATGTAAAATGTTTAGTTGATTCGTATATGTGCCAAGTCGAGAGATAAAAGTCCAAGCATACATCCCGCAAGGTTTACAATTATCATTATATTTCTCTATTATTGTAGGTTTATTTTGTTTTCTAATTTTATTGGGATTTTATTTTATCTTAATTTTAATTCTCCTATCTTAATTAGGTTTTGACTATCCTACCTTATTGCGGATTTTATTTTATTTCACAATTAACTAGGGTTAATGGGTTATGTATTCCCCATAAATAGAGGTCTTGTTCTTATTTTCAATGATCAATAAGACAACATTTTTTTCTCTCAAGATTTATGTTTTTATTTTTTGTAATTCAAACTTATTTATTTTTCTTTATGGCTTAGTTAGGTAATATCCTTATTTATTTTTCACACTTGCTCAGTGTGTTAGGTGGTATCAGAGCAGGCAACTAGCCTAATCCAATCGTCAGTGATGATAATAGAGTAAGCAGTCATGTCCATGACTATGATCAGGATGTGGAAGTCTTGTAAACTAGACCCTAGGATCAAAAGATAACATTAAAAGCCTTGGAAAAAATGGTACATCACAAATTCTAACATTTGGAGTAATGCTTTGATGAAATTGTTGATCAAATTCATGCCTTGGTGGTAAATGTTAATAGAAATAAAAATGGTGATAGGTAGTGTCCAAAAGAAGATGTTGCTCAAAGCCATCCTATTAAGAGACTTGTTCCTGCATACAATTATAGGCAACAATTCTATGATGAAAAATTCAATAAGGAGGATGATTTCATGCCTAACCACCACAAACCTCCAAGATATGGTGGCAATGATAGAAACACTTATGATTATGATAAAGAAAAGCATGACTTTAAATTAAAGGTAGACATTCCTTACATTAATAGAAATATGAATATTAAAGATTTTATTAATTAGCTTGTGGATATAGATCGATTCTTTGAGTACATAAAGTTCCTAAAAGAGAAGAGAGTGAAGTTAATAGCTTGTAGATTAAAAGGGGGTGCTTTTGCTTGGTAGGAAAGGCTATAAAGTAGAAGGATCCGTGAAGAGAAGGTATTGATTAGATCTTGGAATATAATGAAGTAGCTCTTGAGGAGATATTTTCTTCCATTTGACTATGTGCAATTATTATTCTAATAATACCTACGGCGCCATAAATGTTAAAGATCAGTATATAATTATACTATAGAATTAATAAGGCTCATAAAGAGGAACGATCTAAGGGAGAGTGAAGGTCAACAAGTGGTTAGGTATCGTAAGGGCCTAAAGCCTCAACTCAGAGACAAAATAGGTGTACAGGTAATACACAACTTGAATGAGGTAAAGAATATGGATTTGAAAATAAAACTGATGATGCTAGAAAAAGGAATATATCATTCCTCTTGTAAGAGTTGTAACAATAACAATGACAAGGTGCTTATTGATAAAACCAAGCTAGTGTAAGAGGTAGTAACATATAATGATTAATATAGAGAGGATAAAGCTACTAAAAAGTAAAAGGTGATAGAAGAAAAGGGGATGCAAAGGGCCATAAATTTGTATACTAAGCCAATACCTAGTAAGTGCTTTAAATATAACCAACCCAGACACCGATCTAGTGACTATCCTCTTAAAAAAATCAGTCTATACGATTAATAGAAATAAAGAACAAGGAGAAAATGTTTATTGTAGTCCAAACAGTAATGATGATAAGTATAAGGAAGGTGATGAAGGGTAAATCTATATGGTGAAAAGACTGATGTTTGCGCTAAAATAAGAGGATAACACCTAACAAAATTAGTTAGTTCAAACCAAATGTACCATTAAAAACCATTTATTTGATTTTATTATTGATAGTGGTATCAGTGAGAACATAATTTGAAGAGATGTTGTGGAGACCTTACAATTACCTATGGTGAAGCATCATAATCCATACTCAGTCGAATGATTAAAGCTATTGAGAAGATTCATATGCTGAAATAATGCAAATTACCTTTATGTATTGGAAGATATAAGGATGAGGTGTATTATGATATGGTAGACATGGATGCTTGTCACTTATTATTTAAGAGACCTTGGCAATATAACACTAATGTGCAACATGCAAGGAGGGAGAATGTCTACGAACTCAAAAAAGGAGGCATAAAGTTCACATTATTGCCTATAAAGGGAAGTTCTCATCCCAAGACTATAAAAGTATAGGGGAAAATTTTTTTTTACCCTTATCCATTCAGAACATGAGATCGAAGATGTATGCAAGGAAATCAAAGAAGTTTATGCCTTGGTTGTGAAACAAGTCTTGACTACTAATGAGGAGTAGAAAGTAATTTAGCATCCAGTTGTAATCAAACCACTATTAGAGGAATTCAATGAATTATACTATAAGAGTTTCCATATGGGTTTTAATGAGGTATATCCAACACCATATTGACTTGAATCTTAGAGCTAGTCTACCAAACTTGCCTTATTATAGGATAAGTCCTCAAGAGAGTAAATCTTATAAGAGAAGGTGAAGGAATTATTGCAAAAGGAATATATTTATGGGAAGTGTAAGTCCATGTGCAGTTTTAGCCTTATTAATGCTAAAGAAAGATGGAAATTAGTGCATGTGTGTGGACAATAGAGCTATTAATATAATTGCAGTTGGGTACAAGTTTCTAATTTCCCAACTAAATAATATGTTAGATCGTTTAAGTGGAGCAATTATCTTTCTGAAGATCAATTTGAGAAGTGGGTACCATAATATTTAAATCAGACTAGAAGATGAATGGAACCTTCAAGACTAAAGAAGGGTTATATAAGTGATTGGTGATGCCTTTGGGTTAAACAATGCTCCAAGCACAAATTAAGTATTCAAACCTTTAATTGAAAAGTTTATTATGATTTATTTTAATGATATTTTGATTTATAATTGATTAAAGGGGGAATATCTCTTACATTTGTGTGAAGTACTGATGGCTCTAAAAGAGAACAAATCATATATGAATCTAAAGAAGTGCAGTTTCATGACCAATAAATTGTTATTTTAAGGATTCAGAGTTAGTGAAAGGGCATTTAGATTGATTAGGAGAAAGTCAGAGCTGAAAGAGCCTTAGAAGGGGGGTAGAATAAGGCTAATAAAGGTTTTAGTAAAATAAAAATGATTTTAAGGAATTAAACAAGAATTGAATAAATGTTGAGAAGGAAGAATGAAGAACACACTAATTTAAGGAGTTTAGATTCAATAATAATCCTATGTCTCCACCTAACTTATCCCCAAATTAGGATTTTCAATCACCCACAATCTTATTCATAAGATTTAGATTACACAAGAGTTTTATGGCTCACTCTTGCAACCTCATAACTTGAGTTTTCAAGGCTCACTCAAAAACCAAATCCCAAGTGTTTCAATGGACAACACTTAAACTAATTCCTTTTAGAATAGAATTTCACTTCCTATTTTTTTAATCCCAGAAAGTAGAAGAACAAGAATGTCTATTCTAAAACTCACTAACTCTCACAAGATTTACATAAATAAAATTTTTTTAAGAGCTTAATTGAATGATTAAGAGAGAATGAATGATAAATAAAAATTCCTTGTCGGGTAAGTTCCAACCCGCACAAAAGGCATAACGATCTGGGCACTATCTCAGAGAGAGGCTCGATGAAATAGACATGTTTATGAAGATACAGACTACTCCCCATGATTCCGATCCAGAGTATGCTCCTGCCCACCAATCCACAAAATTATTTGAATTTTAATGCAAAGGGTTTAAGGACGGAGTTAACAGTTTTGACAATATATCTAACTTCATTCCTTCTTGGTTGAAGGGGAGATACTAATCCAAGTTCTTCCCTTCTGAGTGTTTATATAGATAAACACTCAAATATATGGTTGTTGGATGTATCAAATGTGTCTTCAATGTCTATAATTGATTTTTGAATTAATCTTGGACTTTTGCAGCTGAAATGATGCTCACGATTATGAGGAAGAATTTTTGGCTCTTGAGCGTCAATTTGATGATGTTGCATTAAAAAATGCCCATTGAATGCTATCAGAGGTGTCCTCACAAGTTGATTTTTGCTCCTTATGGTCATGAGGAGAGCTCATGAGGAGCACTGGTCATTTTGCTAAAAATGAGCTCCTAAGTCACTATTCAAAGTCAGCTAGTGACTGGCTTGTGAGATGCTCAGGAATAAAGAAAATTGAATCAACAAAAAATTTCTTTATAAAAGTTGTAGATAATTGTATTATATTTCCATGTCACTTTAAATCACCTCAATTAAACTTCTGTAGCTCAAGATATTACTGAAATACTGAGAGCTGTGCAACCTAAAATGAAAGCAGCATATGCTGACTTTGACTCAATATTTGTATATCCAAATGACCTTGGATTTTGACAAGTAAGCTCTATTCAAAAAGCTTAAGATTTCTACTTTAAAAGTGAAGAAGATAATTTTCTCATTATAGAGCTTTAAAGATGTCAAAAAGCTTCCTTAAATCTTAGAGGTCAAATTAGCCCAAAAGATCACTGTATATATTTTTAGTATATAATTTCCTACATACTTAGTCGAAATCATTAGTATCAAAATTGTTTGTTTAAGTTCGAAATTAGGAATTTGATAGTGCAAATGGTCAACAATCTCCACCGTTGTGGTTTTGATAATAAATGAAGTGTATGAGTGTCAAAAATAAATGACATGAATAAGTATTCATTGTACATAATAGCTCCCCCTCTCAAATTAAATTGATGCATTATGTGAACAATTTTTCTCCCCCTTAATATATTCATAAAATTCAAAAGAATACACCATGTATCAGGTCATAAAAGTATTTGAATTAACATGGAATATATAAGGGATAGAAAATTTTTCTTATATATTTCTTTATTACTCCCCTTTTATAGATATGATAAGAAATATAAAATTATTTTTCCTCCTTTTTATTAAAAATAAAGACAACATAATCATTTTATCAAGAACATGGCCTAACATAACAAATGTGTTAAAATTATGATAGCATGATCATTAAAATAAATTGTTCGGTAATTCAAAGGAAATAATTTCAAACATATATGCATGTAATGCTACTAGAATGCATCACAAAAATAGTACATATGCATCATAAAAATAGTACACTATATTAAAATTTAAAAAACTTAACTATCACATGATCTTATAGAGATGAGCTAGTTAATGATCATGTAGTACTTAGCATATTACAAACATAGCTTCTTCTCCCCCCTTTGTCAATGTAATATCCCGTGTTTTTAAAATATTTTTACATTGTACCGGGATATGCAGTGTCAATAATTTCTGTATTTTACATGATATTTTTACAAGTTAATATGTATTTAAAACCTATTTTAATTACTGTGTATTATTTTCAGTGTTTTACGTAAAATTTTTCCGGGACTTGCATTTTCGGGGAAATTTTCACGTAAACAATGTATTATTAATTATTTTAAATGTATTTTCGAACTTGCATGGACTCATGCGTATTTTTAAATTATTAAATAAAGCTTGTGTGTGTATAATTATTTAATTAGGGTTTATTATTACCCTAATATTTTATTAATTATTTATTTATTTTATTGATATTTAATTATTTTTATTTAGTATAAATTATTTAAAATATTAAATTTTATGTGTGTGGTGTATATTTGATCTGTGTAATTTAATATTATTTTATTATATAGTGTAAAGTATATATATATACATTAACATTTGTCAAATTACAAAAGATTTGGAAAATTACAAAACTGCCCCCGACTACTCTTTCTTCCTCCCGATCCTTCTCCTCGCCGTCCGGACGCCTGTCACGCCGTTTCTTCACCGTGGGTGTGCCGTCCGGTGTGCCACCGTCTTCCCCAACCATTTCCGCCGCCTGAGGTAGCCGTTTCCGGCGTCTGGAGGTCGGTTTTGGTCGGAGAAGCCGAAAATCGATCCACCGTCGATCACGTCGATTCCGACCACCGTTTTCGACACCGCCGGTCTCTTTCTTCTCCTTGAGCTCCGGTGAATTGATTCTAGCTTTGGTTTTAGCTTTGGTTTTGATTTTTCTATTTCGGCCTATTAGGGTTTTTGATTTTTTTGAGCTTCGAATTGATTGATTCATGGAAACTCCCTTCACAAATGTTGATTCTAGTAGCTTAGTCTACATGTATGAATTTTTTTAGAATTTTTGGAGATTTTTTGGATTTTTGGGTATTTTTGAATATTTTAATATTATTTTCTAATTTTCGGAAATTAATTATTTAAATTATGAAATTGGAGTTTATGGTTGAATTGGGTGTTGAAATGAATTATAGGAATTTATTTGGAATTTTTATGAATTTCTAAGTATTTATTTTGAATTAATTGAGTTTATGTAATTTTGAAAAATTAGGTTAAATGTGTTTTTATTTGAATTTAGTTGGATAATTGGGTTTAATTATTAATATTATTGATAAATATGTTGAGAAAATTAATTTTGGATAATTGTATAATTTTTGGTGAATTTTTGAAGTAATTTAAGTATATTTATATATATAGGGGTATTTTGGTAATTTTACCCTAAATTGTCTAAAAATGTAATTTAATTGGTTTTAATAATTATTTAAGGTATAAAAATGATTTCTACAAATTATTTGGTATTTTTAACTAATTAAAACTATTTTTCGTGAATTATTTTCAATTATATATATAATATACGGTTTTTCTAATAAAATGAGTTTTTATCGGTTTTTACAGTGTTTTAAGGTTAATTATGTAATTTCCACCTATGAAATGTATTTCTAGGTTGTAAGGATATTTTTGGTATATCTGGAATTATTCTGTGTTTGTGGACCCCGGTCGGTGGACTGTAGTTTGGAGTCCGACCGTGGGATTTTGACTGTGCCTTGTGTAGTTTTTCGAAGTGTGTTTCTTTGCAGGGTCGGCTCTACTCTTTTGAGTAGAGAGATGTCCGTTTTACAGGGGAGGTTCTGCCGGATTTTCGATAGAATTCTCGTAAAACGTGATATCCAGTCGAACCCTAAATTCCGATTCTGTGTTTAATACTCTAGATTGAATTCTAGGATTTCTGTTAGATTTATTCTAATGTCTGTCGTTATTGCTTGTTTAGTTGCGCCGAGACCGAGGGCTAGTAGACCAGGCCCGTCGGACCTGTCTCGTGGAGCGCATTAGGTGAGTTACTATACTATATATATATGCTTAGGATGCATGATTTAGAAATATATGTTTTACTTTGATTAAAATGCATAAATAATGTGATTTGTATTTAAGTATATTTTTGGTTTATTTTTGGTATATAACAAATTATATACATGTTTTATTAATAAAATATATTTAAAATGTTTTTAAATATATTTTTAATTTAATTTATGATTTGATTGGATTTATTTGACATATATATACTCGAAATATACCTAGTTTACTTTTGGTATATTTCCGGTATATATATGGTTTATGTTGTATTTTATTGAACTTCATGCATCATTATTTTTGTGAATGAATGTTTTATATTTAATGATGAAGGATATCAATAGAACGTGCTACCTAGTGGGCAGCACTAGGACCGAGTACGTACCGGTACGCCTATAGTATCTAGGCTATAATACTAACTTATTTGTGGATATTGATTTGATGTGATTATTGATATGTGAGATGTGATTTGGGTGTGATTGCTGGAGCTCGGTTGACCAAGTTTCTCAGGGCCAATCACACTGGCAGTCAGACTGCTGGAGCTCGGTTGACTTAGTGTCTCGAGGCCAGTCTACTGTCTAAATGGATTAAGTGGATATATCTTGGAATAAGTGAGCCTGTATGGCCAGAGTGTTGTTTAACACTATTTCCGAGGTTGCGATATTCCAGGGTTCTATGTGATCCTTCATAAAAGATGATTTTCAGATAAAATATATAAAAATGATTTTTATTGCATCTGTGTGCAATTGCCTGTATATATATGCATATTATATATATACTGTTGACTGTATGCATTATCACTTAGTGTGTATGTATATATATTATAGTAATTCACTCAGTGAGGTCTGACTCCCCTCCGTTGACTATTTTTTAGGAGAGTCAACTTCTTCAGACCTCAGTAGCAGGTCGATACGTCGGATTTCTTCCGCCCCGGCTTCTTTGTGTAAATTATTTACTTGAGTCTTATTTATTTTATCTAGACACTGCAGTAGTTGTGAACTAAAGTATTGGATTTCATGTATTTTATTGTAAAAGAGATGTATTACATTGAAACTGGATTTGTATTAAAAAGATTTTATATATGAGATGAGATTTAATTTAAATCCAGTTGATATGGATAATATTATGATATTATGATTTTTATTTTCCGCTGCATATTATATTGTTACTGTTATTATGGCATGTTTTATTTTATTTTTAGGCTTGCTACGGGTTCCGGATTCGAAAGAATTCCCGTTCCCTAGCGCCGGTCATGGCCTCTGTTTTGGGTCGTGACAGTCAAAGACAAAAAGAAAAGGGAGAGATATAAAGGAAATGAACCTAAAGAACCAAAAAATTCTAGGGGAAATAAAAGATCATGAATCAAAACAATGAAAACAAAGATACATTAAATCTTTATAAAATTTATGTCATACATAAATAAAGTAAGCAAAACAAGACTTTTTATCAAAAGGATAAAACTAGCTACACTTACATTGTTACTATGCATGCATAAACAAAATTATGGAAAAAATTTAAAAAATTTTGCCCCCTTATTGAAAAATAGTAAAATATAATAAGATTTCGATTAAAAAAAATTGATATCAGTGACACACTCTCATATAGTGATGTCGCCAACATAAACACATCTTTAGTAAAAAGAATTTTCTTCCTTAAAAGAAATTAACTAAATACACATGCAAACTTAATTATTTCTCCTTCGTCAAAATGTGAAAGGAAATTTAAAAGAAAATAAAAAAGCATTAATGAAACAGATAGAGTTATAATGATATTAAAATACCAATTGTAAACTGAAGAGAAACATAATAAGACATAAAACTAACAGCTCATGACTTATATCTAAAAGATATCCAAAAAATAAAATGAAAAAAAAAATGTCATAAAATAACTATAAAAATAAAGAAACAGCTTAATGTTTAGATACAAAAAATATATTGAAAGTAAACTAAATAGAAACTAACGACAAAATTAACGAAAACATATAAAAAGAAACTAGTCTTGATAAGGAGTGGAGGAATTAAAAAAAAATCATAATGCTTATTAAACATGTATAAATGTATGACAATTAAAAAAAAATTATAAAATGTTAAGATCAAAATCAAAACATTTAATAATCAAAGTAATCAATAAGCACAACATGATTTCACATCAAAACAGTCTAACCATCAATTAAGTATAAAATTAAGACAAATTAGAACCATTAATCATGTCATGTTCATGCTTAATGAAAATCAATCTCTCTTCATTGAGAGGTTTGATAAAGATATCTACAAGTTGATTATTTGTATCAATAAAGTCAAGTGAGATATCGCCAATTTGAACATGATCATGTGTAATATCCTGTATTTTTAAACATTTTTACACTGTATCGGGATATGCAGTGTTAATAATTTCCGTATGTATATTATATGATATTTTTACGAGTTGATATGTATTTAAAACCTATTTTAATTATTGTGTCTTATTTACAGTGCTTTACGTAAAATTTTCCGAGACTTTTATTTTCGGGGAAATTTTCACGTAAATAATTTATTATTAATTATATTAAATATATTTTCGGACTTGCATGAACTCATACGTATTTTTAAAATACTAAACACCGTGTATACATGTAATTATTTATCTAATTAGGGTTTAATATATTACCCTAATATTTTGTTATTGTTTATTTATTTTATTGATATTTAATTAATATTAAATTTTAAAATATTAAATATTAAGTGTGTGGTGTATATTTAATGTGTGTAATTTAATATTATTTTAATATATAGTATAAAGTATATATATATACATATAATACATTAAAAAACAAAACTTTTTGGAAAATTACCATTTAGCCCCGATTTCTCCTCCTTCTTCCCCGATTGCGTCCGATCACCAACCACCGCCTGCAACTGCAGATTTCTCACCGTTGATGTGCCGTCCGGTGTGCCACCACCTTCCCCAGCCTCTTTCGCCGCCTGTAGCAGTTGATTCCGGCGCCTGGAAGCCATTTTTGGCCGGAGAAGCCAAAAGTCGAGCTAACGTCGTTCACGACGATTCCGGCCACCATTTTTGACACCGCTGGTCTCTTTCTTCTCCTTGAGCTCCGGTGAGTGTGATTCTAGCTTTGGTTTGAGCTTAAATGGTCTTGATTTGCTTAGGTTTCGAATTTTCAATTTCGGCCATATTAGGGTTTTTGATTTTTTTCAACTTCGAATTGATTGATTCATGAAAACTCCCTTCATAAAAGTTGATCCTAGTAGCTTAATCTGCATGTGTTAATTTTTTTGGAATTTTTGGAGATTATTTTGATTTTTGGGTATTTTTGAATATTTTAATATTATTTTCTAATTTTCTAAAATTAATTATTTAAATTATGAAATTGTGTTTTATGGTTAAATTAGGTGTTGAAATGAATTATAGGAATTTATTTTTAATTTTTATGAATTTCTATGTATTTATTTTGAATTATTGAAATTTATGTAATTTTGGGAAATTAGGGTTAGTTGTGTTTTTAATTGAAATTAATTGTATAATTGAGTTTAATTATTGATATTATTAATAAATATGTTGATAAAATTAATTTTGGATAATTATACTATTTTTGGTGAATTTTTGAAGTAATTATAGTATAATTATATATAGATAGGGGTATTTTGGTAATTTTACCCTAAATTTACTAAAAATGTAATTTAATTGGTTTTAATAGTTATTTAAGGTATAAAAATGATTTTCAAAAATTATTTAGTATTTTTAATTAATTAAAACTATTTTTCGTGAATTATTTTCAATTATATATATAAAATACGGTTTTTCTAATAAAATGAATTTTTATCGGTTTTTAATGTGTTTAAAGGTTAATTATGTAATTTATACTTATAAAATGAATTTCTAGGTTATAAGGGTATTTTTGGTATTTTTAGAATTGTTCTGTGAATTGTGGACCCCGGTCGGTAGACTGTAGTTTGGAGTCCGACCGAGGGGTATTGGGTGTGTTTTGTGTTTGATTTCGAAGTGTGTTCCTTTGTAGGGTCGATTCTACTCTTTGAGTAGAGAGATGTCCGTTTTACAGGGGAGGTTTTGCCGAATTTTCGATAGAATTCTCGTAAAACGTGATCTCAATTCTGTGTTTAATACTCTAGATCAAGTTCTAGGATTTTCTGTTAGGTTTATTCTAATGTCTGTCGTTATTTTTTGTTTAGTTGCGCCGAGACCGAGGCCTAGTGGAGCAGGCCCGTCAGACCCATCTCATGGAGCGCACTAGGGTGAGTTACTATTTTTATGTATATATGCTTAGGATGCATGATTTAGAAATATACGTTTTATTTTGATTAAAATGCATAAATAGTGTGATTTGTATTTAAGTATATTTTTGGTTTATTTTTAGTTTATTTTTGGTATATATTAAATTATATGCATGTTTTGTAAATAAATTATATTTAAAATGTTTTTAAATATATTTCTAGCTTATTTTACAATTTGATTGGATTTATTTGATGTATATATACTCGAAATATACCTGGTTTACTTTTGGTATATTTCCAATATATATATGGTTTATAATGTTATTTTATTTAATTTCATGCATCACTTATTTTTATGAATGAATGGTTTATATTTATTAACGAAGGATATCAATAGAACGTGCTACCTAGTGGGCAGCACTAGGACCGAGTACGTACCGGTGCATCTATAGCATTTAGGCTATATTACTAACCTATTTGTGGATATTGATTGGAATTAATTTATTTGATGTGTGAGTTATGGTTTGGAGGTGTGATTGCTGGAGCTCGGTTGACTAAGTGTCTCGGGACCAATCACACTGACAGTCAGACTGCTGGAGCTCGGTTGATTTAGTGTCTCGAGGCCAGTCTACTGTCTAAATGGAATAAGTGACTATTTTGGAATAAGTTAGCCTGTATGGCTAGAGTGTTGTCTAACACTGTTTGAGGTTTCGATAACGTAGGATTCTATTTGATCCTTCATAAAACTGTGATTTTTAATAAAAATATATAAAATGATTTTGCAGCATCTGTGTGTATTTGTCTGTATATATACATAATATATATATACTGTTGATTGTATGCATTATCATTTAGTGTGCATGTATATATATTATAGTAATTCACTCAGTGAGGTCTGATTCCCCTCCGTTGACTATTTTTCAGGAGAGTCAACATCTTCAGACCTCAGTAGCATGCCTGTACGCCGGATTTCTTCCGCCCCGGTTTCTTTGTGTAAACTGCTTACTTGAGTCTTATTTTTATAATCTAGACACTGCAGTAGTTGTAAATTAATTGTGGGATTTTATGTATTTTATTTATGTGAGATATTGTATTATATTTGAACTGGATTTGTATTAAAAGAATTATATATATATATATATATATATATATATATATATATATGAGTTGAGATTTAACTTAAATCCAGTTGGTGAAAATATTAAATTGTGATATTTATGATATTTATGATTTTTATTTCTGCTGCATTATATATTGTTATTATTACTATTGCATGGTTTATTTTATTTTAGTTTTAGGCTTGCTACGGGTTCCGGATTCGAAAGAATTCCCGTTCCCTAGCGCCGGTCATGGCCCCTGTTTTGGGTCGCGACATCATGTAAGAAATGATATAATGTTTATATGCTTAGTTCTAGAATGTTAAATGAGATTCTTGATAAGGTTAATAGCACTTGTATTGTCACATTTAATTGGAATGTGATAAAGTTTTATACCATAGTCCAATAATTGTTGTTTTTACCACAAAACTTATGAACAATAAAGACTTGTTGCAATATATTCAACTTTAGCAGTGGATAAGGCAATCGAAACTTTTTTCTTACTAAACCAAAAAACTAAGCAATTACCTAAAATTTGACAAGTTCTGAAACTACTTTTCTATCTAGTAAACTACTAACAAAGTCTACATTTGAATAACTGAAGAAGTCAAAAGAAGAACTCCTTGGACACTAAAGTTCTAAATGCATTATACCACAAAGATATTTGAAAATTCTTTTTACAACATTCATATGAGACTCTTTAGGACTTTATCAAAATCAAACACATAAGCAAGTAACAAATATAATATCAGGTCTACTAGTAGTTAAATAAAGAAGGGATCCGATCATACCTCTAAATCATTTATCATCAACAAGTTTGCCATTCTCATCCTTGCTAAGCTTGGTTGTAGTACTCATTGGAGTTTTGCTCGACTTAACTTCATCCGTGCCAAATTTCTTGAGAATGTCTCTTGCATATTTGGTTTGATTGATGAAAATCCCATTTTTACATTACTTAATTTGAAGTCTAAGAAAAAACTTGAGTTCTCCCATCATACTCATCTCAAATTCTCCTTACATTAATTTGGAGAATTCCCTACACAAGCAATGGTTAGTAGCCCCAAAAATAATATTATCATCATATATTTGAACAATTAATAAATCATGCTTAGATTTCTTTATAAAAAGAGTTGTGTCAACTTTTCCTTTAAAGAAACCTTTCTCTAATAGGAAGTTGCTCAATCTTTCATACCAAGCTCTTAGAGCTTGTTTCAATCCATATAATGTTTTTGACAATTTAAATACATGATTTGAAGAATCAAAATTTTTAAAACTCGAAGGTTGTTTAACATAAACCTTCTCTTCAATAAAACCATTTAAAAATGCACTTTTAGCATCCATTTGATAAATTTTAAAATTCATGTATAATGCAAATACAAGTAGCATTCTAATAGCTTCTAACCTTGTAACTGGAGCAAAGGTTTCATTATAATTAATGTTATCCTCTTAATTATAACCTTTAGCTACTAGTCTAGTTGTGTTCCTAGTTATGACACCTTATTCATTCATCTTATTTTTAAACACCCATTTGGTGCCTATAATAGGATAATGTTTTGGTCTAGGAACCAAGGACCAAACCTTGTTTGTCTCAAATTGATTTAACTCCTCTTGCATATCAAAGACCCAAAATTCATCATATAAAACATCATCAACATTTTTTGGTTCAATTTGAGAAATGAAGGCTAGATTGACAACAGACATAAGTTTAGTTCTAGTAATTATCCCTTTTGTAGTGTCACCTATGATGAGGTTTTAAGGATGAGCTTTCTTGAATTCCCAATCCTTTGGAAGTTCATCCTTCAAGGTAGGTTGAGATATATCCTTATTGTCCTCTTTGTTTGAACCTTTAAGTTCCAAAGGCTTATTAGCATTTTCTTCTTAAGTATCCACAATCTCATTTTCACCTACAAGATTATCAACACTACAAATATCCTTTCTAAGATCAAGTGAGTTTGATTCATAAAAAAAAATGCATTGATTCTTTAACTACTAGATTTCTTTTATTAAATACTCTATATTCTTTGCTAGAAGTGGCGTAGCCTAGGAAAATTTCTTCATCTTCTTTAGAGTTAAATTTTCTAAGACCCAAAAATAAAGACACAAATTATACTTATGAAGCATTGTTCTAGCCATTTCCATAAGATTTCTATTTTTCCTTTTAACAACCCCATTTTGTTGAGGAGTTCTAGGAGATGAAAATGTATGTGAAATACCATTTTTATTACAAAAGGTTTTGAAGAATTCATTTTCAAATTCGGTTCTATAATCACTTCTAATGGATGAAATAAAAAATCATTTTTCTTTTTGAACTCTTTTAGTAAAATTTTCAAAAGCTTTAAAAGCATCATTCTTATGAGCAAGAACACACACCTACATAAATCTAGAGTAGTCATTAACCAATATGTATGCATAGTGCATTCCATTGAGACCAATAACTCTAATTGGTCCAAATAAATCCATATGTATAAGTTTATGTGGTCTAGAAGTGGACACTACATTTTTTAGGTTAAATGAGGACTTGGATTATTTTACCTTTTTGACAAGCATCACAAGGTTTATCTGTAGTGAATTCAAGCTTAGGTAAACTAATCACAAGTTCATGTTTACAAAGATCATTCAAAAGCTCAAAATTTATATGTCCTAACCTTCTATGCCATGTCCATGTGTCATGGGAAATAGACATTAAGCATTTTATGTCTTTATTATCAATTCAAATCAATAACATAAACATTGTCTATTCTTTCACCACTAAAAATTACTTTATTTTCATCAAGACTACTAACAAAACAATTTTTAGGATAAAAAGTCACTTTATTTCCCATGTCATATAATTGACTTATACTAAGTAAATTGTGCTTAAGATCATCAATAAGCAATTTATGATGTGTAGATAAGGATTGAGGATTATCGATTTCTCCAATGCTTATAATTTTCCCTTTGACATTGTCTCCAAATGTGACATGTCCTCCATCCTTAGCATCAAGCTTGTTGAATTACTCATTGTCTCCCGTCATGTGCCTTGAACATCCCCTATTGAGATACCACTTGCTTTTCATTATTGTAGATTTCAAGCACACCAACACAAAATAATTTAAGTATTCTTTTGAACCCAAACCTTTTTTAGTCTAGGTTGGTTAGTTTCAAATAATCCAAAGGAAGCAAATTCATGTGTAGTCTTTTATAGAAGCATACATTGTTTGTATGTCCTTTGATCATGTAATATGAACATGTGACATTTTCAAATTTATTTCTTCGAGGATGATATGCTTTTCTAGTGTGTGAAGCATGTCTTTCATATTGTGTTGGTATGTGCTTCCTATAACTCTTTTGAATTATAGTGTGAGACATACATTGACAATGACAATATGTATTTTGATAGGTATGTGCAACATGTTTATATGCATTGTGTTGTGTGGCATGCCTAATATGATTGTGTCTAGTGTACATATAAACATGCTTGGGTTGAGGTGCTCTAGTTTTAACCTTACCTCTTTGTATTAATTAAGGATAAGTCTTATGAGACTTTCCTTTGTTATTTAATAC
The DNA here is from genome assembly GCA_947683625.1 of Mallotus nudiflorus. Lineage (NCBI taxonomy): Eukaryota > Viridiplantae > Streptophyta > Magnoliopsida > Malpighiales > Euphorbiaceae > Mallotus > Mallotus nudiflorus. The sequence goes on along the minus strand of CANTUR010001308.1, from coordinate 24,125 downwards.
ATAAGATCTTTTAGCTTTGAAAGCTTGAGTCTCAATTGGTTTAGAGGTAGAATGAATGAAATTTCATGATGCTTTAACAAATTTAATATGTGATTATAAGGAAGATGAGATCATTCCAATAGCATATCCAATTCCACGAGTGTTTTTATGAATTTTTTGAGAGTCAAGTAAATTATCTAAACTCTCTTTTCCTCTTTGGAATTTGGATATGGAACTTTTTAACTCTACTACCTCATTAGAAAGTTTATAATTGTCATCACTTGCTTTCTTGAATTGCACTTCTAAGAAATTTAAATATTTTAAATTACAAGTAATTTTCTCATTTGACTTAACAAGCTTAGAAAACTCAATCTTTAAATTTTTGAATTCCTTGGTTAAGCTAGTTAACTCATGCTTATAATGTTTCTTCTTAGAAAGTAGGCTTTTGCATTTTAAGAAGAGTTTGCTCACAATAGACCTCTCAACATCATTATCATTATTATATTCATCATAAGTACAATATTTATCATAAAAAGAGTTAGAAGTAAATGGTACCTCTTTTTCATCTTCAAGAGCCATGAAGCAAAGATTGGCCATTTTTTATTGTTCCTCTTCCTTTTTAGATTCGGAGGAGTCATTATCCTAAGTAGCTTTGAAGGTCTTTTTCTTATCTTTTGCTCCCTTGTTCTTGAATTTAAGTTTGGGGCACTCACTTTTAATGTGTCCTAGGTTCTTACATTCATAGCAAGTAACCTCTTTGGTTTGCTTCTTGCCTTCTCCTTCATACTTCTTATTAAAGTCTCTTGTTCTTGAAAAATTTTTCTTTTTTAAAATTTTTTTGAAATATCTAATAAGCATGGCAATATCACCATCTTCATCACTAGAATCTTTAATGCTTTTCTCTTTCCTATCTTATTGAAGAGCTTTTAGTGCTATGCTCTTTTTCTTTTCTTCATTTTCTTCTTGCTCTTTACCTCTTTACTTAATTGTAAGCTCATGTGTTAGGAGCTTTCCAATAAGCACATTGGTTGAAAGTGTAAAGAGGTTTTAAGCTTCCTTAATTGAAGTGACTCAAAATTCCTAATCCTTCTTAGGTAGGATTCTTAGAATCTTATTATTCACCTCTTCCTTGGAGAAATATTTTCCAAGTTTCTTGAGGGTTGTAAGGAGAGCATTGAGATGGTTTTTCATCTCTGTGATTAATTCTTGAGGCTTTATTTTGAAGAGTTCATATTCATACATATAAAGTTGAACCTTTTTGCTTCTCACTTATACATTGCCTTTATAATGATTCTCTAAGGTCTCCCACATTTCCTTGGTTAAAATATAATGTTGAAGCTTGCCTCCTTCTTCTCTTATCATGGAAGATAGTAGAGTGATCATAGCTTTCTTATTTTTGTGGCTTTCTTCTTTTTGATCATTGCTCCAATCACTTCTTAAAAGAGTAGTTTGTACACCATCAATAGTAGTTTTTTGGTGGTTGCCAACCTTTAAGAATAACTTCCTAAAGTCTAATGGAATCACAATCTAGATATAGCTACATTTTTAACTTCCAATGATGATAGTCATTACCATTAAAGAATTATCTAAGTGAAGAAAAATTTTAAAGTTCACTCCCCATAATATTGTATTCTAGCAATTAAGTTCCTAGAATCCAAGCTTTGATACTAATTGAAAGAGCTTTAGGGGGGTTGAATAAGGGTTTTAGTAAAATAAAAATGATTTTAAGGAATTAAACAAGAATTGAACAAATGTTAAGAAGGAAGAATGAAGAACACAATGATTTAAGGAGTTCAGATTCAACAACAATCCTATGTCTCCACTTAACTTATCCCCAAGTTAGGATTTTTAATCACCCATAATTTTATTCATAAGATTGAGATTACATAAGAGTTTTATGGCTTACTTTTACAACCATACAACTTGAGTTTTCAAGGCTCACTTAAAAACCAAATCTCAAGTGTTTCAATGGACAACACTTAAACCAATTCCTTTTAAAATAGAATCTTACTTCCCATTTTCTTAATCCCAAAAAATAAAAGAATAAGAATGTTTATTCTAACACTCACCAACTCTCACAAGAGTTACACAAATATAAAAATTATTTAAGAGAGAATTTTAGAGCTTAATTGAATGCTTAAGAGAGAATGAATGATAAATAAGTTTTTTAAACCTTTAATTGAACTATAAGGAGTTTTTATATAGAGAAACACTTACAAATATGGTTGTTGGATGTATTAAACATATCTCCAACATGTATAATTGATTTTTGAATTAATCATGGACTTTTGCAGCTGAAATGATGCTCACGATCGTGAGAAACAAGTTATGGCTCATGAGCGTTAGTTTGAGGATTGTTGCATTAAAAAATGTCCTTTGAATGTTATTAGACATGTCCTCATGAGCTGATCTATATTCCTCACGATTGTGAGGAACACTAGTCATTTTGCTAAAAATGAGCTCCTGAGTCACAATTCAAAGTTAACTCATGAAATGCTTGTGAATCGGACTAAAGTCGATTGAATCAACCTAAAATTTTTTTATAAAAGTTGTAGATAATTGTCTTATCTTTCTATATCACTTTGAATCATCTTAATTAAACCTTTGTAGCTTAAGATATTATTGAAATACTTAGAGCTACGTAACCTAAAATGAAAGCTGTATATGCTGACTTCGACTTAAGATTTGCATAACCAAATGAGCTCGGATTTTAACAAGTAAGCTCAATTCAAAAAGCTTAAGATGTTTACTTCAAAAGTGAAGAGGATCATTTTCTCATTATAGAGCTCTAAAGATGTCAAAAAGCCTTCTTGAATCTCAAAGGTTGAATTAGCCCAAAAGATCACTGTATATCCAAAAATGTATATTTTTGATATATAATTTCCTACACACTTAGTTAAAATCATTAGTATCAAAATTATTTGTTTAAGTCTAAAATTAGAAGTTTTATAATGCAAATGGTCAACAAGAGCTATTAGAGAATTGCTCACTTTAAAGATTGTGATAAAAGTAGAGAGCTTTCATAGATTGACAACTTGCTATAGTTGTTTCATTATAAACTTCAACAGTATAACAGCTCTAATTATAGCGTGGTTAAAGAAAAAGAAGTTTCAACATGGGGAGGAAGCTAAGGTTGCCTTTGTATTGAAAAAGTAGTTATGCACTACCCCAATACTAGTTCTACCGAATTTTGATAAGCTATTGAAAGTAGATTGTAATGCAAGTGGCTTAGGGATAAGAGTTGTTCTTTCATAACAGAAGAAACTAGTGACATTCTTAAGTGAGAAATTAAGTGATGTCAGACATAAGTGTACCGCTTATAATAAAGAGTATTACTCTATAATGAGTATGGGTAAGTAGCACCCGACTATTTCTAAAAAACTAAACCAAAACTAAATTTGGTTCGGTTTAGTTCGACTTTTATTTTTACTCCTTCACAGGTTTTTGGTCAGAATGGAACCCGACCAAAAACCAAATTAATATCATATTTACATATATAATATACAAAAATGTAATAGTTATGAGGGTTTGAATGAGTGGTTTGCATGCATCTCTTTTTACCTAAAGACCTATAGTTCAATTCCTAATTTTTACATCTTTTTTTTCCACTTATTTTAAAGGAAAATGTAAAAGAATTAAAATTTTAGTATGTTAGGATTCAAGCCCAAGTCTTTGGGTTAACTTAAAGCATGCATTACTATAAATCCAAAAAGAAATTTTAATAATTTTTTATATTAAACTTGATTAACCCTAACCAAATCATATACTCGAGTTAAACTTTAGTTAGTTTTAGTTTGAACTTTCTTAAAAATGTCAGTTCATTTCGTATCGAAAGTCACCCGATGCTCACCCATAATAGTGTGTGCTTTGAGGACATAAGAACATTACCTTATTAGGCAAGAATTCAAATGTACTTAGATCGTGATGCCTTAAAGTATTCAAATAGCCAAAAGCATATTAGTAAAGTCATGTATGCCATATGGTCACAATTTCAATAGAAGTTTCCTCTTAAGCTGAAGTATAAATCAGGAGTGCAAACTAAAGTACTAGATTTGAGTTATGTGCAGATATACTTATCACTTTAGTAATGAGATTGTGGTTTTAAGCATTTGAATGGAGAGTGTGGAACTAATGAGGATTTTCATAAGATATGGGAGAAGTGTATTACAAATCAACGTTATGAAGGTTTTTATATTCATGATGGTTACTTGATACGAAGCAACAAACTTTGCATTCGTAAATAATCTTTGAGGGAGAAGGTTATTCATTATTGTATGAAGGAGGATTAGCTAGACATTTAAGTAGAAACAAGACTCAAACTATAGTTAAAAAAAAAAGGTATTACTGGCCTTATTTGAGAAGAAATGTGATAAATTTGTTCAATATTGTTATGTATGCCATACAATAAAGGGGCAATTGTAGAACACAAGGTTATACTTGCATTTACTTGTTCTTGAAAATATTTGGAAAAATCTGCCTATGGATTTTGTGCTTAGCTTACCTCACACAGCGAGGCATGGATTTTGTTTTTGTTGTTATTGACAAGTATTCTAAAATGACGTATTTTATACCATGTAAGAAGACTTTTGATGCTAATGGTGTTACCAAGCTATTTTTCAAAAAGGTTGTTTGTTTATATGGTATGCATAAAACCATAACTTCATATCGATAGAGCAAATTCCTTGGCTATTTTTGGAGGACTTTTCTGGAAGATGTTTGACTCTTCCTTGAACTACAACCATACATCCTGTCCTCAAATAGATGGTTAAATAAAAGCTATCAATAGAACCTTAGACAATAATACTTGGCATATGTGGAGATAAACCAAAGTAGTGAGATTTGGCATTGGCACAAGCTGATTTTGCTTATCATAGTGTTATTCATAGGACTACAGAAAAGTCACCATTTTCTATCATTTATATAAAAGCACCTCAGTATGCTCTTGATTTGATCAAGTTACTAAAAGTGTCAGGATTAAGTACAACAATAGAAAATATGGCAAAGTAGTAGTAGATAGTGCAAGCAAATGTCAGACAAAAGATTGAACAAGTAAATGCCGCGTATAAGAAAGCAGCTGATAAAAATCGCAAAGTTCAAGTGTTTAAGGTGAATGATATGGTAATGGGTTTTATGCGAAAGGAATAATTCCCAACAGGCACTTACAACAAGCTGCAACCTAAGAAGTATGATCCTTACAAGATTTTGAAGAAGATCAATGACAATGCATATGTTGTTGATTTGCCAAATAGCATGAAAATTTTCAATATGTTCAATGTTGTAGATATCTATCCCTTTTACTCGTCCGATGAGCTGATGTATCTAGGTATTTCAAACAACTCAAGGTCGGACTAATGTAAAACATCTAGCTGACTTGTAATATGGACTAGATCAAGAGATAGAAGTCCAAGTGTGTATCATGCAAGACTGAATTTTAATTTTTTTTACCTTAGTTAGAATTTGACTTTCCTACCTTACTAAGGATTTTATTTTATTTTTTCTAATTAACTAGGATTGATGAATTGTGCCTTTTCTATAAATAGACGTAAATTATATCATGAACTCTTGTTTATATTGCAAGATGATCCGTCACGCGTGTTCATATATATATATTTTTTATATATATATATTTTTTAAACTTTTGTTTCGTATCTTTATATTCATCACCCCTCTTTTATTTAATGATAAAAATATTGATATTCTCCTTCTTCTCTATTCTCTGGATTCTCTTTCCCAAAGTGTTCTAACAATAAGAGTCTTATGAAAGTTCATCACTTGGACAGCATACATCAATGCAGTTAATGGATCTGACATCTGCAATAAAAAAAAAAAATAGCAAGTTAAAAGACAGCAACTGCAAGTGTTCAAAAGTGTAATTTGGCATAAAAGACTTGACAACTGGATTTAAAGATGCAGGCATATTGATATATCATCTTAAAATACTATCTTGAAAGTTAGTCGCATGAGAAACAGATAACATATCTGTTATAAATCTACATGGCTATGTATGTATAGATTCTCGTGAAATATTATGAGTTATGAAACAATTATTTTTTTGAGCATTTTCCATGAATAAGAATGCACAGACCGGAGACGAGAGGATTCTAAAACAGCATAAAGAAACCAACAGCACCAAGAACATTGGTAACTAAAAATTAAATAATTTTTTAATGAATAAAAATTTTATTTTAACTAAAATTATAAATAAAAAAATAAAATTCAATCATTATAAATAATAAAATAAAAAAATAATTTTTTGATAAATAAAAAATACTTTTACTTTTTTGAATTTCTGTTTTAAACTATAACTTATTGATCAGTTATGAAAATTATTAACTTTTTGTATACGAAATCGTCCCGTAAAATAAAATAATATTGACATGAACATTTTTAAATTTAATATAATACTAAAAATTATTTTTTAAAATTTTAAAATTTTAAAATTTTAAAATTTAATATGATTTCAAAAATTTTAAATTTTCAAAATTTCCTAAACGGTGATAACCCTTAATCTATTAAATTATTGGATATTATATTGGGTAGAGGAAAAAAATACAACTAGGCAAGAAGTTAACATTCATAAAAAGTACAACTTTTTGTCACAAATTTCGCATTAAAAAATTATGGGAAAGGTTTTGGACTTATAAGTATGAATACTGCACACCTTAATAGATTAATATTTTGAGAAGAGGGTAATGATTCCATAACAAATGATATTAGAGTCGATCTTACTTTTTTTTAATATAAGGCCCTCACGAGAGATATCAGAATCGAAATAGGTCTGAACTAGATGGATCCCTCTCCTAATCGGTACAATGAGAGCATTGTACAATCGGATGAGATAGAATGTCACAAATCTTATATTGGAAAGTTATAGGAAAAGTTTTAAACTTATAAACATGAATACTATATATTTTAATAGGTTAATCTTTTGAGAAAAAAAGTAATATTCCGTAACATTTTGCTCCGCTTTAAGAAAAAAAAAAAAAGGAACTCTTTTTGATTTGAGTAGATGGAGAAAGCTTAGTCATTAGCAACTGTGGATTAAACAAGGTCCATGAATTCGTGTAATGGGCGATATGTTGAGCCCATTATAAAGCATAACTGTTGAGTTCTGTCTTTACATTACATGATTGTAATGACATGGAATGAAATGTGGCATGTGGATTCTTGGTCTTTGTCAGAATGTAAATAGGATCTTGCTATTTCAAACTGATTCGTACAATTGAGCTGACCCTCTAAAGAGCAATTCCTTGGCCATTCGGGAGGGTACTGCTCTTTGTTGGAATGGCCTTGGAAGGAAACTCTTATTTCTACACGATATAAATAATAATGCTAAATTATACTGTTCATTTGCCGAAAGAATTTTGTATACTAGACCAACCAAAGAGAATCCAAAACATGAAACTAGGGTAACCCTAAAAATGACAGAAGTTTGAATCCGAACCATGCAAGCGTAGGGGCTATCTCTCTTGCTAAACAAATGCATTAGCTTCAAAGTACAGACAGCAGTAGCAGCAGTAGCTGTAGTAGTGGTGGCGGTGCAGCGCTCTTTTGACTAGAATTAAGTACCCACTTCTTAACTTACAAGCAAAGCGTGCGCTTGCTTCCTCTCAATTACAGTGACCAAGCACCACACGTGTTAATTTTTCCTTTCATTTTCAATAGGGGCCCAAGTTCCCAATCCAAGCTTGCAAAGCGCCACCCCTTAAAATTTTTCACTTTTTCTTTTACTATTTAACTAGTGATTTGACTTTTGCTGCACAAATTCGGTTTAATTTGGAGTAAAAATTTCTAAATAACTAATTAATACAATAATATATGTTAGAATTTGAATTTGAAATATGATTTAATAAGAATAATTTTTTATTAATTGATTTTAACAATAATTAATGAATGACCGAATTTCTTAAACAATTTCTTAATTTCAGCAAAGTCTTAATTTTTTGTATTTTTTAATATAATACTCACATTTATATTTATTTTAAAATGTAGTCTGCATTAAGCATTGATCAATATCATCTCTATTGCCTTGATTGTGTTTGCAACGTCTTTTTTTTTTTTCCCCCCCAAATTTATTGGAACTTTTTTCTAAGAAACGTCTGTTAAATAGCACATTGCAGCCTAACGGCCCAAACTCTAATTTGTCTCATACACTGGCCCTCCTACCGTCCGGCACTTGCCAAAAGTAAAACTACTTTTATTTACCCCTCACTTCTGCCATGGGTTTCATTGTAAAGTATTAATAATTAATTGTTAGTTGTTGTTTTTGACTGAGTAAATTAGAATTGAAACACACTATATATTTATATATATCACATCAAATCTATCTATAATTATTTATCTTTTATTATCTAATATATTATTATTATTATTAGTATTATTTTTGAACTAATACAAATGATTAATTCTTAACATTATAAGAGGGAAGAAAAAGAAGATGGAGGATTTGAATTCTGCTATCATAAACCAAATATTTATACTTTTTTTTAATTGGATTACTCATGGGGATTATTATTATTATTATTATTATTATTATTATTATTATATATAGTGGGAGATATCCGACCTAATAGCACATCAAAGACCAAAAGTCTTAATATGGGTATCCTATGATTTTTACCTAAAGGATGTATCAAGAATCAAGAGTCTTGATTTTACATCCCTAAAACTTGAATCAAGAACCTTTGATAATTGGTACTTCCACTTGGACCATCTCTACCAAGCTTCATTAGCAATTATTTGTTAGTAGTTAAACTTTTAAAATTACATATGATAGAATAGTTTAAATGTATAATTTTTATATTGCTAAAAAAATTCTTTTTTTACTACTCCGCTAATCAATTTTTTAACACTAATAATTTTTCATTTATGATTTATTTAATTTGGTAAATATATTGGTTTAGTTTTCATAATATCTAGTTATAAGATGAAAATATAAATTTTTTTTACAGTGCTTAATATATGATAATTGAATTACATTTTGACAAATCAAACAACACATAATTTTTATTTGTTAGAACGTATTTTTGCCCTAATTACTAAAATTAAATTTTCTGAATATAAATTGTTATAACTTTAATTATAAAAGAACTCAATTGATATAAGGTTAGATTTATTTTATTAATCAACAAATTAAAATGTTTCAAGTAGAATGTGATGTTATAAGAAAATTAAGTAAAATTGTAAATGCTTAATATTTTGTCGAACAATATGTATAAAATGAATTTTTTTTTTTATCAGAGATAATTTTTACAAGATACAATCATTCATGCTAATATGCAAATTAGCTCTTAAAAATTCCAAAATTGAACTCATAAATTCCCTTTACGTACCTCAATTTACAAACTCATAAATTTCCAAATAATATCCATTTGACATTGATGGGGTTTGAAAAATCTTGTGAAAAGATAATAAACTTGAAAAATATTGTGAAAAGAATTGTTGGCACTACACTAGCTATATGAGCCAAATCCAATAATAGAGTTTGATAATACTATTTGCAAATCAAAGCATAGGGGAGCAAAGAAAAGTCTTGTCTTTGCCGTCTGTTCAAAGCCCCATCTAACACCATTACTCTTGGATTTTGCGTTGTCGTTGCCTTTGCTTTACTTCTTTAAATCCCACCACCAACCATACACACTCTCACTCACTACTAATTCTTTGTCATCTCTATCTGTGGCTTGATAAAGAAAGCACTGATCCAGCCACTGGTGAGGACTTGAGGGAAAAAAAAAAAAAAAAGACCCTCTTCGATGTCTATGAATTTCTCTGCAGCAAATCACTTTGTTGGTTCAGTATCACTTCTTCTCAGCTTAATTTGACGTTCAATTGTAAGTGAATCCAACTCTTCATTAATTACATTATTTGTTCTAAATTTCTATACTCTTATTATTATAAAGTAGTTAAGCTTACCGTCTTATTTTCATAATATTTGCTATTGATTTTTTATTTACCCTTTAACACATTCTGCTTAAAAGCATTTAATTATTTTGTATATTTATATATTGTCATATCTTAATTATTTAATATTAATTAATATACATAAAATTTTAATTAATTAAGCATTTGCTTCATGTCACAGAAGTTGGAAAAAAGATATGTGTACAGTAGATATAAATATACTTTTAAAATAAGTATGAAATTGAAAGCCTTGTAAATTTTTTTTTTTTATATAGTAGGAGAATTTCACAGTCCACTGTGCCAAAAATTATAAGTTCATAACTTTTTTTACATCTTAAAGGAAATTTTCAATTGCATGTTGTCAAGATATGTTGTACTAATTTGAATTAGTGGCATTAATGTGCAGATAAAGGACTGATAAATCAAGAGCAGAAGCTTGAACTGAAGGGAGAGAAATTGAAGGTTCTGCCTGGCTCCCTGGATGCCAACTCTGTAACTTGTCAATAAGCATTGACAGCTTCCTAGTTGGCATCAGAGGAGTCAAGCAGGTCCCACCATTTCTAATCAACAACCCAATGCCATATTGCCATGCATTGTCCCCCGCCAAAAAAAAAAAAGGTATAAATACCATATAATTCATAAACTTTATATTTTGATATTTTTCTAAATAAATATCTTTACAATCTATACTTTAATATTAAAATAATATGAATATTTTAATACAAAAATAATTTATTGAGTGATATAACATTTCATCTACAATTAACTTATAATAAATCAAATTTACATGTATTTTAATTTTATTATATACATAAAAAGAAATGCTTTTTACAATAAATTTCTAATATCTTTCAAAATAATCTAAAATAAATTTAGACTATTTTCAAAAAGTGACCAAAACACTCTATCATATTAATAAAAAAGGATTTTTTCGTAATTAATCAAAATATAATTTTTTTTAAAGTGCTATTGATTTTTTTTTCCCCAAAAATTAACTTTTCTAAAAAGTTTCTTTCAAAAATACGGGAAAAAGAGAAACAGAAAAAAAAAAAAAAAGGTTTCAGTGGTTGCTTCCCGTGCGACTTTTACCTTTCTAATACATGTTTTTCTCCTTTTTCTTTTTGGAAAAATTACTAACACCATATTGAAATTCGTCCAAACTTACTACTTCATTTCTATAGTTCTAAATTCAATTAAATACTCATAAAATTTGATTTTATTAACTATTTATCTCTTCTATTAGTATCATGCAGTATAAATCGTCAATTTTAGCACCCAACAAGTCAATTAAAAAGATAGAATTATACATTATACATCCTGTGAACTATTTAAACACTCAATGCACAATTCTCCTATATTTTTTTAGGTGCTAAAATTAATTGTTTTTAATGTACAATTCTAACAAAAAAGACAAATAGTTTACGAAATTAAATTTCAAAAAATATTTAATTGACTTTTAAAATAGTAAGAATGAAATAATTAATTTGCACAAATCTTAATGAGTGTTAGTAATTTTCCCTTCTTTTTTTCAACTACATGCATGATTTATAGGTTTAGTATACTTTATTCATTTATTTTTGAATATTTTTATAATAACTCAAATTTTTTGTTAATAATAATAATAATAATAATATTATTATTATTATCCTTGTCCTTATTAATATTATTTTGTTATTATTGTCATATAATAATAATAATAATTATTATTATTGTCTTTATTGGTATATATATATTAAAAAAAGGAGCCACAGAATTTTTGGTACGTGGCAAAAGTGTCTTTAAAAAGAAAAAGGGGAAGAGGCTGATTTTGGTGGAAATTTTCTTTTTAAATATCAAGTTTTTTCCTTTTCTTTTTTGTTTAATACCTAAACGAATTCCTATCGACTTCAAATTTGAGCGATAGATTTATCTCATCCTCTTCTACCTCCCTATAGTTTTTATTTTGTAGGAAAATGTCCAAAAGATGCCCAGAAATTTGTAGGACAGTTGGCCTTTTTCGATCAATTTTGCACTATTCCGGTGGATTTCAGGTAACGGGGTTGCCTCCATTGCATCTCTCTCATTATCAAGAGTGTATAGGTACTAATCTTGTATCTGATCTACATCAGTAGAATATTTGGTGAAATTTTATGTTAATTTCTTTTACTTTTTCAATTTGTGAATTCTATATTGTTTTTGGTGCATTTGAGGCTTTAGTGATGCTTTTCCCATAAAAATTTAGTGGCTTCCACCTAAACTTCAGTGAATAAACAGTATCAATCCTAAGATAAATGCATGAAACTATTTTTAATAAATAGTATAAATTATAGCGATCAATTTCCATGAATGGAGATGGATTTTAAGTAATAAATCTAAGATAGTTTGAGGTGAAAATTAGTTAATTTCCATTTAAATTAGTTTAATCGCCGAAGATAATTCTTAAGCCTCAAATTAATCATTTAGGGTGTTCTTAAGTCAATTTCCATGATTCCATCATTTTTATAATTTTTAGAATATTTTGAGAATTATTAGGAATTTATTCGATAATTATATATATATATATATATATATATATATAGAGAGAGAGAGAGAGAGAGAGAGAGAGAGAGAGAGAGAGAGAGAGAGAGAGTATATTGGAGTAGAGGCATCGGGTAATAGGCGGATAAGTATACGTCAACCTGCTCGATCCACTTGTAAGTTAATATAATGAAATATTTGTTGGGTTTGTGTATAAAAGTGAAGGTTGATTAAGTATATTTAAAGAGTATATTTAATTAAAAGAATTTATATTTTAATATTGAAATATTTATATAATTGTATTATTATATTTAAGAAGATGATTCAATTTAAAAATTTATATTTCCAATATTTGAATATTGAGAATGTTAATTTTGATATTTTAATATGTTGATTACATTTTGACTATATTCAATGTTATTTTGCCATCATTATTTTATTATGATGATTATTGATATTTTAATTTGATTATTTGTTGTCATGATTTTATTGTAAGTATATGGTGAGAAATTAAGAGTACTTTCATTTCCAATTATAATATTTCTTATGCATTTTATAAATAAAAATATTTTTTGAAAAGGACTGGTAGAACGGGATACTTGATGGGTGTCATTAGGACTATATGCACACACGTAATGATTTTAGAGTCGGACCCTTATTGAGAAATTAATTGTAAAACTCAGTTGATGCTTAGCTCTTACGCGATATGTATGGATTAGTGGTAAATATTACCAAGACAGGTGGCTTGGTTGATGCTTAGTTCTCAAGAATCGCTAATAATTATTGGAATAAAAGTCTAACTGTGACTAGTATCTCGATGGAAGCTTTATTCTAAAAAATCGGTAGTTATTGGATAAATAAGTGAGACAAATAGCTTTATAAAATTGTGGTTTATGATTCTACCACTAATTTCCACTAAAGATAATTATTGATAGTATTTCATTATTTTTATTTTTATCATATTATTTAAGTAATGGTATTTGGATGTCATGTTTCCTTTTAGAAAGTTACCAAATGATTCTTTGGTGTATATATATATGTATATATATTTAAGAAATGAATGCTTTCTTTAAAAATAAATTTTATAATAACTGTTTTAATAAAAGAAGGTTTTTAAACTAATATATATTTCTCTATATTAACTTGCTCAATGGGGTTTGGCTCTCCTTAATTATTTTTCCCATGATCTCGGGAGTCTACAGTTAGTTCTACTTGTCTGCACTAGACTTGTTTTTTCCTAGCTACTTTATGTATGTCATATTAATGTTTATTGTCTCATATTTGTACTCTAGACACCGCAGTAGTAGTTGAACATTTGATAAATGTATTTATATTTTATTAGTTTTAAATTGAGTTTATGTATTATTATGATATATATGTGTTGGGCATATATTTTGTGTGGCGGACTTTATTGTGTTGGAGATTGATATTTGTGATGGATTATTGGAGTTATTGTGATGTAGTATTGATGAGAGAATATTTTAGGGGTGTATTTCTTGATTTACAGGTTTTGGGTTTATTTTTGGTATAGAGGACACTGTTGAATTTTTGCTAAAATTACATAATTAATTTAATTTTATTGTGAAATTTTCTTAAGGCTTACTATGGGTTTTGGAAGCTTCACACTTTCCCAATCCCTAGTGCTGGTCATATGCCCTTTAGGTTCAGGTTATGAAAAAGTTGGTATCAAAGCAATGGTTCAATCCTTTTCTTTTGGTTGTTAGTGACTGTCTTTTCTTGGAACTATTGCGGTGATTAGGTTGATAAATATCACTTCTTGTAGTCTTTGCTTCTAGAATTCCGCATATATATTAATATTCTTGTTATGTCTCAAATCTTGTTGATTAATGTGTCTTCTCTGAATGAGTTGAGTGCGCACTGCTTATACTACAAAGGCATCATGTAATGATGATAAGTAGTCATTTCATGATGAAGCTTCTCCTTCTGTCCCACTAGCCAGAAGAAGCAATAGACCTAGAGTGGTAATAGCTTAGAGACAAGTATGGCTATGTAAGGGTTGGAGTAGTTTTGTTATTGTCATGACCCAAAATAGGGGCCATAACCGATGTTAGGGAACGGGAATTCTTTCGAATCCGGAACCCGTAACAAGCCTTAAAATAAAATAAAACATGCAATAATAATAATAATAACATAAATAATATATTTTGTAGCAAAAATAAAATCACAAATAAGACAAGGTAAATATACATCAATGGTTTTAAATAATAAACTCATCTCTTATATAAATAATCCTTTAATACAAATTCCAGTTCAAATCCTTAAAATGCATAACTCACACAATAATTAATACATAAACCCCATAATTGTTTACAACTACTGAAATGTCTAGATTATAAAATAAAGCTCAAATAAGCAGTTTACATAGTAAAGCCAGGGTGGAAGAAATCCGACGTATGGGTCTGCTACTAAGGTCTGAAGACGATGACTCTCCTGAAAAATAGTCAACGGAGGGGAGTCAGACCTCACTAAGTGAATTGTTATAATATATATATACATGCATAGCTAAATGACAATGCACATATTCAATAGTATATATATAATAAATATACATACAAGCAAATACACACAGATGCAACAAAATTATTTTTTTATATATTTACTGAAAATCACTGTTTATGAAGGATCAAATAGAACCCTAGAAAATCACAACCTCAAATAGTGTTAGATAACACTCTAGCCATACAGGCTCACTTATTCCAAATATATTCACTTGTTCTATTTGGACAGTAGACTGGCCCCGAGATACTAAGTCAATTGAGCTCCAACAGTTTGACTGTCAGTGTGATTGGCCCCGAGACACTTGGTCAACCGAGCTCTAGCAACCACACTCCCAACTCATATCACACATCGAATTAACTCAATCCGATCATAATCCACAAATAGGTTAGTAATAAAGCCTAAATGCTATCGGCGTACCGGTACGTACTCGATCTTAGTGCTGCCCACTAGGTAGCACATTCTATTGATATCCTTTATTCTTATATAAAACATACATTCATAAAACAAATGATGCATGATATTAAATAAAATAACAACATAAGCCATATATATACTAGAAATATACCAAAAGCAAATCAGGTATATTTCAAGTATATATACATTAAATAAATTCAATTAATCTACAAAGCAAATTAAAAATAAACTATAAATATACTTAAAAACATTTTAAGTGTAAACTCATAATAAAGCATGCATATAATTTAAAATATATCAAAAATAAACCTAAGCAATAATTAAATCATTTATGCATAATTTACTAAAATAAATCATACATTTCTAAAAACATGCATCCTAAAACACGTATATATAAAATAACAACTCACTGTTATTACGCTCCTCGAGAGGGGTCCAACGGGCCTGGTCCACTAGGCCTAGGTCTCAGCGCAACTAAACAAATAAATGACAACACAACATTAGAATGAATCTATTGAAATTTCTAGAAACTCGATCTAGAATACTAGACACAGAATCAGAATAAGAATTCGACCGGATATCACATTTTACGAGAATTCTACCAAAAATCAAGCAGAACCTCCCTTGTAAAACGGACATCTCTCTACTCAAAAAGTAGAGCTGGTTCTGCAAAGAAAATACACTTCGAAATAACACAATTCACAACCCCTCGGTCAAACTCCAAACTACAATTCACCGACCGAGGTTCACAATTCATAAAATAATACTGATCACATGAAAAATATCGAAAATACCAAAATACCCTTCAATACTCAAAATATAGCAAATTTAAATATTCAAACGCTAAAAATATTTATTTAACCGATAAATACACAAAACCCTAATTTTAATAAAATATTATTAAAACTCAATAATTCTCAATAAATTCATAAATATTGACCAAAATACATTTTATAAATCCAAATTACATAATGAACCCTAAAACTTACTAAAAATCAATAAAAACCCATTTATTTAGAAAAATTGTATATTATATATAATTTGAAAATAATTTACGAAAAATAGTTTTAATTAGTTAAAAATACTAAATAATTTGTAGAAATCATTTTTATACCTTAAATAACTATTAAAACCAATTTAATTACATTTTTAGCCAATTTAGTGTCAAATTACTAAAATACCCCTAGTTACGTAAATTTCACTAAAAATGTTCAAAAATTCACCAAAAATAGTATAATTACTCAAAATTAATTTTATCAACATATAATTCAATAATATCAATAAATATACTCAATTAACCAATTAATTTCAATAAAACACATAATTAACCTAATTTCCAAAAATTACATAAACTAAATAAATTCAAAATAAATTTATAAAATTCAAAAAAATTACAAATAAACTTATAAAATGAATTTCAACACCTATAATCACCATAAAACACAATTTCATAATTTAATTAATTAATTTTCAAAAATTAGAAAATATTAATAAAATAATAAAAAATTCACAAAAATCAAAATAATTCCCATAAATTCCACAAAAATTCACAAAGGTATATTAAGCTACTAGGATTAATTTTTGTGAAGGGAGTTTTCATGAATCATTCAAATTGAAGCCAAAAAAAATTTGAAAACCCTAATAGGCCGAATCAAAACCTAGGGAATTCTAGACCGTTTCAAGTGAAACAAAGCTTGGAAATGGACTTACCGGAGCTCAAGGAGAAGATAGAGACTGGTGGCATTGAGTTTGGTGGCCGGAAGGTCGATGATCGGCGAGGGAAGCAACTTTCGGCAACTCTTAAGAAATCTAGTCAAAACAAGTCGAAGAAGGAGGCTTCAAGTGGTGGAAATGGTTGGTAAGGGAGGAGGAAGGCTGAAAGGCATAGTGAGGGGAAGAAAATCGAGTTGCAGATGCCAGAAACTGAAGGAGGACGATCGGGAAGAAGAAGGTGAAGCCAATGGCACAATTGTAAATAAGTTGAACTCTATTTTTAGTTATAATATTATATGTATATATGTATATATATATCTATCTCACTTTATTATTTTAATATATAATATAGTACACACATTAAATATGCACCACACACATTTTAATAATATACACACATATACGTATATATATACACACATTTAATTAATTAACATAAAAACTATATAACATAATTTAATTATAAAATAACCCTAATTTAACTTTAAATGCATGCACAAACATGTATTTTATTTGACACTTTAAAATCATGCATGAGTTCATGCAAATTCATAAAAATATTTCAAATAATTAATATTAAATTATTTACGTCTTAATTTCCCCGAAAATAAAATTCCTAGAAAAATTGTACGTAAATATCTTAAAATAATTAAAAATAATTAAAATGACTTAATAAATAACAAACTCATGAAAATAATCATCAATATATATAAAAATTATTAACACTGCATATCCCGATGCAGTTTTAAAAACTCGGGATATTACAATTATAACCTAAAATTTTAATTAATTATTAAATTTAAATGTGGAATTAATTAGTGTTAATTATTAATTTATTATTTATGAGAGTATTATTATTGTGTAGTTTTGTTAAATTTTAATTAATTGGTATGTGTGTGTGTGTGTATATATATATATATATAAGGGTGAGAATAATTAAAAGGAGATATTATTATTTTTAAAATCATTAATTTGTACTTTTATACTATATTAAAAAAAAGTTGAAAAATGATTTTTTCTTTTTTCCCTTCTCTTCCATTTTTCTTTCTTTCCTTTTCTTTTCCTTCTTCTTCCTTCTTCCCTCACTGATAGTGCCACCACCCACCTGCCACTGCTGCTTCAGTCACCCCACGTCATTTTCAGAAGCTACCAGACGCTGACAACAGCTCGTCTCCACCACTGGACTGCTCCCCTTTCTCCTTTCCTTCCTCTTCCTCTTCTTTCCTTCGGTGGCCGTTCAGAGAGGACGTCACCGATGATGTTTTCGACTGCCCCGAGTGCCGCTGCTGGTCTTGATCAAATCTTGACATCTTGGGCTTCAATTTCCCTCACCTAATTTGTCCGGGCAACTCCGGGAAGTACCTCAATTTTGGGTAATTGATTTTAGGTTATTTGTTAAATTAAGCTTGAATTTGCTTTAATTAGATATAGTTACTTTGAGATTAAATGTAATTGAAGTCTTGATCTTTTTTAATGTAATTTTTATTTTTATTTTTTGGATTTTTTGGGTTCGGATTACTGTTCACGTTACCATTCCAGCCCGAAAATTTTTACATTTTTAGTAAATTTTATATATTATGTAGATTAAACTTTGTGAAGAAAGTTTTATGAAATTATGAATAGAATTTGAGATATAAATTGTTTTAAGGTTTTGTATAAAAATGTGTTTTTGGAAAATTATTAGAAATTGGTAAATTATTTAATTTTAATTAAAATTGTAAATAATTGTACTGGTTTAGAGTATTTTTAAATAATAAAAGTATAAAAATAATTTTTATAATTAATTTTCCAATTATTAATTATTTAGTAGTTATTTCGGGAAATATATGAAAAATAAATTTATTTATTATTTTTTAGCCTAAATGAATCTTTTATTATTTTTATGATATAATTGATTTATTTTAATAATTATTTACAAAATCCTAATTGAATTGTTAATGGAAATTTTATGCTATTAATAGATTTTATGGACAATTTTTATTTGAGAACTAAAATTTTATTATTTATTTGAAAAATAAATTTCTTTAATATTTTTATGACATTTTGTGATTTGAGGAAATTATATTGTTTTTATATTGTGTTGTGATGTTGATTCTCGGTTGGACGTGCATTGTAGTTGAGAGCCCAACTCGAGATGTTGAGCTTTGGAATATTTTGAAGTGTGCTTTCATGCAGAAATGACTTTAATTTTAGTAGAGAGATGTCCGTTTTACAAATGAGACTTTACTGAATTTTTTGTAAATTTTTCATAAAATGTGACATTGAGTCTATGTTTAGTTTTGAGTTATTAGAATCGTGTTTTAGATTGAGTATTTCCTTTGAAATATAGGATATATAAGATTATAATTTTTATCCTAATTAATTATTATTTTTCTATAACTGCGCCGAGGCCGGGGCTTACAGGACAGGGCCAGTTGAGTCATCTTAGAGGAGCGCATTTGTAATGACCTGATATTTTTAAATGAAATATGCAGTGTTAATAAAATTTTATATTTTATTTATATATTATTATTAAATTTTAATATTATTCATTTATGTTATTTTAAATATTTTATTTATATAAAATAATTATTTTTAGAGGTTTATTATTTAAAAATTAAAGTTACTATTGATATTATTATTATTGTCATTGTTATTTTATGTGGGTTATTATTATAATTATTGTGTGTTATTATTATTATCATGGTTATTATTTTTAATTTTATTATTATTTTTTTATTGTCATATTTATTATGTATTATTATTTATTGATATTATTTTTATTATTAATGCATGTGTTGATGTGTGTGTTGAGAATATATATATGTATATAGATGTGTTAATTAAAGTTGGTGTTGAGTGTATATATATATATATATATATATATATATATATATATATATATATATATATATATATATATATATATATATATAAAGAGTCAAAAGAATTGGAAAAATCGGGTTAGGACATTTTTTCCGCCATTATTCTTTTCTTCAATTCTTTTTTTCTTTCTTTGCTTGGTTATTTTCTTTCTTTCCCGTGATAGAACCACCACTCCTCACCCCTCACTGACGCCACCTGCACAATCACCACACACCACCATCACTTCTTCTCCTTCCAACTGTCTTCACCACCATCAGAGGAGTTGTAGAAGCCACTGGAAAACCAGCAAGAGCAGCAGCGACAACAATAAGTTTCATCGTATCACCGGTGACAATTTTGACGGTGAGAGCTCACGTTCTTCAACTTGATTAACTCCTTGAGCTCTAGAGAAGATTGTTCTAAGCTTGGTTCAAGTTCAAACTCATTCAATTGTGAGTTTTGTTTGATTTTTAGTTTATGTCCATTTTCATTTTTATTTTTATTTTTTAAGCTTGAGTGGGTATGATTTGTGTTAATCTCTTTTTGAAATAATGATGTATGAAACTTAAGTTTTTCAATTATATTTTTTAACTGATTTTTCTGAATTTATTTTATTTATGGGTATTTTTTATTATTTTATTATTAAAATATTGAATTTTTTTAATTAGGTTAATTAATTATTTTAATTATAAATTTGGTTAATTTAGTGTTAATATATGTTGTTATTAATTTTAGTGTTGAGAAAATAATTTTTGGGAATATTATATATTTTTAATAATATTTTTGTGTTATGTATATATTGGAATTTTGGGTGAAAGTTATATTTTTGTTGAAAATATTGGTTAATTATATGTTTTAGATAATGTTAGAATATTATATATTGATAAAATAATTTTTGTGATTTTATATAATTTTTGAGGAAATTATTTATATTATGTAATTTTTTTAAAATATAGGTTAATTATGGATTTTTGTTAAAATTATAGTCAAATAATATGTTTTAAATGATTTTATGATTATATAGGGTATTAAAATGATTTTTGTACATTATTTACTATTTTTCTCTAATTAATACTAATTTTCAAAAATTATATTTAAATAATATATTATTTACTATTTTGTTGATAAAATGGGTTTTAAATTAGTTTTATTATATAATTAAACTATTTATGTAGTTAATTGTGAATTTAACTATTTTAGGTCAATTATTTGAGAAATTGGTTTTTATTAATATTTTACAATATTTAAGATTTTATTAGTTAATTTTTGATAATTTTGGAATATTATGTAAATAATAAATTTATTTATTATTTTGAGCTTAAATGGGTATTTTATTTTTTTATGATGTTAAATTGTGATTTTAATAATTATTTGCAATTTATGTTAATTTAATTGTAAGATGGGAATTTTTTTTCCATTTGTGAATTTTATTACCAAATATTATTTAAAAATTAGAATTTTATGTTTTAGTTGGAAAATAAATGTTTTTAATATTTTTATGGATTTTTTGATTTTTTGATTATTTTATTATTTAATATTGTGGGTTTGTGATTTGTGAACCTCGGTTGGGGAATTTGTGGAGTTTAGGGTCCTAACCTAAGGTGGTAAGCTTGTGATTTTAGAAGTATATTTTCTGTGCAGGATTGATCCTATTTTTGTAGGGAGACATCCGTTTTACAAAGGAGATTTTGCCGAATTTTCAATAGATTTCTCATAAAACATGACAACCAATCCGAGTCTAGTTTTGAAATTTTAATCGAGTCTTTTTATGGTAATCCTTGAAGTGTAAAGTTAGAATATATTCTAATTTATTTTTTTTTCTAGTTGCGCTGAAACTGAGGCTTATCAGACTTGGCCCGTCCAATCACTCTTGAGGAATGCAAACATGTGAGTTATTATAATATATATGCATTGCATTTAGGATGCATGAATAAGGATTTTACATTTTATTTTATGTCTAAATGTGATTTATATATTAAATGATTTAATATATTTTCAGTTTATTTTTAGTATATCTTTGGTATATTTAGGGTTTATTTTGATATATGCATGTTATATAATTAGGTATATTTTTAGTAAATTTTTGATATATTTCAAAATAAATGCATGTTATATTTTTGATATATATACTTAGAATGTTTTAATATATTATTGGTTTTTAATTGGCATATTTTTTTAGGGTTGATCTTGAATTTATTTAGCATATATATACTTAAAATATACTTAGTTTATTTTAGATATATTTTTGGTATATATATGGTTTATTTCATTATTATGAATGTTGTTATGCATTATTTGTTTTCCATATGTATGTTTAATTTTAATTGAAGGATATCAATAGAACGCGCTACCTGGTGGGTTGCACTAGGAATGAGTACGTACAGGTACGATAGATTTTAGGGTTGATTTACTAACTTATTTGAGGTGACATTTGATTGATTATTTATTGAAATTGATGTGATTGAGTAGTGTAATTGTGGGAGCTTGGTCGACCTAGTGTCTCAGGGCTAATCACACTAACAGTTAAACTGCTGGAGTTTGGTTGACTTAGTGTTTCGGGGCCAGTCTACTGTCCATAATGGATTAAGTGAATTAATTTGGAATTAAGTAAGCCTGTATGGCTAAAGAGTTATTATTGATTAAGGTTGCAATTGAATAGGGTTCTATTTGGTCCTTCATGTATTAAAATAAACATTTTCTGCATTTATTATATATATAAAAATAGAGTTTGACATTTGTGTGAAATGCGTGTATATGTATATATATATAAATACGGATGCCTGACTGTATATGGTTTAGATTGCATGTATATATATTATAATAATTCACTCAGTGAGGTCTGTCCTCTCTCAATTATTTTTTTTCAACATAGTGCAATCATCTCGAATAAACTTCCTTTGAAAAGGAAGTATTCAGGAGTCTTACTATTCCATGTTCTGTTAAAAGTTTAAAATTTCAAAGAGTTTTATATGATTCATGAACTTCTATTAATCTTATGCCTTTATTTGTATACAGGAAATTAGGGCTAGGAGAAGCTAAACCTACAAGTATTAAATTGCAACTTGCAGACAGGACCGTGAAGGAACCAAAAGGTATAGTGGAAGATGTGCTAGTAAGGTTGGAAAATTTATTTTTCGAGTTGATTTTGTAGACCTCGACTTTAAAAAGGATGAGGAAGTTCCATTGATCCTTGACATGCCTTTCCCCTGCTAGAGCAATTATTGATGTCTATGATGGAACTCTCACATTGAGAGTAGGAGATGAGAATTACATATTCAATATTTATCAAGGCATGAAATATCCTTATAATGAAGATTATTGTATGTGAGTAGATATAGTTGATGAATATGTGAGTGAAGTCTAACAAAGGAGGTTGGCAAAGTCTATGGAAATGAGAATAATGAGAAGTGTTTATAAGTACAATTATCCTAAGATGAAGTACACCTCAAACATCAATCCCATATAACACATATGAAATTACCAAACATTGAACCCATACCACCTTTAACCATCAAACCACCAAAATTGGATTTGAAGCCTTTACCCCAATATTTAAGGTACACTTTTCTAGGAGAAGAGCAAACACTACTTATGGTCATATCCTCTAAAATGAGCAAAGAATAAGAGGATGTGCTAGTGGAGATGCTAAGAAGGAGAATAAAAGAAATTGGTTGGTAGATTTCTAACATAAGAGGTATCTGTCCTTTTTATTGCATGTACAAGATCCTAATAGAGGATGGTCACAAGCCAACCATTGAAAGGCAGAGGAGGCTCACTCCAAACATGTAAGAAGTAGTGAAGAAATAAGTAGTTAAACTTCTTGATGCAAGGATCATCTATCCGATCTCAAACCGTTCATGGGTGAGTTTTATTCAGTGTGTACCAAAGAAAAGTAGTCTAACAATTGTGAAAAATGAGGAAAGGGAGTTCATTCCTACAAGAGTTATAAGTGGATGGAGAAGTGTGCATTGATTACTAAAAGTTGAATGCTTCTATAAGAAAAGACCACTTACCTTTACCTTTTATTGATAAGATGTTAGAGTGGATAGCAGGACATGCCTTTTATTATTTTCTAGATGGATACTCAGTGTAGAATCAAATTTTAATAGCTCTAAAAAGATCAAGAGAAGACCACTTTTACATGTCCTTATGGCACATTTACATACAAGAGGATGCTATTTGGATTATGTAATGCTCCCTACGACATTCCAAGATGTATAATGGTTATATTTGCATATTTAGTACAGGAGATCATGGAT